>JARQOC010000006.1:76337621-76922683 GCA_033576535.1 Allobates femoralis | reverse complement strand
AAAAAATTAATAATTGTGATTTTATTTTCTACGTGTTTCAGGGTCACCAATTTGTTTGATTTTTCCTGGTGTGACTTTTCCTGAAGAAGAGGTTTTTTGGTGATCCTGAAACGCGTAGAAAAAAAAATCACATAATTATTAATTTTTTGTTCAAAAATAATTTTCTTTCTATGCCAACAGGAGCGCGGTCACACTCCCAATTTCTTTGCTCTTTTATGGTTTTATGGGAAGATTTATTAGTCATTGCATATCTAACTCAGTCCTTTCCAAATTTTCATAATGACTTGCTTCAGGATTAGGTGTGACTTTTTTTTAACTTTTCCTGATCTCAAGCCATGTTTTTCCTGATATTTTTTTGTTTTCCAATAATGAAGCTTAAGAAGAGAGTTTATTAAGAAATCCACACTTCACATTATAGACCGGAAGCCATTCTTTTAAAAACAAAGTTTTATTGAGGCGATACAGAGGATGAGATCCATTATGCATACAGCAAATTTGAAGTCTAATAAATCATTACCAGGAATGAATGTAAACTTCCTTGGTATGTAGGAACAGTAAAAGTGTAGAACAGAGAATTTAAATGGGATATCCAAAATGTAGTCCTCCTCCCTCCCACCCCCATGCACCCTCACAGGTTAAGCAATCAGGGGAGATTCAACCGTCTCCAGGACGGCTCTGGCATATATAGAATTTTTCCATTTCCATTGTGAGTTAGTGAGCACTCTTGATGACATCCAATGTCTGGCCAAACATTTTTGGGCTATAGCTAGGACCTCGGTCAGGAATAATCTATCTATAGTCCTTCTGGCATTGCTCAGGGTCATCCAATAGTTGGTAAATGTTACAATCCTCTGTGATGTGGATTTCCATGTGGTCATGTAGGAACTGAAGCACGTGGGCTAGAGCCTGAATACGGTAATTATTCATGCAACATTCTGGAAATATATTGGGGATGGTCTTTCCTGGTAAGATCGTTTGTGGAATAGCGACTGGTGGCCAGAATGTTATTACAACTAATGAAACCATTGTTTAATGATAAATTACCAGAGAGTTGATGGTTTAATTTTTGTAGATTTGTGTGTATGACCTTTAGAGCTTGCTCACATGCTGCAGTGTTTCTTTCTTTGTTTTTCAAGGGTTTAAAAATGCTGCACTTTGAAGTACCAGCAAAGTGAATGGGATTTCTGAAATTTTGTGCACACACTGCTTATTTTTTCCTTGCAGATTTGAACCATCAGAACATTTTTATTTTCCAATCTGCACCGTGTCAATTAAGTCAGCGTTTTTCACCAATTTTAAGTCGGGGGGGTGGGGAAGACCCTACTAAAAACACTTGAAAAGAAAAATCTGACGCAGTTACTCAATGAGTGAACATAGCCATTAGGCTGGCTTCACACCACGGTGTGATCCGGTCCGGGGCTGTCCGGCATGAACCTGACAGCCCCGGACTGGATCAGCACACACAGAACCAGAGGGCCAAATGTGCCCTCTGGTCCTGTGTGCTGCCGGACGCAGCTGCAGCTGCTAATGATTCAGGACCGCGGTTCGCAGGGAGCTAGCCGCAGTCCTTAAAGAACAGTGGCGTGCAGCCGCCAGTGTCCGGTTCCCGGATCCTCCCGGACCTGGGCGAATCCGGGATCCGGCAAATTGGGGAGATTTTTCTCCCCGGACACACAAATGTTGCAAGCAACATTTTTGTGACCGGAGAGAATAATCCAAATTCTCCTGGATTCCACCGCAGAGATGATACTGGATGGCAGAGAGCTGCCATCCAGCTCCATCCGGCCCCATAGGCTACTATGGGTCCAAAAACCGGTCCGGGGCTGTCTGGTTTACACCGGACAGCCCCGGACCGGATCACACCGTGGTGTGAAGCCAACCTAACTGCCCTGAATGCTACAATATAAACTGAAAGTGGAGCAAAGCATTTTCTCCTATCACTTATGGGATTCCAAATAACCTTTCCCAAAGGCTATACTTAGAATAGAAAGGTCTCTTTTTTCCTAATGCGACTTAATTTTACATTGGCATTTAAAGCACCACTCCAATGTTTAATTGTTTTCTGTGTTATTGTTTTTTTTTCCACCCCTGGAGAGTTGCATTTAATCCAAGGTCCCTGCCCCTGGTGTTGTACTCCAGCAATCCTCCCACGGAATTTTGACTTTTTATCGGCGCCAATCATATCAGTCTCTAGCATTTTGATACCTGCCAGATCGCTCCAGTGTTTCATGGAGCGTGGCGGAGGTCACTCTTCAATGTCAGTCTATGAAAGCCTTGTTCTAGACCTCATAGAGTTGCCTTGAGAACTTGTGATGTAACTTCTGGCCAGTCAGAAAGTCCAGTCACAAGATGGCGCTGCAGGAGCCACTCCAACAAAACTGAAAACTCCAGAAGTTGAGAATAAGATTGGGGCAAGAGACTTAAGATACCGTCACACGGGCCGATGTTGTCTGCAACATCGCTGAAAAGTCCCGACTTCACCTATGGTGCAGCGACATCGCAGGAGCGTTGTGCTGTGTGACAGCACGATGCAACTGCGATTAAATCGCTGGATCACAGTTGACAGCCCGTTGGATTAACATCGCCAGGTTTACCAACAATCTGGCAACATCGCTGTGGCACAGCGATAGCGATGTTGCTGGCAATGCCGCCTATTTGCAACATTGATGCTTATTGTTCACTGGGTTGTTCCCAGCCCAGTGAGTGATATCTGCTGCAACTTCGTGGCAGCGTCGCTAACAACATTGCTGCGTCTGACACCTAAGGCAGCGATGTGAGAAGCAAGCGCGCACCTGTGGAATCGCTTCCGACATCGCTGCAACGTTGTACTCTGTGACGGTACCTTTAGACTAAAAACAACCACTCCAGCGCTGGAAAAGAAAACAAACGCTGGGCTGTTGTGGTGCTTTAATTATGCAGCTATTATTTGGTCACAAAGAAAAATGTAAGTTCTTTTCTATCTGAAAATCCTGCCAAACAGCAGCATAGACCTCAGCTTATAGGACTTGCTAATATACTGTAGGTTGTGAATTTAAGGGAACCTATCATCTGTCATGAGGGCCAATGTCAGGATTTCGTTTGGCCTGTGGTTCAGGCAACATGCGACTGCTATCAGGTTCTCTTTAAAAGGTCTATCCACAGCATCATCTCATGGCATGTCATAAAATATGTCCGGGTCTGATTGGGGTTTCTGGCCTCTGCTCAAAGAAGGGGAATCTCCCCAACCTAATTAAAAGGAAAGCCTGTAGTCTAAGGTCTAAATTGAGCTGTTCACACAATATTACAATATGATGTTTTATGATTGACCTTCTATTGATTGATGGTTTGGCTGAGTGTAGCAGCAATATATGCCAAGTAGAATGGCTGCCAGTAAGTGTAGGCTAAATAAGTCCCTGCTAGAAGTGGTTGGAGCTGTAGAATTGTAAGATCATTACTTATGTTATTTCTTTGGTTTACATTTTATGAACAAATCTTAAAAGCTTTCCACTTATTAACATTACCAGCATCGTAATTTTTACATTAATGTTAGGACAATTAAATAATACAGCTTCGTAAGTGTCATTTTAGGCTATGACTTAGTTTGACTAAGTTTACCAAGACTGACCTGACTTTTCTTGTTTTGTGTTCTTTGCTCCTCAGTATCGAGGATCCGGTTTAAAAATGACGACCTCGTGGAGCGATCGTTTGCAGAATGCAGCAGATCTTCCCGCCAACATGGATGGGCATGCAATGAAGAAATATCGAAGGGAAGCTTATCACAGGTGAGCCGGGGGGGTCATGGTTTGTTTTTAATATATACATGAAAACACTATAAAGTGCCTTTTGGCAGAAATATGTGGCGAATTCAATGGTTGCCTAAATTCAGATTTACAGTGCCTACAAGTAGTCTTCAACCCCCTGCAGATTTAGCTGGTTGACACATGCGGAATTAACTTGGCATTGTGACATTTGGACTGTAGATCAGCCTGGAAGTGGGAAATGCACTGCAGCCAAAATAATTTTTTTTTTTTTTTTTTTTGTAAAGCGTTAAAAGTTAATTCAGAGGGTCATTTATTATTCAACCCCTCAAACCACCAGCATTCTGTTTGGTCCCCCTAAAGTATTAAGAAGTAGTTTAGGCACAAAGAACAATGAGCTTCACATGTGTGGATTAATTATCTCTTTTGCCAGCCTTTTCTGACTATTTAAGACCCTCCCCAAACTTGTGAACAGCACTCATACATGGTCAACTTGGGAAAGACAAAGGAGCATTCCAAGGCCATCAGAGACAAGATCGTGGAGGGTCACAAGGCTGGCAAAGGGGTACAAAACCCTTTCCAAGGAGTTGGCCCTACCTGTCTCGACTGTTGGGAGCATCATCCGGAAGTGGAAGGCTTATGGAACTACTGTTAGCCTTCCACGGCCTGGACAGCCTTCGAAAGTTTCCTCCCGTGCCGAGGCCAGGCTTGTCCGAAGAGTCAAGGCTAACCCAAGGACATCAAGGAAGGAGCTCCGGGAAGATCTCATGGCAGTGGGGACATTGGTTTCAGTCAATACCATAAGTAACGTACTCCACCGCAATGGTCTCCGTTCCAGACGAGCCCGTAAGGTACCTTTACTTTCAAAGCGTCATGTGAAGGCTCGTCTACAGTTTGCTCATGATCACTTGGAGGACTCTGAGACAGACTGGTTCAAGGTTCTATGGTCTGATGAGACCAAGATCGAGATCTTTGGTGCCAACCACACACGTGACGTTTGGAGACTGAATGGCACTGCATACGACCCCAAGAATACCATCCCTACAGTCAAGCATGGTGGTGGCAGCATCATACTGTGGGGATGTTTCTCAGCCAAGGGGCCTGGCCATCTGGTCCGCATCCATGGGAAGATGGATAGCACGGCCTACCTGGAGATTTTGGCCAAGAACCTCCGCTCCTCCATCAAGGATCTTAAGATGGGTCGTAATTTCATCTTCCAACAAGACAACGACCCAAAGCACACAGCCAAGAAAACCAAGGCCTAGTTCAAGAGGGAAAAAATCAAGGTGTTGGAGTGGCCTAGTCAGTCTCCTGACCTTAACCCAATTGAAAACTTGTGGAAGGAGCTCAAGATTAAAGTCCACATGAGACACCCAAAGAACCTAGATAACTTGGAGAAGATCTGCATGGAGGAGTGGGCCAAGATAACTCCAGAGACCTGTGCCTGCCTGATCAGGTCTTATAAAAGACGATTATTAGCTGTAATTGCAAACAAGGGTTATTCCACAAAATATTAAACCTAGGGGTTGAATAATAATTGACCCACACTTTTATGTTTAAAATTTAATAAAATTCAACTGAGCAACATAACTTTTTGGTTTGTAAGATTTATGCTTCTGTTAATAAATCCTACTCTCGTTTGCAGTTTGAAGGCTCTAACTTATTTGCATCTTATCAAATCACCTAAATCAGCAGGGGGTTGAAGACTACTTGTAGGCACTGTATATTTCATTGGGAGCTGTATGACTGCCAAATTATAGTTGAATAAAAAATGTTGGCATTGCCAATATATAAAAAGCATTTTCGATTTGTGTGTATTCTGTTAACTAAGGGTGAGCCACTGCAGATTGTATCCCCTGCAGCCGCTCCTCATTGTGGGGGTCAGTCATGTAAATTCAGGGTGGAACTTAACTTTGAACTTTTGATTCTTTAGGACACAGCCAGATGGTCGTATAACTCGCAGTGCATGGACTGGCCGGATGCTGTCCTGACCTGAGGAGTGAAGCTGCATAGAAAAACATGATGCCACACTCGGGTCAGGAGAGCCGCCGGCCGATCTGTGCTTTGCGTTGTGATCCATCTTACTGCGCCCTTATATTGATGCAATATTGGGAAACTAGAGAGGTTTTTGCTTGTCTTTCACATACAGTTTCCTCATGGTTAACATGCTCATTTCTCAGCTTGTGCAATTTTGAAACTTACTGGATTATGGCTAGATGAACATTAAAATGAGATTGAGCCTTGAGCTCAATTCAACACAGTTTTTGCCATCTACCTGTTTCAGATGTATTTTCATAGATTTGGGGCAATTGACGTGCATGTGAAATCAGGACTTTACAGTCTAGATTCACCGAGGCTGAACCCACACTATATACAACAAGAAGTTGCAGGAGCGGCCGTCCACCAATTTTTAGAATTGTCCATTATATTTTTGTAATTGGCAGCTTTATAATAAGGAAGGTGAGCAGTAATCCTCCAGTTTCTCAGTGAAATGGGAGACTATATAAGGCTGGCTTCACACTTGCAGATGGATCTGCAGCGTTTTGCAGATGCATCTGCAAGTGTGAGCATGCTGACCGCGGCCCCTATGTTTATAATAGGGCGCACGCGGTGTGAAAGCTCTCATTCACTCCTATATGTGTACTGTCAGCAGGCGTATGCCTGCTGACAGATCACACACTCCCGTCCGCACTGTGGACGCGAGATGTAGCGTCCATGCTGCGGGCGGGAGAGTGTGATCTGTAAGCAGGCATACGCCTGCTGACAGTACACATATAGGAGTGAATGAGAGCTTTCACACCGCGTGCGCCCTATTATAAACATAGGGGCCGCGGTCAGCATGCTCACACTTGCAGATGCATCTGCAAAACGCTGCAGATCCATCTGCAAGTGTGAAGGCAGCCTAACAGCTTGTATTCTACCTACGATGCGGCGGATAAAGCAGATTAATTGGAAGCTCAAGACTTGAAAATTCTATTTGACATGCTGGAATTTTATAAAGAAGACAACAAGAGAAGATCCCTTAGTGGATATAATACTATTGATGGATGCTTCTATATACTTGTCATATTACTCAGTAGGGAAGCTGGGAACTCTCCTAGTGTGTAGCTTAATGCTTGGTAACTTCTCGTCCTGGCTCTGACATTGCGCTCGTGCTCCGGAGCAGCGCCGTTTCCCTTGTCGGCGTCACAGATCTCTCTCACGCATGCGCGGTCGCCTAGGAGACGCGTTGCGGCGGCCGCGCATGCGTGACTGGAGATGACGCCAGCTGGGGGACAGTGACTGTTTCCGGTGACGCGCAAGGCGTCATTTCTGGCCAGGAGACGCCGCAGGTGGTAATGGCACCGCATAAAGGTGGGCAGCACCCATGGCAATCTTCCCCTGATGAAGTGACCATTGTGACACACAAGGTCACGAAACGTACGTTGGGGTGGTCACGGAGACACACTCTCCTCCAAGTGCCTGGCTCTTGGTGCACCTAGGTTTAAATGGGTAATTTTTACTGGTGCATTGTTCTGTTATTGTTGTAACTGTTTACTCCCAGTAGGCTAATGTGGCATTGATTGTCTGAACCTTACTATGCACTTATTATATGGAATTATATCATGTTGTACGATGCACTTTTTGTATGGTTACACCAATCAGCCTGTACATTTAATAACTGGAAATGTGAAGAACTGTTTACTTTATAACAATACTGTCCCATTGTGACCATCTGTGCCTTGTGCTGGTCACTGCCTCTCATTGTGTGCCTCTCTTAGGCTGCCTTCACATTTGCGTTTGGAGCGCAGCGTACCAAACGCAACCGAACGCTTGCGCACATGCGTTCCTATGTTTAATAACATGGGAACGCATGTGCCTGCGTATGGCTGCGCTTGGCTGCATTTGCGTTCGGATGCGCATAATTTATGCGCCCTCTGACCACATTCCAAACGCAGCATGCAGCTTTTTTTGTGCGTCCGCGGGCACAAAAAATGCATTGATCTCAATGGATCCGCAGTGTCCTCTGCATGACACCGCAGCAGAACGCTGCGGATCTCATTGAAATCTCTCCCGGTGGCCGCCGGGAGATCATGCAGAGCCACAGCTGATCTCCCACCGGTGTCAGCGGGGAGACGCAGCTGATCTGACAGCTGTTTAAATCCCCTGCGCTGACACCGAATAGGTGATGTCGGCACGGGAGATTTGAAGCAGCGATCAGCTGTTTCTTATCTCCCACGCTGATATCACCCTATTCGGTGTCAGTGCGGGAGGTTTAAACAGCTGTCAGATCAGCTGTATCTCCCCGCTGACATCGGCGGGAGATCAGCTGTGTCGGGAGGAGGAGATCTCTGCCGCTGATCTCCTCCTCCTGGCCGCCCCAGAGACAGCTGATTGGCTGCCGGGGCACCATAGTAATGTGAACGCATGGGGAGATTCTCTGCTGCGTTCACATTATTATGGGCTGCTTTTGCCTGCGTTTGCGTCTGCATGCCCTCTGCATGCAGACACAAACGCAAGTGTGAAGGCAGCCTTAAAAGGGAAATAAAACCTTTTTTTTATTTGCATAAAACTGAGCTTATCCTCTTCTCTCCTATGTTGCTAATTTAAACAGAGTTGCTCCCTGAGTTAGGCCTACATGGTAGATCCGGTCTCAGTATGTGTGGATATTTACAGTTAGGCCAGAAATATTTGGACAGTGACACAAGTTTTGTTATTTTAGCTGTTTACAAAAACATGTTCAGAAATACAATTATATATATAATATGGGCTGAAAGTGCACACTCCCAGCTGCAATATGAGAGTTTCCACATCCAAATCGGAGAAAGGGTTTAGGAATTATAGCTCTGTAATGCATAGCCTCCTCTTTTTCAAGGGACCAAAAGTAATTGGACAATGGACTCTAATGGTGGGTTTACACACACCAATCATTGTATCCAATATCTGAACCAATCTCTGGTTGCAGTGAAATCATGGACAGATTGCTCCATGTTGTACACAGCCACAAAATGGAACTATGTGTCCATGATTTCACTGCAACCAGAGATCTGTTCAGATATTGGATACAATGATTGGTGTGTGTAAACCCACCATAAGGGCTGCAATTAAATCTGAAGGCGTCTCCCTCGTTAACCTGTAATCAATGAAGTAGTTAAAAGGTCAGGGGTGGATTCCAGGTGTGTGGTTTTGCATTTGGAAGCTGTTGCTGTGACCAGACAACATGCGGTCAAAGGAACTCTCAATTGAGGTGAAGCAGAACATCCTGAGGCTGAAAAAAAAGAAAAAATCCATCGGAGAGATAGCAGACATGCTTGGAGTAGCAAAATCAACAGTTGGGTACATTCTGAGAAAAAAGGAATTGACTGGTGAGCTTGGGAACTGTAAAAGGCCTGGGCGTCCACGGAGGACAACAGTGGTGGATGATCGCCGCATACTTTATTTGGTGAAGAAGAACCCGTTCACAACATCAACTGAAGTCCAGAACACTCTCAGTGAAGTAGGTGTATCTGTCTCTAAGTCAACAGTAAAGAGAAGACTCCATGACAGTAAATACAAAGGGTTCACATCTAGATGCAAACCATTCATCAATTCCAAAAATAGACAGGCCAGAGTTAAATTTGCTGAAAAACACCTCAAGAAGCCAGCTCAGTTCTGGAAAAGTATTCTATGGACAGATGAGACAAAGATCAACCTGTACCAGAATGATGGGAAGAAAAAAGTTTGGAGAAGAAAGGGAACGGCACATGATCCAAGGCACACCACATCCTCTGTAAAACATGGTGGAGGCAACGTGATGGCATGGGCATGCATGGCTTTCAATGGCACTGGGTCACTTGTGTTTATTGATGACATAACAGCAGACAAGAGTAGCCGGATGAATTCTGAAGTGTACCGGGATATACTTTAAGCCCAGATTGAGCCAAATGCTGCAAAGTTGATTGGACGGCGCTTCATAGTACAGATGGACAATGACCCCAAGCATACAGCCGAAGCTACCCAGGAGTTCATGAGTGCAAAAAAGTGGAACATTCTGCAATGGCCAAGTCAATCACCAGATCTTAACCCAATTGAGCATGCATTTCACTTGCTCAAATCCAGACTTAAGACGGAAAGACCCACAAACAAGCAAGACCTGAAGGCTGCGGCTGTAAAGGCCTGGCAAAGCATTAAGAAGGAGGAAACCCAGCGTTTGGTGATGTCCATGGGTTCCAGACTTAAGGCAGTGATTGCCTCCAAAGGATTCGCAACAAAATATTTTGTTTGGGTTATGTTTATTTGTCCAATTACTTTTGACCTCCTAAAATGTGGAGTGTTTGTAAAGAAATGTGTACAATTCCTACATTTTCTATCAGATATTTTTGTTCAACCTTTCAAATTAAACGTTACAATCTGCACTTGAATTCTGTTGTAGAGGTTTCATTTCAAATCCAATGTGGTGGCATGCAGAGCCCAACTCGCGAAAATTGTGTCACTGTCCAAATATTTCTGGCCCTAACTGTAACTGTATACGGTATGTCTAGGAGTTGTGGCAGCTTTTAGTCTATGAATGAAATACCATACTTATTTGTGAAACATCCGGAGTTGCAATACATTTGTATGTGGATATCATGCAAGGATATTGTTTTTTTTTGTTTGGCTTTTCTACAGTCATGCCCTTTTGGCTGGAGAGGGTACTTCTGATGTATATGGCATTTGCCATCTATGCAGTATCCTAGTGCAATGGCAGCCATATTTCATACAATTCATTTATTTACACAGGTCAGAGTGGGCATTTCTCTAATTACCTGGTCATGTAGCTTTCAACGTCAGGTAGATTTTTGTGTCCCTATGTCACTCAATAATAAAATCTTGCTATCCTTCGAGTGTGTGCCTGGAGTGACATAAACAACAACACACACACGGTACGTGAGTAATACCGACCTATTAATAATAGGCTGAATCGCTCCACCCTCATCTTAGGCCTTTAAAATGTATAGTTTGTCAGTCATGGATATCAGTCATAACTGTATGGAAAGGATTTGTATAGCTTGATGTCATCACATCTATCCCCATTCAAGTGCCATCAGTCCAGCTAAGGAGACAGGACAATAATTGAGTCTTTCATATTTGGATCGTCCACTATGGAGCTGTTCCAGCCACCGTCCATGTATGTGGACTGCAGGGATCTTGATGCAGCTCACAGGTATCGTGTCCTAAAATCGTATTTTTCTCTAACCATTCCATCTTATTGACAGATCAGGTCCTAACAATTACAGCTTTACATGTAACAAATATTCTTCTCAAGATCCTACCACAAGGGTTCTTGAGGATGTTTTTGGTCTGATATTTTGACAATGAGATAACTGTATTGACTGACTCCTGAAATACATGACTGGCATCATTGATATCTTATGGCTGTTCTCATTCTGTGTAAGTGAAAATATTCTTCAGAATTCTTGTTTTTCCTGCTTTTATATTCCAAACCCGTTTTTCTAGTTAGGACTTTAGTTTCTGAGCAGTAGATACTACTGATATTAATAGGAAACTGAAATGTGACTTGAATTGAGTGTTGATCTGCTTGTCTAGTATCTATTCGCTTCAGATGCTTTGTGTTTTGTGTTTGTAGCTCTCAGCAAATCTAGAATTAATTTGCCCCAGGCAGACTGACAACATAGTCATTTATTATTGGGGTGTTGGTCTGTACTATATTTACATGTAAAAAAGAATTCTGCCATTACAAAAATAGTTTTTTTTATTTTGATGATGTGTTTTTTCCTTTTATTCGTTTCTGACTACTTGACTTTCCTTTAACTTTTTTAACTGGCCATAGAATATTTAAAGAGGTTTCCCCCTCCCCCCCCATGTTAGCCACTATGCACTATCAATTGGATAGGGTACAATTTACTGATCACTGGGGTTCCGATTGCTGATACCCCCTCACGGCCGCCTAATGTATAGAGGAGTTGGGGGAGGAGTGAATGCTTATATTCCACTTTAGGATGGCTGGAAAAACCTGAGCGCTGTACTCTGCTTCCCCCAGTAGTCCAATGGACAATGATGTGCTCTTCCTCCTCATTTAGGATGGGGCTCTACAGAGCCTAACTCCCGGCTTCCAGAGCCCTGTTCTTGGGTTTCTAGATGTCCCAGAGGCAATACCCCCCCAGACATCCTGTCCACCTATTCTATGGGCAGGAGGTAACAGTCTTGGGAATAAGCTTTCATATTTTACCGTCTTTGAGCTATGTCCCAGTAATTTTGTCCATTATGGGGCTTACAGGAGTGGTCCCAGCATATCCTTCAGCCCAGTATGACATCTGGTTTGGAGAGACACAGATGCACCCTGGTTGAGAAAGTGATCCATTAATTAGAATATGATGTGCTTAACATCTGCTGGTGACAGATGTCCGATGGGTCCTGCTTTATGATAAACCAGGTGGTAAAGTATCCCTGGGGCAGCCTAATTTTTTGGATATGTGAATTAAACTGTGACCAGACATTCTTCTTTCTAAATCGCCACAATTTATAGCCTTCTCAAAAATAGGTGACCCGAAAAGTATCTTGCACCAAAATAAAGTCTGTACCCCCCCTTCCTCCCATGTAAATGCCGTGCTCATCCAGCCAAATTGAACCTTCATGTGTATGGTGGTGTCTGGGATGAAAACTCATTTCTGAATGGTTGTACTTCCGATGAAAATCTGATGTTTTTCACCTGTATAATTCTTGTAAGGTCAAAGACACGCTGAGCAAGATGCATGCGAGATAATCTCATGAGTCTCTCATGCCTCACCCAGACACGGCCGCTGCCTTTCTGGTCAGGAGCGTGTCAGCTGCATATGTTGCTATGCATCTCCATGCTCCTGTCCGGACAGCTGGCGGCCATGCCAGGTGAGACATGAGAAACTCATGAGATTCTCGCATGCATCTCGCTCAGTGTGTCTCTGACCTAAAAAGCGCTCTACCACCTCTATACCCTTGACAGTAACTGAGTGGACGACATGATTCAAGTTGTGTTGTGATATCTAACTGCATCTAATGAATTGTGTTGGCCTAGACTAATCAGGACGTCATACTCTTAACAGAAGAGTGGGGCGGGTCCTGGGGGATATAAGGGCTATCCTCCTTTTTTTTTTTTTTTTTTTTTTTTATTGTAATTTTGGGCAACCCCTATCTTTTGCAATGGTTTCTGTCTTAGTCTTGTTTCTTGTGCTATGGACGTGTCAGCTGAGGTATTACACATCTTATTATCCAGTTCCATACTCTAGACTAGAAGAACGGCATACATGTGCTAGACTGAACTGACAGGTTCTTTAGTAATGAGAAAAACTCTGAAATATACCAAGAAGCCAAGTAACAGGGTGTCTCTGTTCTATAGTAATTAATTATCCCATATATTTAAGTGGCTCGTGCTTTTAATTACCATATGCTGGAATGTATCATTTGGCTGGTGATGTGGGTAATCTTTTGTGTATGTCTTACTTCACAATAAAGAATGTGTTCTGCAAAATGGATATGTGACGCCTCTGCTGAATCATCCTCATGTATTTTCTACTTTAACCTGACTGGTGATAGATGTGTGATCTTTGAGGGTCTATATTACGTGACCCCACTGAATTTCAGATAATAGATGCTGCTACTGTAGCTGGGGTGATGCGGCCCTTTTACTGCAGTATGTGTCATCGTGCTCTCTGTGTCCCTGTGGCTGTGTCTGTAGTGATGCGGCCCTTTTACTTCAGTTACACCATGCACTCAATGTCCCCATGGCTGTGTCTGGTGTCATTGCAGTAAAATGGGGTGCATCACTCCAGACAGAGCCACTTAACATGAAGGGCATGGTAACACATACTGCAGTAAAAGGGCTGCATCACTCTAAACACAGCCACAGGGACAAATAGGGCACGGTTTCACTGCAGTACAAGAGCCCCATCACTACAGACAGCCATGGGGACATGCAGGGCACGGTGTCACTGCAGTAAAAGGGCTGCAACACTTGAAACACAATAACTGTGGCAAAGAGGGCATGGTGTCACTTACTGCAGTGAAAGGGTTGTATCTCTCCAGACACAGCCACAGGGACATGGAGGGCACTGTGTCACCTTCTGCAGTAAATGGGCTGTTTTACTCCAGACTCAGCCATGAGGGCATGGACTGCGCGGAGTGATGGGGCCCTTTTACAGCAGTAAGTGACACTGTGCCCTCTTTGTCCCCCGTGGCTGTGTCTGAAGTGATATGGCCCTTTTACTACAGTAGATGACACAGTGCCCTCCTTGTCCTTGTTTCTGTGTCTGGAGAGATGCAGCCCTTTTACTGGAGTATGTGACACCGTGCCCTCCTTTTTGCACGTGTCTATAGTAAAGCGGCTCTTTTACTGCAGTGACACCATGCCCTCCATGTCCCTGTGGCTGTGTCTGTGTCTGGAGCAAAGCGGCTTTTTTACTGCAGTGAGGCCATGCCCTCCATGTCCACGTGTTTATAGTAAAGCGGCTCTTTTACTGCAGTGACACCATGCCCTCCTTGTCCACGTGTCTATAGTAAAGCGGCTCTTTTACTGCAGTGAGGCCATGCCCTCCTTGTCCACGTGTTTATAGTAAAGCGGCTCTTTTACTGCAGTGACACCATGCCCTCCTTGTCCACGTGTTTATAGTAAAGCGGCTCTTTTACTGCAGTGACACCATGCCCTCCTTGTCCACGTGTTTATAGTAAAGCGGCTCTTTTACTGCAGTGACACCATGCCCTCCTTGTCCACGTGTCTATAGTAAAGCGGCTCTTTTACTGCAGTGATGCCGTGCCCTCTTCGTCCACGTGTCTATAGTAAAGCGGCTCTTTTACTGCAGTGAGGCCATGCCCTCCATGTCCACGTGTTTATAGTAAAGCGGCTCTTTTACTGCAGTGACACCATGCCCTCCTTGTCCACGTGTTTATAGTAAAGCGGCTCTTTTACTGCAGTGATGCCATGCCCTCCTTGTCCAAGTGTTTATAGTGAATCAGCCCTCGTGCCATTCTTGTCCCTGTCGCTGTGTCTGGTCATCCAGTTTGGCCTTATTCAAGAACTGCCGTACTATACTATACTGTACTAATACCATATATGAGGGGGGTACTGTATTGAGGTATGAATAAACGTTAAAATATCTTTCCAAAATATTATGCCATTTCCTATCCACATTACAGAGGATGACTTACTGATTGCTGGGGGGTCTATCCACTGGAACCCCTGAGATTCAGGATCTGGAGGCCTGGAAATATTTTTTGCTAAGCCTTGTCTTCAGGATAGTGAATACCTTCATATTTTGGGAGGATGTACCCTTTTTAGCCTTCTTAGCCTTCTTTTTCCTGTTTTACATGACTTGGTTTAGCTTAGTGCCTCATCAACTCTTGCAGGTGAAGAGTTTTGGGGCCATTGGCCCCTGTATGCCCAGTCCATACTGGACTTTACTGCCTGGTGCTGCTCACCCAATCACTGGCCATAGCGATGTCTTGGCTCAGCCATGATGGGTCAAGGTGGCATTTTCTGCCGTTATTGGTGTCTCAAGATGTATCCAAGAATTCTAGATCAGCAGGGATGTAATAGATGTCAGAATTGGAGCTGAGAGGCTTCTATGAGTAGCAATTTTTTCAATAATATTTTTTTTTTTTTACCAGTCGTCTAAACCATTAGAACTTGACTCAAAACCAAAATCTTTCAGATATGACTATTGGGAACCCCACCATCTTTCGTCACTCATTGTTTGTCACTTGTGCCTTTAGAAGCTGGCATTTGATGTCTGTTTTCCTTCAGTTCTCACGTGCCTGCCTGTGTCATGGAGGAAGGTGAAAAAGTGGCCTCCAGTGATTTTCTTTGTCTGACAAATAAGATCCTGTAGACTTATAACTTATTAGTCATAGGTAAAAATTCACTGCTGACTTGTGATCCCTTCCATGTCACGAGCAGGTGTAACAGGTATGGTGGCTTTCGTACGCCATCAATGTACTCCCCACACCTCCACTTACTGGTTTCTGTTGAAATGGATATTATTGTTTTAAGTTTTGATCAGAGATTGATTTAATAATAAAAAATTGAAAGGTAAGATAAAAATACTACAGTCACCAATAGAAGCTAGATTGTATTTTTGCCATCCCAAACTAGCTTTAAAGGGAGCCTGGCACATTGTACATTACGTTCCATTTGTGGACCGCATGGTGTAGAGAAGAAGCCGAGCTAAATACAATTGTTTTGTGGGAAAAAATTCAGTATGTAAATCATATTTTACTCCTTTAACTCCATGCTCACTTTAGGCTTAGGAGTCCAGCGGACCGTCCTATGTAAATTGCTGTGACTTTCTGACTAGAGCCGTCCTCTGGACTCCTATGCAATCATTTACATGAAGAAAATAAAATTCGAATACAAGTAGCCTTTTAAAGGGATCCTGTCACCCCCAAACCACCTCCTAAGCTATTAAAAGCTGTCCCTAGAGCATAGTAACACTTACCCTACACTCCTTTTAGCTCCTAAATGCATATATTGAAACTGAATATAAACGTTATAAAAGTACCTCATTACTGATGTTAATGAGTGACTATGGTATTCATAGTCACTCAGCCAGGCTGTCCCGCTTCATAATATCACGAGATCTTCATCATACATTCAAATGCGCGCCTCCCTGCGCGCCTCCCCGCTCTCCTATTCTGGACCGCTGCTGTGTGGGGGCTGTATGACGCGATTCACGTCATTTCCGGTGCCGGGTGACGTATTTACATCTGCGCCGCTGTTAGAGCTTCAAGCCCCGTACTGCGCAAGCGCATGCGCAGTACGGGGCTTGAAGCTCTAACAGCAGCGCGGGTGTAAATACGTCACCCGGCGCCGGAAATGACGCGAATCGCGTCATACAGCCCCCACACAGCAGCGGTTCGGAATAGGAGAGCGGCGAGGCGCGCAGGGAGGCGCGCATTTGAATGTATGATGAAGATCACGCCTATTCAGGCGTGATATTATGAAGAGAAAAAACAAAAATGGCTATCACTCTTGGAAGAAGCAAAGAAAGTAAAACAAAAGTGCAATATTTAACACAAATGGCACTAAAGAACGGGACGGGTTGTTCACCTTTTGCATTTCACCTAAAAGTGCCCGTCACTATTCCCCTTCCACTAATGTCTGCAGTATTTCCTTGGATTATAATGAAGGGCACTGTTGTTCTTGCATCATCCTGCACCTATTTACTCCGTATGCCAAGCATTCTTCTCATATCTATTACAAAGTAAGTGGCTGCTCTCATGGAAAGATGCTGTATCACCGGGGTCATCAAAGCCATGATAAACCACTCATGTATCCTCCGCACACACGTATGTTTTTCTTACTGTCTGGCATGACAGTCGGAATAAACCTTTCCTGTTTTTCGGTCAATTAGAATTGCCATAACTAGAATAATGAGAGAGAATGTTTGTTTGTTTTTAAGGCTTTTTTTTTTTTTTCCTTTCCGCTAAGTCACAAGTTTACATGTATTTCATTAGTATTTGGAACCATTGCCCTTAAACTGTATGACTTGGGCCAAGCATTTTGGATATCCTTCCACAAGCTTCTCACAATAGTTGGTAGGAATTTGAACCCATTCTTCCTGACAGAACTGGTCTAACTGGAACCATGTTTGTAGGTCGTCTTGCTCTCACCAGCCTCGTCAGCTTTGCCCGTAAATTTTAAATAGGATTGAGATCAGGGCTTTGTTGTGATGTCCACTCAACAACATTGACTTTGTTATCCTTAAGCCACTTTGTAACCAGCTTGGTAGTATGCTTTGGGTCATTGTTCATTTGGAAGACCCAATTCCACCCTAGCTCTAACTTCCTGTCTGATGTCTTAAGATGTTGTTTCAGTATTACCACATAATCTTCTTTCCTCATGATGCCATCTATTTGGTGAAGTTCACATTCCCTTCTGCAGCAAAACAGTACAACAACATGATGCTGCCACCCTCATATTTCACAGTTGGGATGGTGTTCTTAGGTTTCCAATCTTCTCCCTTTTTCCACCAAACTTAACGATGGTCATTATGGCCAAACAGATTAATTTTAGTTTTGTCAGACCGCAGTACGTCTCCAAAAATGTAGGTTTTTGTTCCAGTGTGCATTTGCAAAAATTAATCTGGCTTTTCTTTTATGTTTCATTTGAGTAATGACTGCTTCCTAGCAGAATGACCTTTCAGCCCATGTTGATACAGTACTCGTTTCATTGTAGATAATGACACAATTTACCAGCTTCTACCACATCTTCACAAGGTCTTTTGCTGTTGTCCTTTGGTTGACGTGCACTTGTCGGACCAAAGCATTTTGCACATTTCCATCTTGTTTGTATTTGCGTATCATTGTATAGATGAACGAGACACCTTGAGGGATCTGAAAATTGCATTCAAGGATGACCCAGACTTTGTGCAAGTCCATAATTCTCTTCCCGATATCTTGGCTAATATTATTTAAACTTTATCATAATGTTACACATAGCAGTATGTTTTAGGTGTGTATTAAAATACATCCACAGGTGTGTCTCTAATTAACGTAGATGTTGACAATATCAGAAGGTTCCAAACATACAACATCATTATATGGGCTAACCCAAATTATTTAAAGGCATAGTATTCTTGCTGTATGTAAATGTGTGACTTTGCAGAAAGCAATGAATGCCTTTAAAACATCGTCTTGCTCTCATTATTCCACCCTGGGATTGTTATCCTTTGAAGCACCACTGGGTGGCGCGAAACGGCTGTTGTATTTGGAATCTCCCATTCTCCCACCAGCAACCCCCGCTGTAAAAACCTGATGTCCGTTTGATTAAATAAAGTAAGTAAACCTGGAGGACAAGTGCGGCTTCATTTTTATGTTTCGTTAAAGGAATCCTGTCATTTCCAAAACACCTCCTAAGCTAGCAAAACATGTCCCTGCAGCATATTATCACTAATCTCACACTCCTTTTGTCTCCTAAAAGCATCCTGTGAAAGTGCATAAAAATGTTTTAATACTCACTCATTAGTGATTATAATTAGCAGGGGCTATATTCTTTAGTCACCAAGGCGGGCTGTTTTGCAGGCTCCATGATCCACCCTCTCTCTGTCTGTGTGCTCTGCTTGTGCAGGCATTTCCCTCCTCCCTCTATCACTCACAGAATGCAAATAATTAGTTTTGCCTTCAGCTACGCATAACAGCCGCACAGACAGAGAGAGGGTGGATCTTTGAGGCTGCAAAACAGCCCGCCCTGGTGACTAAAGAATATAGCCCCTGCTAATTATAATCACTAATGAGTAAGTATTAAAACGTTTTTTTTCCACTTTCACAGGATGCTTTTAGGAGACAAAAGAAGTGTGAGATTAGTGATAGGATGCTGCAGGGATATGTTTTGCTAGCTTAGGAGGCGTTTTGTAGGTGACAGGATCCCTTTAAATACAATGTATCATTAAAACACTGGAGTGGTGGTTGTTGACCCTAAACTTTTGAATGTTAGTGTAAATAATTATGTTAATCCTAAATGAAAGGTTTATTTTAATTTCATATCAAATAGTGAGAAAAACATGCATAAGTGTCTTTTTATATACTACTAGATGGCGGCCCGATTCTAAAGAATCGGGAGTCTAGAATCCATATGCAGTTAATTTGTAGTAAATGCGGCAAAGTTGGCTTCAACAGTTGCAGCAAATGCATCCACAAAAAAACACTTGTAGCCATGGTTTTTGCGGCCAAAACTACTGAAACCAAGTTGCCGCATCTGCTGCAAGTGAACCACAAATTTCATATACCGTATTTTTCACTTTATAAGACGCACTTTTGTTCCCCCAAATTTTGGGGGAAAGTGGGGGTGCGTCTTATAAAGCGAACCTACTAGTGTGAAGTAGTGGGATTGGGGCGAGGGCTGTGGAGTGGTGTCCGGGGGCTGTGGAGAGGCTGGAGGAGGCGGCAGCGGCGGTCCCTGATCACGTGGGGCCGCTCATTATCTCCTCTAATATGCACTGCATCCCGCTGTCAATCACAGCGGGAGCAGCGCATATGACAGGAGCGGTCCGCAGCCCCATGTGAACAGTCAGTGCTTTCCACGCTTTCATTGCGTGGAAAGCACTGTCTACCCAAATAATCTCATACTCACCTCTCTTCATATCGTTTCCTGCAACCCGCGCTATTCCCGCTGTCTCCGCTCAGCTGTGCCGGCCTCCGGTCATGTGAGCGTCGCTCATAGTGACATCATCACCGCGCGCCGCTCACAGGACTGGATTCCGGTATAAGCAGGCAGCGGGGATGAAGGCTGCAGGGAGCGGTGGAGAGAGGCGAGTATGAGATCGTTTGTTATTTTTAAAGTGGCGTGCACCATGGGAGAAAGTGTGCCAGGGTGGGGGCTGTCAGTACTATGGGGGTGGGGGCTGTCAGTACTATGGGGGGGACAGTGTGCCAGGGTGGGGGCTGTCAGTACTATGGGGGGGGGACAGTGTGCCAGGGTGGGGGCTGTCAGTACTATGGGGGGGACAGTGTGCCAGGGTGGGGGCTGTCAGTACTATGGGGGGGGACAGTGTGCCAGGGTGGGGGCTGTCAGTACTATGGGGGGGACAGTGTGCCAGGGTGGGGGCTGTCAGTACTATGGGGGGGACAGTGTGCCAGGGTGGGGGCTGTCAGTACTATGGGGGGGACAGTGTGCCAGGGTGGGGGCTGTCAGTACTATGGGGGGGGACAGTGTGCCAGGGTGGGGGCTGTCAGTACTATGGGGGGGGACAGTGTGCCAGGGTGGGGGCTGTCAGTACTATGGGGGGGGGACAGTGTGCCAGGGTGGGGGCTGTCAGTACTATGGGGGGGGGACAGTGTGCCAGGGTGGGGGCTGTCAGTACTATGGGGGGGGACAGTGTGCCAGGGTGGGGGCTGTCAGTACTATGGGGGGGACAGTGTGCCAGGGTGGGGGCGTCTGTACCATGCGGGAAGCAGTGTGCCAGGGTGGGGGCGTCTGTACCATGGGGGAAGCAGTGTGCCAGGGTGGGGGCGTCTGTACCATGGGGGAAGCAGTGTGCCAGGGTGGGGGCGTCTGTACCATGGGGGAAGCAGTGTGCCAGGGTGGGGGCGTCTGTACCATGGGGGAAGCAGTGTGCCAGGGTGGGGACGTCTGTACCATGGGGGAAGCAGTGTGCCAGGGTGGGGGCTGTCAGTACTATGGGGGGGGACAGTGTGCCAGGGTGGGGGCGTCTGTACCATGGGGGAAGCAGTGTGCCAGGGTGGGGGCTGTCAGTACTATGGGGGGGACAGTGTGCCAGGGTGGGGGCGTCAGTACCATGGGGGAAGCAGTGTGACAGGGTGGGGGCTTTTTGTTCCTTGGGGGAGACAGTGTGCCAGGGTGGGGACTGTCTGTACCATGGGGGGCAGTGTGACAGGGTGGGGGCTGTTTGTTCCATGGGGGGGACAGTGTGCCAGGGTGGGGGTTGTCTATGCCAAGGGGGGATAGTGTGACAGGGTGGGGAGCTGCCTGCCAATTTGGGGGACAGTGTTTCAGTGTAGGGGCTGTCTGTGCCATCGTCTGTCTGTGCCAGCATGGGGGACAGTGTGCCAAGGTGGGGGCTGTCTGTGCCAGGGTGGGGGGACAGTGTGCCAGGGTGGGGGGACAGTGTGGCAGGGTGGGGGCTCTATATGCCAGCATGGGGGCCCTGTGTGCCAGCATGGGAGGCAGTGCGCCAGCATTGGGGGCAGTGTGCAAGCATAGGGGGCAGTGTGCCAGGGTGGGGGGTCTATGTGCCAGCATGGGGGAGAATGTGCCAGGGTGGGGGCTCTGTATGCCAGCATTGGGGCCCTGTGTGCCAGGGTGGGGAACAGTCCATCCGCATGGGGTGGACAGTACGCCAGCATGGGGGACATATATACCAACATGGGGGGGTTCGTGTACGAGGATGGGGGTCATATATACTGATTATAAGGTGGACACTGGTATTATCAGACAGACCTCATTTAACATTAAACATTTATTTTTTTCTCTTTTCTTTCACCAAATTTGGGGGTGCGTCTTATAATCAGGTGCGTCTTATAAAGCGAAAAATACGGTATGTTAAATATGGCGGCATTGCGCGCGCCGCTATTCTGATTGGTCGCCGCGTTCAGCGCGCCGACCAATCAGAATAGCGGCGCGCTGTTTGGCGCCATACTTCAAATACACTGACTACAGTGTATTTCAAATATGGTGGCGCGCGCTATGCCGCCATATTTGAAATACACTGAGTACAGTGTATTTGAAGTATGGCGCCATACAACGCGCCGCTATTCTGATTGGTCGCCGCGTTCAGCACGCTGACCAATCAGAATAGCGGCGCGCTGTATGGCGCCATACTTCAAATATACTGACTACAATGTATTTCAAATATGGCGGCATTGCGCGCGCCGCTATTCTGATTGGTCGGCGCCGACCAATCAGAATAGCGGCGCGCGTGCAGTGCCGCCATATTTGAAATACACTGTAGTCAGTGTATTTGAAGTATGGCGCCATGCAGCGCGCCTATTCTGATTGGTTGGCGCGCTGAACGCGGCGATCAATCAGAATAGCGGCGCGGTGGGCGCTAAAGCGCCACCGCTCGGGGGTCTGGTGGCGGGATAGCGGCACGCGGTGGGCGCCCACCGCGAGCCACTATACAGCGCCCACCGTTCGCCGTTTTGACAGCGCTTCGCGGTGGGCGCTAAAGCGCCACCGCTCGCCGCCATCTTGGATCACCCTGAGCTGGTGTAGTACCCAAGCCACTTCCGTCGTGTGACATCATTTTTGTCCCTTGAAGACGGAAGTGGCTTCGGCTTTTATATATATATGATATGATATGTAGCCTTCTGGTTTCAATTGTATATACATACATATACTGTATAAAAACTACCTTCTCACCCCTATGGTGTGTTTTTATTTATTTTTTGTCCTTCCTCATTCTCTGGTTCTCCTCTTGGGAGTTTGAGGTTTGTGCGCAGGATCTTAAGGTACCGTCACACACGGCAACATTGCTAGGCAATTTCACTGGCAATTTGCTGGTTGCAGTGAAATCATGGACACATTGTTCTATTTTGTTGCTGTGTACAAATGGAACAATGTGTCCATGATTTTACCTTTAGCTGTTCTGCACTTTTCTGGACAATGAGTTCAGATGTTGCTCCTGTGATCTGTTGCAGCCATTTTTCCATCTTTGGGGGGGGGGGTCACTGCTCCAAGTGCTCTTATAACCACTGGAATCGCTGTTGCCTTCACCTTCCACATCAGTTGTTCTTTGAGGCCTTGGTATAACTCCAAGTTCTCATATTCCTTCTTTCTGATATTACTGTCATTTGGCACCGCCACATCTATTATGATTGGTATCTTCTGATCTTTGTCGGTTGATTAGCCAACACCTGCTTATCCATCTGGATCTAAACGTCCTACAGGATTTTAGCCCTTTCATTCTCCACTGTTTTTTCTGGGATCTCCCACCTGGACTTATGGGGACTTAGCCGATATTTTGTACAGATGCTCTTCTATACAATTCCCGATATTTGGTTATGGCATTCGGTGTACTCCATTACTCCATTTTGCATCTTCCCACTACATGTTTGGACTGTTTCCGAGGTTTCTTTACATAGTCTGCACGTTGGATCTTGTCTTGTGTGGTAGATCCCTGCTTCTATGGATCTGGTACTTGGCTCCTGTTTTTGTGCCGCTACGCTCAGTGTCTCTATGCTGTCTTGAAGAAATCCTACCAATGGCTGGAGAAATTAATACAAATAGTTGAACAATATATGGATAATAGTACATTATAAAGGGGCCTCTCCAATTGAACATATAAAGACTAAACGGACCAGGTTTTGGAGAGTTTCAGCCCAAATAGTAGTACACAGATAGCCAAAGTGAAGTCTTTTATTATTATCTGTGTACTACTATTATTTGGGCTGAAACTCTCCAAAACCTGGTCCGTTTAGTCTTCAATGGCTGGAGAAAGTTGGACTCATGTCAGCCACCTCCATTATCTGTCGATGGTACATCCCATGCAGGGGCTTGTCTTGCCACGTCACCTCATGTTCCTGTTCTCCCTTCCTGTTGTTGCTGTCTTAGGCTGGGTTCACATTTGCGGACCCTCCGCAGCGTTCTGCGGAGGGGATCCGCAATGTGACCGCAGCGGCCGCGAGCTCCTATCTTTATAATGGGGACGCACGGTGCTGCGCTTGACAGCGCATGACCGTGCACACCCATTCACGCCCACATGTGATCTGTGTGCAGGCGGATGCCTGCGCACAAATCACTCAGTCTCGTCCGCACCAGGGACGCGACATGTTGCATTCCTGGTGCGGACGAGACTGTGTGATTTGTGCGCAGGCATCCGCCTGCGCACAGATCACATATGGGTGTGAATGGGTGCGCACGGTCATGCGCTGTCAAGCGCAGCACCGTGCGTCCCCATTATAAAGATAAGAGCTCGCGGCTGCTGCGGTCACATTGCGGATCCCCTCCGCAGAACGCTGTGGAGTGGTCCGCAAATGTGAACCCAGCCTTAGGCTTTTCTCTCTGCATCTCATCTTTTAGTGTCATTTTTCTGATGTATTCCTGAATACCCCTTGTTTTGTCCATGATGGTGGCTTGGACGCCTATCAAGCCTGCACCATTTTCTGGTGGTATACAATTTTGGGGTGTTAGACTTCATGCATTGTGAGGCGCTTTCATGTCTTCACAACTGAACATCTTCATAAATAAAAAAAAATCTGGTTCTTGACAGATGGAAAAAAATAATATATCAAATAAATATTCTTTTTTTTTTCCATCTCTCAAGACCCAGAGCTGTATTTTTTTTCCTCTGTAGCTCTTTAATTGAAGGTTTTGTGAACCTTTTTAAGTGTAGATGTTTATTTTTCTCTTTCAAGAGCATGCTGTAATTTGTTTTTAATTTTCCCTTAAATTTGGTTATTTGTTTGCTTCACTTGTTAGAACCTCAGCTTGTGCTCCAGAGCTGCACTTCCTACTCTGAATAGGGGCAGGAAATTGCAATCATTGCAAGCTCTTTCTGACATTATGGAAATGGTTACCCACAAGTTTGCATACTGGAATACACAGATCCCTCTATATTTCCACTGCTGTAATATCCCCCATGAGGGATTCCTGCTCTCCTATTTTTATCTCCTGTCTTGAAAACGCATGCAACTCAGCAAATTCTGAAGATCTTAAAGGGAACCTGTCAGCTGCTTTTTTGCCCCTCCCAGAGCTATCACTGTCTGCACCTGCAGCTTCATAGTACTATTCTAATCATCCCTGTCTGAGCTCATAGTATAATGGTACTGGTGGGAAAAAAAAAAGCATTTGTACACTCATATTTTCTTATGTAAATGAGGCAGTGACTACACCTTGGAGGATGTAGTCACTCTGGCAGGTTAATGGTTAACATTTCAGCCGATTTTCAGAAGATGCAGTGGGGCCTGTGTGATGTCATGACCATGCGACTGTAATAGGTGGAGCTAATTCTCCACAGCCAATAATGATTTTGCTTGCTTAGCTCCGCCCACTATGGTCTCATGATCGGGATATCACACAGGTCCTTTATACAGAGACGTAGGCAATGAGTTAACTATTAACCTGCCAGAATGACTATGTCCTCCAAGGTGTAGTCACTGCCTCATTTACATAAGAAAATGTAAGTGTATAAATGCTTTTTTTCCACCATTAACATTACACTATGAGTTCAGACAGGGATGATTAGAATAGTATTATGAAGCTGCAGGGACAGACCGTGATAGCTGGGGGGCATAAAGTAGCTTACATGTTCCCTTTAATGTGCAGCATGAGTTTGCCATCAGCGAGCTTCATTCCTTTTTGTTATCATTTTCTCATTTTGTGAAAATTGTTAGACCCCCTTTTCTTCTTGAACTTTTCTTT
Organism: Allobates femoralis; assembly: GCA_033576535.1. Classification (NCBI taxonomy): domain Eukaryota; kingdom Metazoa; phylum Chordata; class Amphibia; order Anura; family Aromobatidae; genus Allobates; species Allobates femoralis. The sequence goes on along the minus strand of JARQOC010000006.1, from coordinate 76,897,144 downwards.
TAAAAGTAATCTGTCAGCTGTTTTCTTTTTTTTCTACCTCATGAGAGCAGCATGATGTAGGCAAAGAGATCCTGAATACAAGGATATATCATTGAGATTACTGGATACAGCGATTCTGACGTAATCAGAATTTTTTAATTTGACCATCTTGCAGAGCGGAGATAGGTGATCCCACCCACCCCAGGCTGTCTATAGACACTGTACAGGGTGGGCCATTTATATGGATGCACCTAAATAAAATGGGAATGGTTGGTGATATCAACTTCCTGTTTGTGGCACATTAGTATACGGGAGGGGGAAAACTTTTCCAGATGGATGGTGACCAAAGTGGCCATTTTGAAGTCGGTCGTTTTGTATTCAACTTAATTTTTTTCAATGGGAAAAGGGTCATGTGACACATCAAACTGATTGAGAATTTCATAAGAAAAACAATGGTGTACTTGGTTCTAACGTAACTTTATTCTTTCGTGAGTTATTTACAAGTTTATGACCACTTATAAAGCTGATGCAAGTGATATAATGTCCAGAAATAATGTTACACCTCATATACACCTATGATTGTTTATTCTGAGAAGTCTTCTAAAAATGATAGGTGCACTGTGAGTAAAAAGTTGTTCTCTTTTGATGTCGGGATAATCACGGTCTTTCAAGCAAGCATTATCATTAGGTTGATGCCTCTATGTGATGGTGTCTGGGGAGAATTGTCTGCTTTCTCTGCGGAAAACTTGGGCATGTATCATTTGGTACAAAGCCTTCTTCTGTAAAGTTGTGTCCCTGTCATGGGGCATCTTTAGGTAGATGTGACCTCTGGGAAGTCATATCTGGATATCTAGTTCCCTCCGCAGGTAATTTTAAGGCCATATCGCTGTCCCCAATTATCTCTCATGTGTAATTTTCTTTTCTTGTCCTCCAGGGTCTTTGTGAATAGAAGTCTCGCCATGGAAAAGATCAAGTGCTTTGGATTTGATATGGATTATACACTTGCGGGTGAGCATGGAAAGAATTCGAAGGCCTTACAAAGCCGCTATTTATAACTTTTCCCTTTACTCCCTACATGTTGTCACCATTTCTTGGAACAGTTTTTTTTGTAGATGATTATTTAGGTAATCTAAGCCTGGGAAATCTTCTTCAAGGGGAATTACAGTGGTAGAGAAGTGCACTCTGCTAAATTGGATGGTCCGTCCGTTCCTGTTATCCTTTTGAAGCTTGTTTTAGTACTGTAAGACTGACTTCCATCAATTTCCCATAGATCTAATATCTACATATTGGATGTTAGGAGGTAATGCCCATTTTTCAAGTTTAGCATCCTAATCCACACACTAATCTCAAATCACTATAAATATATTGCAATATTTTATAGTTAAAAGGTTGCCCTAATCAGCAAGTGAAATACTCTGCAATCATCTTTTATCTATGGGAAAAGCAGTTAGGTATTTCCATGCTGGGAACGCTACAAGAGACATGAAGCATTTCATGCTTGATTTTCCTTCTTGGGGGGGAGGAAAGATAATTGCATGCGTATCCCAGGTAAAACTCTACACTAGATGGATCTCTACAAGGAGAAAATGTTTCTCCCAGGAGCCTCCTCAAGACATTTCACGAATTTGACCAGAACCCTACCGTACTGATGAGTAACAAATGCACCATTTGCAAATGGGTGTCTTCTGGCTTGGCTAAAATCCATCACAGCTTCATAATGGGACATATGTTGACTTAAAGACAACTACTTATAGGGGACTAACACTGTTTTCTTACTCCTGAAGAATGGCTTATTTGTACAGTTGCCCAAAAAGATGTGCAGGACCCAGGTCTACTGACCGTGTCAAGTAGTTTGTGATGGCTAAACCCTGCGAATGTCCTCCTACCTGCTGGTGATCCCAGTCTTCTCTTGATTAGTAGGCCTGTTTATCAGAAGAGGCCTTGGGGATGCTGGCAGATGGTAGTCCGTAGCCGCCAGACAAGAGCCGTAGTCCCTTTTACCGACATGGTTATTGGACTATGGTCCTTCAAATCATTTAGCTCAATTCTACTAATTTCCTTGTACAATCAACAAAATGAGAAAATGTGAAATCCATGATTATGTGGCATTCTGTTGGAACAGGATCCACAACTTTTAGCACCTTTTGGCTTTTTGAGTGTGGGATTCCTACTAAAGTATGTGTTAATTGTCTCTCATAGTCATTGATCATTGATTTTCATTACGTTTTCTTTTTACCCCCCACAAATTGACGATAAATCTTTATGCTGCTTCTGACTCTCAAATCTGATTGTGTTGGCATCGATCATCAATACCTTATCTTTTATTTGGGAAACAAAAACTAGACCACATTAACAAATGAATTTATGCCAGATATTGCAAGAAATCACACTTACATACAGTAATTGTTTGCATTACAGTCACCAACAGTTAAACAAGTGTGGATTACCAGGACGACCTCTTGAATGCCTCTAGTTTGCTGAATTGTTAAAAGAGCCTGCTTTCCTGAGGACCGATGCTGCGGGCTAATGCTGCACACTTGTCCAGTAGTGAACACAACTTTAAGCCTTAGTTTTAACATTTTGGTTCAAAATCTGCTAGCATAGATATAATAAATTTGGTGCCTTACTAAAAGTCCTACTTTTAAAAGATTAAGTCCGAATTGCCTGGCTATGTAGTGCTTAGGAAATTGCTGCACTTTGATGAAAATAAGTTATGTTTTCATGTATGTATCTACACGGCTTCTCTGCATTTTCTACAGTGTCACTGAGGACATTTCTTCTCCCGGCAAGTGACAAGCTTAGGGCTCCAGGGATGACTCTATTTCGATACTTGTGGATGAAGTTACTTGGATCCACTTAATCTTTTCTAGGTTCTCTCCTCTCCAACATTCAGTACATTAGAGAGATAGTACAGTGGTTGCGTTTACACCAGGGATATTGAATGGCAGCTTATGGAAACATTAGAGTCCCCGGACTGAAAACGAGCTGTCAATCAGATGTGTTTACTTGTAAACAATGCCGGCTGCCCTCCTGACCATCAACAGCTCAAGCGATCCCATGACCTCTGATTCAGTACACAGCGTGGACAACCAATGTTTTCAGAGATCCTTCTATGTAATCCCACTGAACAGAAGTTTTGATCACCAGCAGTTTCATTATCTTTATGCTTGTGTTTTGTTTTGTTATTTTTTTCCATTTCATTTCTGCAAGCTCTTGTTATTAGTGTTTGCTTAAATGAGGTTCATGCTGCTTTTCATTGTTGCTCTTTACCTGATTTTTATTTCTTTTTGTGCAGTTACCCTATCCCTTAACATTTTAATTTTTGCATCACTGCAGGCTAATTTGAGGCCCACTAATTTTTTATACTACCATAGATACTTATTTTCCAGAATGGAAGCATTTGTAAAGAAAAAGTATTAACACAGAGAGCTCCCGATCTACTTCTTGTGTCTCTCCAAGCGTCTGAGAGTCCTGCTTTTTGTCTTAGAGGTATCTCAACACTATAGAACCTTTGCTTATTATAAAGGAGGTGCAGACCACCCAGGTCATGCTTTTTAGTAGTCCTCGGACTACATGGCATTAGTAGAAACACTAAATTGCAAGAAGCATCCATGCAGAGGCGCATCCTGCTAATACTTGGGTATTATAATTATTTCCTGTCTTATGTCCCCTTATAGTCTTTCAGTGTTAGATGACCTATTACAGTTCTCCAGTGCCTAATAGAGATGGGCGAACCTGCAGGCTTTTTAAGTTTGCTGGATTCGGCTGAACTTGGGGGTTTGGGTGGGGGTGGAGGGGGAAATTGGGACTGGACCCCAAACCCCATATAAATCTATGGGTACCCGGACTTAAACTATTAAATGGTAGCAAGGGAGCATCAAAAGGAAGCAAAATGGTGATTAACCAATTACATCATTTTGCCGCTCTCACACTTGCTTCCAGGTCCACTTATTAAGCCTCATACATATTCACTGCATCCCCTTTGATTGGTTGCAGTCAGATACCCTTTGTGATGGGTTCTCGTAGACACACTAGTGTAAAAATAAATAATTGGGAAAAAAATGGTGCTCGGTCCCCTGCCAGCACAGATAAAGTGGATAGCTGCAGCCTGCAGCCCCCAGCTGTGCGCCTTATATTGGCTGAGTATCAAAATGGGGGACCCCATGCCATTTTTAAAAAATAATTTAAATAATTAAAAATGTCGTGGGTCCCTCCCCCCCCAATTTTGGTACCAAGCTAAGATAAGTCAGCTGGGGATTGGCATTCTCAGCCTAGGGAAGCCCATGATTGCCCTCCGAGGCTAAAGATATCAGCCTGCAGCATGCTTAGAATTTTGAAATTTGTGAAATCCACCATATCCTAGCACTTACCCGGCTCTTCCTGATCGCCCTGGGGTGATGGTAATCGGGGTATTATAAGAGGTAATGACAGATGTGATTTTTCAAAAATCACAGCTGCCATCAAGCCCTGGGTTAGTGATGGGTAGGTGTCAATGGGGGCGGCAATAATTAACCTATAAATCAAAGGAAATAAACACAAACACTGAAAACTCCTTAATTTGAAATAAAATGCACACAAACCCTCTATTACCCTTTTTATTAACCCCAAAAACACACCACTTCCAAGGTAATCCAACACACGACATTCCGAAAAAATCCCAGCTCTGCTACATTCCAGAAGCTGCAGTGTTGAAAACACAACCTCTCAATGCAGCTTCTGGGCCACATGACAGTCTTGGGGAAGCCCTTGGCTATGAGAAGCGGTGATGTCACCAGAGGGTTTCCCCACTGCCATCAGTGAACTCCATTGATGAATGCGCTGTCAGATTGCGGTATATGGCGGCACAGCTGTGACAACATGTCCCACAATCCGGCAGCGCATTGAACAGAGTTCACGTCGTGGGAAAGTACAGCTGTTAACTCGATTGAACCTGCTGGCAGATTGTGGGACATGGTCATGTCCCGCAATCTGGCAGCAGGTTCAATGGAGTTCAGACTGCAGTTGGGAAGTCCTCCAGTGACGTCACAGCTTCTCACAGTCGAGGCTGTCATTGTGGTCACAGAACTATAAAAGGTTATTCTGCTGCACACTAGTACACATAAAAATAAAGAGACGCTTAGCAAATGTATTGGCCAATGCAGACGAGGTCGCAGAAGCTGCAGTGAGAGGATGCTTTTTCAATCACTGCAGCATCTAGGATGTAGTAGAGCCAGGATCATCAAGGGACGTCGTATGGTGAACTACCTGTGGACCTGCAGGTGTGTTTGAGGTAAATAAGGTGGTGGAAAAGAGTTTTCTTTGTTTATTTCAAATAAAGGAGTCTTCAGTGTTTATTTCTTTTGACTTTTAACTGGCAGGTTAGTAATGGAGGAGGTTCTCATAAACCCCACCTTTTACTCCCCTAGGGCTTGAGGGCAGTTGTGATTTGACAAATCTCAGCTGTCATTACCCACCTATATTACCCCCAATCGCCAACACCCCAGGGCAATCGCGACTAACCGGGTAAGCGCCAGGATTTTGCTCATCTAATGAATGCGCCAAATTCAGGGGCGGCTGCAGGCTGCTATGTTTAGCCTGGGGAGGGCTCAATAAATGACGGGCTTCCCCAGGCTGAGAATAACAACTCACATCCGTCTGCTTTATTTTGGCTGGGAATCAAAATTGGGCAGGGGGATCTCAAGCCATTTTTTTTTTTTTTTTAATAAAAAAAATTGTCATGGGGTCCTTGTATTTTGATATCAAACCAATATAAAGCTAACAGCTGGGGCTGCAGGCCTCAGCATTCTGCGTTATCTGCATTGAGAATCAAAAATATGACTATGTATGAGGCATGATGAGCAGACCCAGAAACATGAGAGCGGCATGGAAGCACGGTAAGTATAATTTGCTGATCACTATTTTGCTTAATTTTTCAGCCCTTCTCCCTCCCCCTTCCCGAACAGTAACACCTACTTCCATGAGAAGTCAATTTTTGGGGTCAAAGCATGAAGACTTTGGGGTCCGTATCGGACATCTACTTTACAGTTCGGATGCGCCTATCTCTAGTGTCTAATTGCCACAGGTCGATCTCCCAGCATAACCAATGAAGATACTGGATAGTGGAAGATGGTGCAAAGGAAGTGTAATAGTACATATTCACCATGGCCAGGTAGCCTCACTATGTTGAAAGCTGATATTTGGTGGTAGCTCCCAGGTGAAAGGAGATCCAGCTGGTAACCTTTGCCACATACCATTTAGATGTATGTGCCTGGTTAGGGTGTGGGAAGGGTCTGCTTTAGTGTACCAGTGCATCTCAATTAATTAAATTATTATCAAAAATCAATGTAATGCAATGTTTCAGGGCGTTTCTGGGAGCCATGAAACATGTTGACTAATGAATCAATATTATATTCACCCTCTGATGTCTCATGGAATATAGCAGCGTGGTTTTTAACCCTTCATCCTCCCTACTTTAATTTTCTGAAATAATGACCTTTCGGTTTTTAGTGGCTGTAAGCCATAATCATCAACATTAATAGATATAAACACTTGAAATCACTCTGTTTTTAATGACTCTATATAATATATGCATTTTCTTTTTGTATTTAATGACTGAAATAAATTAACTTTTTGATGATATTCTAATTCATTGAGATGCACTAGTATATTTATGCATGGCAGCAGTCTTCTGCCACTTTACTTGCATTATTATTAAATATACATAAAGAAATGGATTCAGAAAAAAATAAGTACCGTACATTGTTAAAATAAAGTCTGGAAATGGCTCCTTTAATATCTGAATCCAGTTAGCACATGTCTCTATAGGTACCGTCACACTGGGAGATATCGCCGGCGATGTTGCCGGCAACCGAGGGGCGTGGCCAGGTTGCGGCGACATCGCCGGCGAATTGCCGCGTGTGACAGGGCGATAATCAGGCGATGAATCGCCTGAGTCACATCGCCAGGTTTCCCAACAATGTTGGGAAACCTGGCGATGTTGCTCAGGCGATTCTGCCTGATCGCCCTGTGTAACGCGGCAATCCGCAATGTTACGGGCGATTCTGCCTATCTACTACATTGCGGGTTATCGCTCGCTGGGTTGCTGGGAAACTCAGCGAGCGATAGCCGCGGCAACTAGCCGGCGACATCGCCGGTAAGTTGCTCCGTCTGACATCTCCCCGGCGATGTTGTCAGGGATGCGCGCTCCCGCGATCCCCGGCAACATCGCCGGCGATATGTCCCTGTGTGACGGTACCTTATAGGTCACTTCCATTTTCAGGCCAATCTGAATATTTCATTAGTGATGACTAGGATTACTTACCTCTTCTAATCGATCTCTGTATGGAAAGTGACATTGTAGGTGATAAAAGTACCTTTGTGGTTTTTTGGATTTTATTTTCTTCTACCTCTATTCATTGACTGAGAGCTGGCTATTCCAGAGATTATAAACTTACTATGACTTCACTCTGAATAAGATGATAGAAAATGCAGAAACAGGTTAAATCCATCACAATGTAGTGCTGATCTGTCTGTGAAGACCGTGCAATGCTTTCTCTTTCATTTCTTCTGGACGTTGGCTGTTCATTTTAGTCCTTACAAATTATGTTTTGTTCTGTAGCCAAGGATATTTTTGGATTCCTTTTATGAAGGAGTCTCCTCAACCCTTAATTTTTATTAAAAAAAAAAAAAATAAATAATAATGCAGATTGCTTTACATGATTCCTATTCCAATGCTGCCTAGATAACCAACCGGTGTCTGTGTGTCCTGTTCTGGACAGACAGGCACGTGACCACTGCTGCCAACCGCTGAATCCATTGTTTCAATACTTTTATGTGAATGCCACAAACATGTGAAATAATCATAAGAAATTTGGAAAATGCACTGTTCTATACAATTAGCTTACAGGGGTTCTAGCAAACATTGCAAGCATAACATAGAGTGCAATATTGTAATTGCCCTCAAACAATCTGGCAACCCTAGTGGGAAACCAGGAAGACACCATAAGCGTCCTGGGGGACCATTTAAATCCATTGTCCAAAGAATCACAGTGCCACAGTGGAAGCCATGGCTCAAGTGTGAAAAGGTTCCGTAGTTGTTAGTCTGGTGGCCTAAACATCATTCATCTGATTGATGATCATCCCCATTCTCCGGCACGTTGGGTTCTCATGAGCACACGTGTTTTACATGAGCTGTAGGAAGAAAGCCGCGGCCAGACGCCAATTGGTAGCTTATCTCCAAAGAGTACAAAATCATCTGATGTCTAAGGGCCACGTCACACGTATCAATCTTGTGAACGATATCGCTTAAGCGATCCTGAATTTTGATCGCTTGAGCGATATCGTTTGTGCATCGTTGCATGTAAACGAGTGATCTTTCAGTGAAAAATCGCTTGATTGTTTGGTGGAAGATTTGTGAGCAGGACCTCAAATCCGTTGTTCATCGTTCAATTTACCGGCACTCAACCTTCTGCATCGTGCTGTGTGACACCTCTCAAACGATCTCATTCTCGATTTTGCTTATTCCTGACGCTACATGGTGTCGATCGGTGAGTCGTGCAAACGATCGCTGGCGCGTTGCCAAATTTAACATCGCTAAACAGATCGATGCTTGTGACACCACACAAACGATATCAATACATTGTTCTAACGATATCGATCACGTGACTTTTCAGCCGATATCGTTCACAAGATCGATACGTGTGACGTGGCCCTAAAAGCCATCATGTCCAAAATATGCTTGTCCCTGATCAATCCCATTTTGCTTGAGAACTAGTGAGACACATGGAGTGTTTACGGCAGCGTAAAAATAATCTTTAATGGCAGCACATGTTCCCGCTTGAATATGGGATGTCCTTCTAAAAGCCTGAATGATGCGTAGGGACTGATCATATTGTAAAGAAAACATGCTGAAGAATTGAGAAATGTGCATGACCAAGTTAGCTTATGTGTTTTCAGTTACTTTGTGCTCCTGGCCTGGATTAATTCTACTTGGTGATTCTGGTGAATCTTTTATCTGCTTCACCTTGTCCTGAATTGGTTTTTTGTCCTGACTGCCCCCATCATTGTGACTATAACTACTTTCTACAAGGATCTGTGACTGTTTTTCACCATCGAGTACATCCCGTGCTGTAGCAGCAGCTGAAGAATTTGACTCTATGAAATCGGGGCCAACTAAATATAATACACCTCTGTGTTTAGTGGACCTCTGCCAGATTTTATGCAGCATGTATTTCACAACATCAGACAGCACATGAAATCTGCAACACCCATGGTGTGACTTCACCGCTTGCTACGTTCATAGCAACCCAACCATTAATCAAGTGCTCCTAAAACACCATTTCCACTCCAAGATGTCTGTCTGCTTATCCCAGAGTGACTTATTAAGTTGTCAGGATAAGGTACTTAAGCTTTTTGAATATTGTCCAATATATTTTCTTATTCGAAGTATTACAAACTGAGGCTGAAACTACTTGGGTAACATTATGTAGAAAGAAGTCACAAACTCTCCTATTCCTCTTTCCTTTTCTAGCCATCAACATTTATTACTTTGGAAATTATATGTTGTATTCTTACCCAGTGTCACAAATGGTAGTTCCTTCGTGAATAAGCATACTTTATAGGTTTACTGCCACCAAAACACAGCTACATGTTTGATGGGACTTGGAAAAAGAAAACATAGGTGTGACCTCGAACGCTACTATGTTGATCCAGAGGAAGAGAAAAATCAGGGGTCAAAAGCCCAGTAATGGGGAAACTTTCCTTTTCAACTCCAAATGTGGCCATTAGACCTGTTCCTTGGGTCAATGTCCCTCGTCCAGAATGCTAGTACCGATAACTTGTAATATATTTTTAGAGAAAAACATCCAGGATTTTCTTAAACATGAGCAAGTAGTCAAGTACTACATAAAATGTGGCAGAGCGTTCAACACTTTAATGCTCTTACAGTAAAGAACCTTTGTCTTTGGTGATGACATCTTGTCATGGGTACTAGCCTTTATATAACAACATGTTTGGATAGATCACTATATTGACCATTTATTTGTACAGTTTTTCAAACTAAATAACTCAAGGTTTCACAACTCAACATCATCAGAGGAGTTCAGGATGCGGAGCTCCTTAGTGCTGTATTCATGTTGTCTTTTTATTAAGGGAGGGGGAAATCACTGGTGATGACATTATCATGTTAATATTAGAGATCTCTCCCATTTAATCTTCAGGAGTACACTGCTCCCCAGTCTCCTGGCTTTTTGCTTGCAGGAGGCTGTGTGCTTCTGATGACTGGAAGTTTGGACTAGCATCAGGGTGAACCGCTGGTCCAAACTGTATGCTTCCCATGCTGCAAGCAGAGGTGGTTTTGCCTGTGCATCATTGAAGGAGCACAAGTGTCCTGAAACTGGCAAGGACTCAGAAATGCATCCAGGTTCAGAGTGGAGCTTACAAGTTCAACAGCAAAAAGCTTTTAGCACTGTGCTCCTTGCTAAGAAAGCCAGGCAAGCTGTTAGACTGCAGAGGTGGGCGATAACCTGGGCAATGGAGCAATACACAATGCAATTAAAAATGCCTTGGTTCTTGAGAACAGAACAGATTTTCAGTAAGGGGCAAGTTACAAGGTTGCTTACCTTTACAAGCACTTTGCAATTACAGGCGGTCCACGGGTTATGTCAGTCCCGAGTTACGATGTTTTGTGGTTACGACACATCTCCCATTTACTGTATAAATCCTTGTTTCAACTTAAATGGTTTTGGGTCGTAAACGTCGTAACATGAACTTCGTGTTTGGTGTGTGCGGTGGAAGAATACAGTACTGTACTGTATACCGTTACGCCTCTCGGGACCAAGGAGGAGTTCGACGTACCCTCTACCTCAGCTGCCTCTTCAGACCTACCTGCCCCAGTATCTCCAACATCTTCTGCAGGTTCTGCCTCTCTTGACTCACCTGCCCCAGTATCTCCAGCATCTTCTGCAGCTTCCTCCCATTAAGCCTGTCTCTCCCTCCCTTGCAAGACCCCTTCCAGTGTGCAAGTGTCGGGCCCCACGGGACAGGGGTACTCGGTACCGGACCGGACGGTGCCGGGGAAGTCACGGGTGGCTTGGTCCGGACCGTGTCCCTGGCTCGGCAAATAAAGGGGAATATTTACAGGGGAAATGTCACGTGTGACGCCACCCACTTGGTGCGGCCAGCGATGGGGCCGCCGCAGAACCTCCGGGGGTGATGGAGTGGCAGCTTCCAGTGGGAAGAACTGTATCCCCCGGGGCAGTAAGAGTTAAGGGTGGTGGAATTGTCCAGGACACTTACTTTGCAGACGCTGCAGGATCTCTCTCCCTTGCTGGTGCTGACAGGCTTGCAGCTCTGTAGGTCGGAATCTGCTGCAACCTGTATGGGAGAAATAGTCTGCAGATAGAGACTGACAAGAAAGGCCAATTCAGGGTTTTCCATGTCTTTTACTCTCAGTTCTTTCCAAGCAGTTCACAAGTCATTGGCAGTTCTTTACAAAGTTCAAGTACAGTTCTCAGTACACAGTTCAAAGACACAGGCTCATTCTCCCTCTCCGGGTTCCCCTTTGCTCTGCAGCCAGGCCTCTCTCTGTGACCCCTCACACAGTCTTTAGTGTCCTTGCCGGGCTATTACATTCTCTTTACTCTGTGTTGTGCGACACTGGACAGTATGGCGGTGACTCGGGCTCCTGTGAGTCCTCCGGGTTGTCACTGAGCTGCCTGTCCTTTGGGTTGGGGACCCTAACGTGGAGCTGTGGTCCCCCGTCGTGTTGTTTGGGGATCCCGGGTAAATTGCGGTCCCCTCTAGAGCCGACACTTTACTTAGCCCAGCCTCCAGCAGTCCTCAGGTGTGAGGCTCTACCAGGCTCCTTCTCTCTGTTCCTCTCGGTATCATAGAGGGACTTCTCTGCCCGCAGTCAGTGCTTCAGCTGCTGTCTGGGCAGGGTTACACCGTCCCTCTCTGTTCTGTCACACTCCTGGTGGCATCAGCATCGGACGGGCTTTCTCTCCCCTCTGGCTCGCACTGGCTCAGTACGGATTCTGCGCTCCTAGCCTTGCACTCGCAGGACGTGTGATTGTCTTTCTGTCTCAGCTTCTCCTCTCTGCTTCTCAGCACCATGGCCTACTCCTTACTGACTTCCTTCACTCCTCCCCCTCACTATATACTGTCAAGTCACCTGACCTCTGGTGTGCCCAACCGACTCCTCTGATCCACCACCCCTCAATCTCATAGAGTTCTAATCTCAGGGCTGGATGTTAACCTCTTCTTACACGTGGGTTGTGTGGGCTGTGAGGGTGTTGGTGTGCAACAAGTGTCCTACCTGCCTGGCTGCAGTTCCCTTTGTGGCCTCCTGGACGCAGGGGCGCCACACAAGGAATTGTTCTCTCTTTTTTATATTACTGTTTATTATTCCTGTTTCATTTCACGGGCGGCACGGTGGCTCAAGTGGTTAGCACTGCAGCCTTTGCAGCACTGAGGTCCCGAGGTCCTGGGTTCAGTTCCCACCAAGGACTCTAAGGACAACATCTGCAAGGAGTTTGTATGTTCTCCCCATGTTTGCGTGGGTTTCCTCCGGGCACTCCGGTTTCCTCCCACATTGTAAAGACATACTGATAGGATGTTTAGATTGTGAGCTCCAAGAGAGACAGTATTAGTCATGTATGTAAAGTGCTATGGAATTAATAGCACTAAAAAAATCTTTGAATAAAGAGAAGACGGCACTCACCAGTGTGTTGTTCGGTTTTATTCAGGGAATTTTAACATTCAGTGCAGGGAGGGAAAGAGAAGGCCGAGATGACGACGGCACCGTTTCGCGCGAATGCGCTTCCACCCGTGTTGCATGTTTGCCTTTGAGACGGGCACCTCCTGTGGATCACTGATTGCTCCAGAAAGTTTATCCGTCCATGAAGCCGTTAGCTTTGGTGCCCCAATTTCCTCCTGCACCTGGTGTTGAATTAATAGCACTATATAACTGAATAAATATTATTATATAATATTATATTACTACCGTATTAAACGTATTTTATATGTGTTTTTTGATAAGTACTATTTTAGGATAGGATAAGTGCTTACAGTATATTATTTACGTACAGTATGTACGTATGTTGTGACCTTACACTGAAAATCGGTTTACCTCGTGATGTAGGAACGGATCAATGTCGTAAGTCGAGGGCCCCTGCATAACCATTTATGAAAAATTCCCTTTTTTTTTTTTTTTTTTTTTTTTTTTTTTTAAATATAATTTGTATTGAAATGTATCATATAAACGTATGAGAAGCAAACAAGATGCATAAACAGAAAGATAGAAGATATCAAAAATCTCCTCTCTCCTGCAGATATTCCCATCAATATATAACAGCATCATTCAACCTCGTGCCGCGACCTCCACTCGTAGATCACCTAATGTGCCCTGCAAATCTTCAAAACAGTACTATGACGTATTACAGAAGGGTGTAACCACCTCGTCAATCTCTTCCCTTGTGAGATGGCCCAGAATAAAGTGTCGCCACATCTCAAAGAATTTCCCCGTCTTATTTTCCTTGTCAGTCTCGCGTCCGCCTTCTCAAGAAACACGATCCCCTTTAATTCCCTCCTCAACTGGCCCACATTAGGAGGTCTTTCCTCTAGCCATTGTGCCAGGATGAGGCGCTTGAACACTATCAGTATGGTGTGAAGTAACTTAATTGATTCCCTGGGGATCCGTATACAGGCGTTGTCATGAAAAACCCATAAGTTCCTGTCAAGCGGGATATTCGTTCCCAAGAGACGATTCGTCCAGCGTCGAACCTCGCCCCTTGCAGCGTGAGGGAGGCAAGTTGAAGCCAAGAATAGCCCTCTGTATAAACCTGAAATGGGTATCCCTCCATCTCTTATCTGTGATATGCTTGCGCATTGCATTCCAGCCTGTCACCACCACCTCCCCCACATTCGCGTCACCCAGGCGGGTCTCCCACCATTTGAATAGCTCAGTGGGCCCAGATGGTAGTAGACTACGTCGTAGCACGGCGTAAATGGTAGAGATATTGACCTCAGCTGGATGTCTAGTCAGTAGGTTGTCAAGTTCTGTTTCCCGACATTCCCTCCGAACGTCATGTAGTCTTGAAATTCCCTTTTAAAGACAAGGCCCGGTAAGACAACCTTGCAAACAGCACTGATGATGTCCAGTTCCTGGAGCATTGTGAATATAGTTTGAGGTGATGGTGGAAAAATATATTCCAATCTGGCATGAAAATGTTTCAGTTTTTAGTTGATCTAGACCAAGGATCTTAAATTATAGGCCTCGACCCGCCAACAGTGCAGGTTTTTAGTATTTCCTTAGTATTGCACAGGGGTTGGAATCATCATCATCTGTTTAAGTGATTATATTATCAACTGTGCAGTACTAAGAAGAACCTTGAAAACCTGCACTGTTGGCAGCCCTCGGGACCTCGAGTTTGAGATCCCTTATCTAGACAGTGTTATTTCACGACATGTCATCTACATTTTGACTTTTCTTTCTATACCTACCCTCCTATATTATATGATGTATTTGCCATAGCGACTGAACCTGCAACTTGATAAATCGGTCCAAACTATAGCTGAAACCTCTTATTTCTATGTCTTCTCAGTGTACAAGTCTCCAGAGTATGAATCCCTCGGCTTCGACCTTACTGTTGAAAGACTGGTATCTATTGGCTATCCACAGGAGCTACTGAGTTTTGTTTATGACCCAACATTTCCAACCAGGTGAGTATCTATCCTCTCCTCTCCTCTCTGTTTTTATCATGTAAAAAAAAAATGCCAGGAAGAATCATTTCAGAACTATTTCCACCATAATGTTACCCCTAAACTTTACAAATCCATTGAGAAACCAACTGAAATGTTTTCATGTGGAAAAAGAAAAAATTAAAATAATGTAGTTGCATTAATTTGCACATCCTTAAATAATGACTTTGTTGAAGAACCCTTTAAATTTATGACAGCATTCAGTGTTTTTGGATAGGAGCTCTCGCGATGGCACATCTAGAATTGGCATTCCTTGCCCACTTTTCTTTACAGTAGCTCCAAATCTTTTGGACTGAGAAGGCATCTCCTGCTTATAGTACCTTCTTAAAGGTCAACACACAGTTTTTTCAATTAGCTTCCAGTCTGGGCTTTGGCTAAACCACTCCAAAACTTTGGTATTTTGGTGAAACCCTTTAATGATTTGGAGGTATGCTTAGGGTCTTTAACTACCTGCTGGAATTTTGGCCAAAAAGTTCCGCTTTTTTCTCATCAGACCGTGACACTTTTTTTTCCTACATGTTGGTCGACTTGATGTAGGTTTTGGCAAAACATAGCCGGGCTTGGATGGTTATGTTTGTAAGGAAAAGACTTTTATCTTGAGACCGTATTCCATAGGCCAGCTGTATGAAGAAAACTGGAGATTGTTGTCACATGCGGTACACCACCAGCACTTGCCATAAATTCCTGCAGCTGCTTTATGGTTGCTGTAGGCCTTTTGGCAGCCTTCCGGACCAATTTTTTATGTTTTTGTATATTTCAGCAGTTTTTGAGGAACATCTACTTCTAGGTTATGTCACTTGTGAGCTAAATTTAAAGGGAACGGGCCACCTAACCTATCAATACATGTCCTTGCACCTTCCCATTACCATTATAACTATCCCTCTCTCTGCTAAATGCCTTCTATTAATATTCTTAAAAACGTTTTTAAGCTTGCTCAAAAATGATAATGAAGCGGGGGCTATATGCAATAATCCCTCTGGGCATGTTGGTTTGCAGCCTCCAGCATCCTTTATCACGTCCCCATGGGTGTGATCTTGAAATTAAAGCCTGGCTCCCTCCGCTCTGCTATTCCGCCTTCCTGTAGGAATGACGCTGAACCCTTCATTTCCAGAACCGCGGGCCCCTTAGCAACCTGACGATTATCGTAGCAGCGGTGTGTGCTGCTATTCGGGGTTCTATGGAGCCCCGCTTAGCAGCGCTGTGTCGCTGCTAAGATAAATATCGGGTTGCTCAGGGGCCCGCGGTTCAGGAAATGATGCGTTTAGCGTCATTCCTACAGGAAGGCTGCATAGCAGAGCGGAGGGAGTTTAAAAACGTTTTTAATAACATTAAGGCAGGCATTTAGCAGCGAGAGGGTTAGTTATAATGGTAATGGGAAGGTGCGGGGACATGTATTGATAGGTTAGGTGGCTTTTCAGAGGTGACCGGTTCCCTTTAAGCCACGTCTTGATAAATCTGCACAGTGCTCCATGGTATATATAATGCCTACGAAAACCTTTTGGACCATTCTCGTAACTGATAAATTTGTACAGTGGGATCCCTTTGCTGCGTTGTAAGCCGTTTATAGAATATGTTTTTTGCTGTAGAATGCAACTAAGAAAATGCTAGGAAAATTCTACTAGAACAGCTGAACTTTATATAGGACTAATCAGTATTACTGTGAATTATGGCAATTGTGCTCTGCTTTTAAGTGGGATTGGCAAATTCTGAACATAACCACATCCCCCAACTACAAGAGCATTCACACTTGTGCAGACACATTGTTTTAGTTTCATTTTTGTTTTGCCCTCAAAGGGTGTTTTTTATTTTTTAATGGATTTGTACAGATTAGGTGTCTTCAAGACAATAAACCATGAGCTAAATGAGATAAGCACATAAAGGGTCTTATTTGGTTCATAACATACAATGAATGAACAGAGAACCACTCACCTGGGCACGTTGTTGGAGTCACAACCACTGTAGAAACTTGATCGGTATGCCGCACGTCAACCCTCAGGTATCGAAATTTCCAGAAAAAGGATCAGGTATTGGTAACATCAAGATTTACTGGCCCAAGTGTTTCGTGGGCAGCTGCCCGCTTCCTCAGGACACAGAATCTCAGATGGCCACTTCCTCAGGACACAGAATTTCAGATGCCCACTTCCTCAGGACACAGAATCTCAGATGCCCGCTTCCTCAGGACACAGAATCTCAGATGGCCACTTCCTCAGGACACAGAATTTCAGATGCCCACTTCCTCAGGACACAGAATCTCAGATGACCACTTCCTCAGGACACGGAATCTCAGATGCCCACTTCCTCAGGACACGGAATCTCAGATGCCCACTTCTTCAGCACACGGAATCTCAGATGCCCACTTCCTCAGGACACGGAATCTCAGATGCCCACTTCCTCAGGACACAGAATCTCAGATGGCCACTTCCTCAGGACATGGAATCTCAGATGGCCACTTCCTCAGGACACTGAATCTCAGATGCCCACTTCCTCAGGACACGGAATCTCAGATGCCCACTTCCTCAGGACACGGAATCTCAGATGCCCACTTCTTCAGGACACGGAATCTCAGATGCCCACTTCTCTCAGGACACAATCTCAGATGCCACTTCCTCAGGACACAGAATCTCAGATGCCACTTCCTCAGGACACAGAATCCCAGATGCCCACTTCTTCAGCACACAGAATCTCAGATGACCACTTCCTCAGGACACAGAATCTCAGATGGCCACTTCCTCAGGGCACAGAATCTCAGATGCCCACTTCCTCAGGCACGAATCTCAGATGCCCACTTCCTGAGACACGGAATCTCAGATGCCCACTTCTCAGGACACAGAATCTCAGATGCCCACTTCTTCAGGACACAGAATCTCAGATGCCCACTTCCTCAGGACACGAATCTCAGATGCCCACTTCCTCAGGACACTGAATCTCAGATGCCCACTTCCTCAGGACACTGAATCTCAGATGCCACTTCCTCAGGACACTGAATCTCAGATGCCCACTTCCTCAGGACACTGAATCTCAGATGCCCACTTCTCAGCACACATGAATCTCAGATGCCCACTTCCTCAGCACACAGAATCTCAGATGCCCACTTCCTCAGGACACAGAATCTCAGATGCCCACTTCCTCAGGACACAGAATCTCAGATGCCCACTTCCTCAGGACCCCAGAATCTCAGATGCCCACTTCCTCAGGACACAGGAATCTCAGATGCCCACTTCCTCAGGACACGGAATCTCAGATGCCCACTTCTTCAGACACGAATCTCAGATGCCCACTTCCTCAGGACACGGAATCTCAGATGCCCACTTCCTCAGGACACGAATCTCAGATGGCCACTTCCTCAGGACATGGAATCTCAGATGGCCACTTCCTCAGGACACGGAATCTCAGATGCCCACTTCCTCAGGACACGGAATCTCAGATGCCCACTTCCTCAGGACACGGAATCTCAGATGCCCACTTCTCAGGACACGGAATCTCAGATGCCCACTTCCTCAGGACACAATCTCAGATGCCACTTCCTCAGGACACGAATCTCAGATGCCCACTTCTCAGGACACGGAATCCAGATGCCCACTTCTTCAGCACACAGATCTCAGATGGCCACTTCCTCAGGACACGGAATCTCAGATGCCCACTTCCTCAGGACTCGAGAATCCAGATGCCCACTTCCTTCAGGACACAGAATCTCAGATGCCACTTCCTCAGGACACGGAATCTCAGATGCCCACTTCCTCAGGACTACGGAATCTCAGAGTGCCACTTCTCAGCACACAGAATCTCAGATGGCCACTTCCTCAGGACACGGAATCTCAGATGCCACTTCCTCAGGACACGGAATCTCAGATGCCACTTCTTCAGGACACAGAATCTCAGATGCCCACTTCTCAGGACACAGAATATCAGATGGCCCACTTCCTCAGGACACAGAATCTCAGATGCCCACTTCTCAGGACACAGAATATCAGATGCCCACTTCCTTCAGGACACAGAATCCCAATGCCCACTTCTTCAGACACAGAATCTCAGATGCCCACTTCTCTCAGGACACAGAATCTCAGATGCCACTTCCTCAGGACACAGGAATCCAATGCCCACTTTCCCTCAGGCACACGGACGAATCTCAGATGGCCACTTCCTCAGGACACGGAATCTCAGATGCCCACTTCCTCAGGACACGGAATCTCAGATGCCCACTTCCTCAGGACACGGAATCTCAGATGCCCACTTCCTCAGGACACGGAATCTCAGATGCCACTTCCTCAGGACACGGAATCTCAGATGCCCACTTCCTCAGGACACGGAATCTCAGATGCCCACTTCCTCAGGACACGGAATCTCAGATGCCCACTTCTTCAGGACACGGAATCTCAGATGCCCACTTCCTCAGGACAATCGGAACTCTCAGATGCCACTCACCTGTTTCTTCAGGACACAGAATCTCAGATGGCCACTTCCTCAGGACACAGAATCTCAGATGGCCACTTCCTGCCTGAGGACACAGAATCTCAGATGGCCACTTCCTCAGGACACAGAATCTCAGATGCCCACTTCTTCAGGACACGGAATCTCAGATGCCCACTTCCTCAGGACACAGAATCTCAGATGCCCACTTCCTCAGGACACAGAATCTCAGATGCCCACTTCCTGAGGACACGGAATCTCAGATGCCCACTTCCTCAGGACACAGAATCTCAGATGCCCACTTCCTCAGGACACAGAATCTCAGATGCCCACTTCCTCAGGACACAGAATCTCAGATGGCCACTTCTTCAGGACACAGAATCTCAGATGGCCACTTCTTCAGGACACAGAATCTCAGATGCCCACTTCCTCAGATTTTGTGTCCTGGGCAGACCAATAAATCTTGATGTTACCAATACCTGATCCTTCTTGTGGAAATTTTGTCACCCCATCGGCAGCCCATTTACTACAACCCATTTCTACCTATCTACCTGGATTACAGATTGAGTGACATTAAATGTGGAAGAAGTTCTGAAATTCTCTTTTTATTTTTTACATTAACCGACACCTGGCATTTTAACTTTATCTAATCTATTATCCAAAGGGTGCACACCAGGTACAGTAGCTTGCCAGCTACATACCTTCCCAATGCTGTTTGTCCTTCGGAGGCTCAGTGCTTTTCAGACAGTTACCTGTGAGCGGCTCTGATGCCCACTCTGTACAATGTGCTCTGTACTCCGGTCCTGTGTGGATCACTGTTCCTCTGAAAGCTTTGGTATCTGTTTTCTCCCGTTTTTACTTTTTTTTTAAAATTTCTAACCCACCCCTCCCCCCCCTTTCATTTTTTATTCTACTTGCCGATATTGTACGCATAAACAAATATTTTCCTGCATGTTTCTTCTTGAAGCTGAGATTTCTATCTTTTATCTCCCCAGGGGTTTGGTGTTTGATACGACCTATGGAAATCTCCTGAAAGTGGATGCCTATGGCAATATTCTCGTCTGTGCTCACGGTTTTAACTTCATGAGGGGGTAAGTGCAGGCATGTTCTCACGTATACTGTATGTGATGATATAAGGCATCGCTCTGTCCCATTCAGGTTCATACTTCTTAATGGCCAATTTATTATCAGTTTCTAAGGGGTGTAGGTGCTTTACATGGTGGGAAAGGGTTAAATAGAGGGAATGCTGAATGTTTAATGGTGCTGATTCTCCAGGCAATGCAATAGTTATTGATTTCTTCACATTTCATCACTCTGCTGACTAAGTAGATAGAAACAGAACTGGCATTTGGGGTCTGTGTAAGGGTCACTCGGCATCCCTGGTGTAACTATTTGAGAACTGTTAGAATATGATGTTGCTCTGTAAGATGTTTTTGTAAGAGTATATCTATTTTGTTTCGTAATCCTCACTAGAAGCCTTCTACACCCCCACAGAACAGAAGAGTGGTCAGCAGCTAAACACGGTCTGCTAGGGGTTGTGTTCTGATTGTACACTATCTGGGGGTCCAGCTACTGAAACTTTGAGAAGAGGGGGCCCAAAGTCCTTTATGTGACTGGACGGGCAGTGAGCATGTGTGATCAACAGTCCTGTAATCAGTAAATCAGGGGTGGACAACTCCAGTCCTCAAAGAATGCAAACAGTTTTTTTCAGGATTTCCTTAGTATTGGAATCATCACCTGCGCAGGTGATTATATTACCACCTCTGCAATGCTATGGAAATACTGAAAACATGCACTGTTTGCGACCCTCGAGTACTGAAGTTGTTCACCCCTGCAGTAAATGGAGGTTTGCACATGCTCACTTCCACTTTATTCACAAAGGAGACTTTGGGATCGCTACTCTCATGACATATGGGAGTCTCCACAGCTAGACTTCAGTGATCATGCATTTATCTTCTAAACTCTGGATAGGTGATTTATGGGACCACTCCTTTTAAGACCAGATGCCAAGTCAGCTTCAATTAAAGGGAATGTCATATGAAAAGAACATACTGTTTAAACCAAGTTTTTGTGATTAAGCATATTTTCCAGTTTTCTTTCCCTATATTTCTATACTTTTACATCATTGTTCTATACCTTAAAAAAATAAACTTCTACAAAGTGGTTGTCTATTACTTGGACAGCCACTTTTGCTATATTTACCAGTGTAAAATACACTGCAACGTTCACGTGGCCTAATTAGCGGCCACTAGTGGGCTGCAGTTCTCTGCCTTTCGATGTCTGAACTTTTTTCTTACAGCTGATGATACCTTGTCTTAACACTGGTTGTAGCGGTGACTTGTAAATCCAGTGATTGCCTGCATCACCCATTTACATGCCATCACTAGTGCAGGGTGAACGTAGAGCGACACAGGACTAGGGAAGCTTTAGAAGAGAAGGAGCTGGGATTGGTAAAATGAGTATTGTTGTTTTCTATTCTTTTATAACAATTTCAGTTGTTTGTGAAAGATTTCAAGGGGCTTGAAAAATCCCTTTAAATTGAGGTATGCACAGTACCCTATTCAGCTGCTTTCTGCTGATCTGGGACTTTACAGACAAGGGTCACTAGTTGAGCACCTTTAATCCAGTCCATGCCTCGGGGAGCCTTAAGGGTACTTCACACACTCGCTAACAATGTCGCTGAAACGTCACAGGATTTGTGATGTAATAGCGACCTCGCCAGCAATGTCGCTTTGTGTGACACATAGCAGCGATCAGGCCCTCGCTGTTAGATCGCTGATCGTTACAAATCGGTCAGGACCATTGTTTGGTCATTGCGCTCCCGCTGGGCAGCATTCATCGCTGTGTTTGACAGGGTCAACGACCAACGATCTCAATACTACACCTGAGAGTGACAGGGTCCCAACGACCAACGTATCATTGCTGCGTCGCTGGTGAGATCTGACTGTTTGACATCTCACCAGGGACCATGTAGCGACGCCCCAGCGATCCCGGCCAGGTCAAATCGTGGTCGTGATCGCTGTAAAGTTGCAGCGTGTAAAAGGGCCCTTACAGAGCCAACATTTAGCTTTTTTTATATGCAAATGCAACTAAACCTGTTCTGTACATCACTCATATCATCCTGTCACACCTAATGCTATGCAGAACGTTTCAGGCTATTTCTCACAATCTGCGTTATTGTTGACTGTGGATGTAGATAATAATCTTCATTTAGCACCATAGCTGACATTTAGCACCACTGCTCTTCTTTTATGGAAATTCTGTAAAATTAGATTTCTGTATAAATTCCACCTCCAGCATCTACGCACTTGTTATTCCAAGCTGATGAGACATCGTCTCTGCTGGCACAGAGGCTATATCAAGGTTTATCTGGGCTCATGGTCGTAGCATACGCCTTTCTACGGCCTTTCTATTGTGTTATAGAGATTGTGATAGAAAAGCTGTTCAAATTCTGCTTTCTTGTAACCTTAGTACTGCTGCTTGTGCTTTTAATGCATGTTTTCAGTGTGTACATTGCCAGCAGACAGTACACATATATAATCGTGATGTCAGAAGGTATGAAAATAAGCTTTTATCCGGGGGCAACTCACCAGTAGCTTTAGCTCCACCTGGTGGAGGAATTTTTTTTTCTGCCAAGTGCCATTTGAATATTTGTAACATCAGTCATTGGTTGTACAAAAACAGACTAGATATTTATACTGCTATACTTGGTCAAATATTTAATGAACTCACCCTAATGTAATGACTGGAGCAGGTTGTGTTTGGTGACTCTTGTGATGTTAAATGGTACTGATGATGTTGCTACTCACAACTGCGTTTCCAGGTTTGCATCAGTCTGGAGCGCAGTCAACTTTTTGCAACACGTTTTGTTTCTGTATACAGTCATGGCTGAAGGTGTTGGCACCTTTGAAATTGTTCCAGGAAATGATTGTGATTACACTTGTTTTGTCATACACATGTTTATTTCATGTTTGTGTATGTTGGACCAACACAAAAGAACAAGGAAAAAAGGCAAATTGGAAATAGTTTCACACACAACCTCAAAAATGGGCTGGAAAAAAATGTTGGCACCAAAATTGTGGGTATACAACTTTGTTTCAGCATGTGATGCTCGTTCAAACTCATTTGTGGCAAGTAACAGGTGTGGGCAATATGAAGATCACACCTGAAACCAGATAAAAGGGAGAGAAGCTGACTCAGTCTTTTCATTGTGTGTCTATCTGTGCCACACTAATGCTTGGAGAAACTAAAAAGAAGATAACTGTCTGAGCACTTGAACCAAAGTTGTTGACAAATATCAACCAATTCAAGGTTACGAACCCATCTCCAGAGATCTTGATGTTTCTTTGTCCACAGTGTACAACATATGCAAGAAGTTTACAATTCGTGGCACTGTAGCTAATCTACCTGGAAATATTTATGAAAGGTTATTGTTCCATTGTAATGAGCTTGTGTTTATTGAAAATGTCTTTAAAAAATTGCTGACATATGGCAACTTGGATAGTCTGGATAGTGGACAAGCCGCTCCAATCGAGGTCCAAAGACATTCAAGCTGTCCTGCAGGCTTCGTTTGCACTGACACTGGATGCACCCTATCTGTCCACACTTGAATGAAATGAAACGTTATGGAAGGAGAACCAGGAGGACCCCACTGCTGACAAAGAGACCTAAAGCGCTAGACTGCAGTTTGCCAAAATTATGTAAGTCAAAATCCTTCTGGGAAAGAGTCTCATGGACAGATGAGAACAAGACAGAGGTTTTTGGTAAAGCACATCATTCTACTGTTTACCGAAAATGGAATGACCCCTACAGAGGAAAGAACACAGGACCTACAGTCAAATACGGTGGAGGCTTAAAGCTGTTTTGGGGTTGTTTTGCTGCCTCTGGCACGGTGTGCCTTGATTGTGTTCAAGGCATCATGAATTCTGAAGATTACCAAAGGCTTTTGCATCACAATGTAGGGCCCAGTGTCAGAAAGCTGGGTTTGCGTCCTAGCTGTTGGGTCTTCCAGCAGGACAATGACCCCAAACATCAAGAAGCCCTCAGAAGTGGTTGGAAACAAAGTAATAAAGAGTTCTGCAGTGGCAGTAATAAGTCCAAATCTAAATCCCATTGATTATTAGTGGAGAGATCTTAACATTGTTGTTGGTGGAAGACATCTTCAAATATGAGAGACCTGGAGCAGTTTACAAAAGAAGAGTCAAAAATTCCAGGGGAAAGGTGTAAGGAGCTTGTGGATGGTTATAGGAAGCGATTGATTCTAGTTATTAATTCCACAGGGTGTGCAACCTAATATTGAGGCTGGCTTAACACCATGGCAGAGTCCGGTCCGGGGCTGTCCGGTGTAAACCAGACAGCCCCGGACTGGATTTTGGGCCCATAGTATCCTATGGGGCCGGATGGAGCTGGATGGCAGCTATCTGCCATCCGGTTTCCATCTCTCCGAAGAATCCGGGAGAAATCTGATTTTTCTCACTGTACACAAAAATGTTGCTTGCAACATTTTTGTGTCCGGGGAGAAAAATCTCCCCAAATTGCCGTATCACGGATTCTCTTGGATTCCCCCGGATCCGGGGCAATCCGGTGCTCCCGAACATGGGAGCCTATGGGGCTGGATTTCCCCAGTCCGGGAGGATCCCGGACACTGGCGGCTGCTCGCCGCTGTTAATTCAGGACCGAGCCGTGGTCCTGAGTCATCAACAGCTTCAGCTGCGTCTGGCTGCACACCGGACCAGAGGGCACATTTGGCCCTCCGGTTCTGTGTGCTGATCCGGTCCTCTCTGCCGTGGGGTGAAGCCAGCCTGAGTTGAGGGGGCCAACAATTTTAGCCAACTCCTTTTTTTCTTGTTTTTTTTTTTGTTTGTTGTGTGCAATTATGTCCAATTTACCTTTATTTTTTCTTTTGTTATTCCAATACACACAAAGGAAATAAACATGTATAACAAAACTTGTGTAATTGCATTTATTTTCTGGAAGAAATACTTCATTTTCTTGAACTATTTGAAGGTGCCAACACTTTTGGCCATGACTGTACATCACATAGGAGACACTAAGAATACTGTATATATGTCACATTGGAAACACTGAGTCTGCTGTATACAACATAACACTGGTCAGCGTAAGGACATAATCATTCATTGCATGTGGCGCAGTCTTCAGTAATGAAAAGAGTGCTTGCAGTAAGGAAGAATTAAAGGGCTGGCAGCTGGCCTAAATACTGAGGAATCTGCCCAGGGGCTGAAGGTTTCCCGTCCATGCTGTAGGCAAATGTTAAACCTTTTCAGGCCTTGCCACCTGACTAAGGGTCTTGGCTACACCAGATTCTACTGAATAAAGAAGAGGCCTCGTCTACAGACAGCGGTTTTGGAGTTTTACCCACTTATCAATCAATGGTGTATTGCTTGACTTGGTGATGCAAATCTAGAAGGATATTATTTCTTGCTCGTTAAAAGGGTCGAACATTGAACACAGTAGAGTAGTTACAATAGGTGGCTCTACATAGAGGATATTCTCTCCTGGAGGAGAGCTAACTTGCCTGTCTTTTACAGTATATTGCACAGGCAGCCTTTCCTGACCAGCTGGCAGTCTCCATAAGGGAAACATTGCCTCACTAGACCTAGTGATAGAAGTATGCTTGGTTCATTGTAGCGACTGTTGACATTACTGATCAACCTTTCCAAAAATTGCAAACAGATGTTCCCTTTGTGACTGCCTTGCTGTGTACACAGTAAACTCCCTGCTGCGTCCATTGTTTGCTTTCTGCATATGATCACAGATGTGGCCACCTCAACATCACAGCAAGTTATAGATATAGATAGATAGAGATATATATACATTTTTTTTTGTACATCAGTTCTGTTCATCTATCGCTATATCCTTAGAACAATGACTGTGCAACTGCCACATGGGAAGCACAATGCTTTATTGTACAGTTTCCTTGTGTAATCTGTGGCTGTTATTTTGTAATCCTTCTCTATTACTAGGCCGGATCCTGTTAGCGGGAGCTCTGCCAGACTTTTTGGCTCAGGACCCATTCTTAAAAATCAATAATTTTAGTCCTGTTTTCAGTTATGTAATAAAGTATGTGAACACAGTTTCATCATCTGGGGAAATGAGAGCAGACACGTGTCATCTAAATTTTTAGAAAACTCTTTTTCTCAGAGCGCCTGTAATGCTTCTTTCTAGGGAGCAGCCATGTTCATGTTTAAGGAGATTGTGAACATATGTCTGAATTATGATCTCTATCGTAGATTGCAGCAGTGTGGTCATCATCAGAAAATTACCTTTTATTCGAGTTTTTATGTGGTGATATTTTTCTTGATCTTGAGCCAAATTCTGCAGTCACTGTGTAACTTCAGATTAGTGAATCGTGACTGCATCAAGCACTCTATCTGGATACCCTAAATAGCATGATGGAGCGGCTGGTCCAGTAAAGAACACACAGAGAAGCTACTGAGAATCTAGTCAGCACATGACCGCTCACTCAGTCTGGCAATTGAGCGGAATCATGACAGCGTGCCTAATGCGCACTGTCAGAATTTGTCAATCTGCAGTCTCATAAGGTGACTACACAAATATTATCTTGAACTTGGAAATCATCTTTAATTTTCCATGCCATTATCTACAGTTGAAACCTGAAGTTTACATACACTATATAAAAAGACACTTTTACCCGTATTTTTGTCTTCATAAGACGAACCCCAAATTTGGTGAAGGAAAAGAGAAAAAAATATATTTTTAATGTTAAATGGGGTCTGTCTTATAATCCCAGTGTCAGTCTTACAATCAATATATATATGGCCCCCATCTTGGTATATTTGTCTCCATTCTGGTTATATATGTTCCCCATCCTGGTATATATGAACCCCCATCCTGGTATATATGGTCCACAACCTGGTATATACTGTATGTTCCCCATTCTGATACATGTCTCCCATCCTGGTATATGTGCCCCCTCCTGATAATGTCCCCATTCTGGGACATATATCTCCCATCCTTGTACATAGATCCCCATGACTTGCCAGGGTGCATGATGCAGTTTTCACGGTCCATGGAGGTTTGGGGCAAAGCCAGGGGCTGCAAGGGAGCCGCGGTAGCGTTTGGTGGGTGCCGCCATTATAATTTCCAAGCATGCATTGCCGAGATGCAATACATGCATGTGTCCAGACTTGCAGAAAATGGCTGCAGATCGTGGTCTGTGCATGCGCTGCCTCCACGGCCATTTTCTGTAAGTCTGGACACAGGCATGTATTGCAGCTGTGCGATGGCAATGCATGCTGGGAAATAATGGCAGCGCCCGCCAAACGCTACTGCACCCTCCCCCTGCAGCTCCTGGCTTTGCCCCAAACCTCCATGGACCTATTGACAATTTATGGGCAAAGAAATCTTTTAAATGCATTTTTTACACTGATTTGTCCTTCGATTTGTAATTCGATAAAGTGATAACAGGCTGTCTATATGGGCATGTACTCTTGGTATTCACTGACTTTGGCCACTAAGGTGCTGTCACACAGCACGATCTGGCCAGCGATGTCGGAAGCGATGCGCGGGTGCCCGCTCGCTTCCGACATCGCTGGCCAGCTGTCACACAGCATCGCTGCGGCTGGCGACACCGCAGCGATGCGGGCAGTGACATCGCTCGCTGGGCTGGGCTCAGCCCAGCGAGCGATCCGCAGCAGCGCTGCGGTATAGGCTGGATCACCGCCGACATCGCTCTGGCGATGTCACACGGCGCGATCCAGCCTTATCGCAGGTCGCCGGTTGACAGGTTTACGGTTCTTCCCGTAAACCTGTCAACCTGCGACCAGCGATAAAACGCGGTCGCGCCGCTCATTTACACAGCGCGACGTCGCTAGCGACATCGCTGATACGTCACTTTTTCGGCGATGTCGCTAGCGACGTCGCCAGGTGTGACACCACCTTAAGTCTCATGTTATGCCGACACGTCTTGTCCTGTAGAGATCACTTCTCAGCAGTCATTCGTTATCAGACAGCATTGTAATGACATCTCTTCCATTTAGACAAAGCCTAACACTATTAACAATAACTGCTGGTCACAGCTCAGCACCGTACCCCCTCTCTGCTCAGTGTCCTCTGCACAGGGCATGTCTACAAACCTCTCCCATCAAAGTGAATGAAGTGCCGCACTCGTTTATTGTGCTTCATGTAAAACGTCTCAATGCTTTCAGATCAGCTCAGGTGATATGGCAGAAACAGAATTATGTAAAGATCACAATGAAAAAAAAAATCTACAATTAGAAAAGTGATTAAGACAAAAATTACTACTGTCTTTAATAAAAAAAAATGCATTAAAAAAGGAAAAAAATAATATAAGTGATGCATTCAGTTTATGAAAACTAATTTCTGTCTTTTTTTTTTCTCACAGGCCTGAAACAAGGGAGCAGTACCCAAATAAATTTATCCAGAGAGATGACACAGATCGGTTCTACATCCTCAACACCCTGTTTAATCTACCAGGTAATGAACGCTGGCTCATCCAATGGCTGGCATCTCCACCGTGCCATAAAGGAATAGGCAAGCTGCCAAGGAGTTCAGTGGTATTAATAACCATACATTACAGGTGCTTTACATCTCTAGTGTGTCCTCAAACTACAAAACAAATGGGGACTTCCCTGATCCCATAAGCTGCCATGTCCCAGTGATTCGTCCTAATGTTGCGGCTTAAGGTAAAATAAAAATGTTGACGGTCAGAATGGTTTGGTGTCATGTAAGGGGCAGGGATAGCTGTAGAATTGTCAATAGTGCTGTTCAGTAACCAGGATCCTCGTGATGGACTGAGAAATTAGAAGATGGCGATATCTTGTTTTTCCATATACATGTAATGTAACAAGGTCTTTGTTTTGAAATCTGTGTCAGCATCTGTGCCTGTGAAAACACCATTATATAATGGAGAACGTCTGACCCAGATACAGAACACATCGCCTTCACTTTCACTGGAGCTTCAATGTTCTAGGAACTGCAACAAAAAAAAAATAACTACTTAAGAATTCAGGAACGTTCAGTTTACATAGCTGTGTGTTATGGAAGCAAGAGTCCTCACCTGCAGCATCTTGGCCCCCTGACATGGGGGCAAATTCAGTGCCGCCCTGGGAGTGCTGCTGTTCAGAGGCAGGTCTGCTGATGTTATTCTCAGAGCTAGTGAGATTCCCAGAAGATGGCACCGCCACTAAACATAAGACTAGGTTATGCCAATACTAGATGATATCATTTAATGAGATATATATATCTGTGGGTCCTTTGAACTCACAAAAACACTGTTTGGGTCACTTTTGCTGCACCTGCCATCCAGCTGAAAAGGACATTTGGGAGGAGTTATGACTATACACTGCTATCAGCCAAAAAATAAGCTGAGGATATTTCTGACAACTCTGATTGGCTTAGGGCCAGGAATTGCAATTTTCAGGTAGTGTCCAGTCTTAAAAAGAAGAATATTAGGACTCTAGATTAGGAGAAGGACCCGCTGCTTGCTAAAAAAAAAGTTTAATTATTTTATAAAAGTCCTTGTGCGTGCCTGATTGTGTCGCTTTTTTCCGTTTTTTGCGCGGTGTCACACCATTGCATTTACATTTGTTTCCTCTGTAGCGCAGTATGTGAAATTTCTGCTTGTAGTTCAAGGGACAGTGTCTTTTTTTTGGGACGTGCACCTTCACACCTTCCTCCAAGACGTTTCCAATCACAGCTCAGCAGCATGAGATGGTCAGATCAGCTGTTGTGAGCGAAGACTCTGAAGAAATGCCCAGATGATCTGCAAACAGAGACTTCACCTATTGAACTCCAAAAAAAAAAATCATACATGAATATCTTTACAATGGAGTGACACAACGGTCTCAGGGGAGCTCAGGCATTTTTCCAAAGTATTAAACTTTAATTATTTTAATGCAACCAACAGATTTACTTTTCAGGTAGGTCTTAAAGACACCATCTTTCATATGAATTCTCCTGTGACTTAAAATAGTTCCTTGATGTATTTTGTTTCAGTGATGTCCTGATTCACTTGAGCACATACAATATTGATTTCTTGCATTTCTACAGTTAGGTCTAGAAATATTTGGACGGTGACTGAACCTTCCTGATTTGGGCTCTGCAGGCCATTGCTTTTTATTTAGAATGAAACGACTGAGATGCAATTGAAGTGTGGACTTTCAGGCTTAATTAAAGGGGTTAAACAAATATATCTTGTGAAACATTGAGGAGTTAAGGCCCTGTCTCGCATAACGATCACTCCAGCGATCCCGGCAGCGATAACAACCTGCCGGAATCGCTCGATCGTCGTTACCTGATCGCTGGGGAGCTGTCAAACGGGCAGATCTCCTCCCCAGCGATCAGGGCCATGGGCTGAAGGCAATGTCAGCGTCCTCCCTGCTTAGCGCTAAGCAGGGAGAACGCTGGTAACAATGATAAACAGCGGGTATCCACGCATCGCGCGCTGCCTGGATACCTGGTGTTTATCATAGTTACCAGCGTCCTCCCTTCTTACAGGCAGTGCTAAGCAGGGAGGATGCTGGTAACCATGGTAAACACTGGTATCTAGGCAGTGCGCGCTACCTAGATACCCGGTGTTTACCATGGTTACCAGCCAGTGAGGTCACTGATCGCTGGTTTCTCGCTGTCACACGCAGCGATGCATGCTGACCAGCGGGAAACTAACTATCAGAAAATGACCCACAGCACTTTCCAGCGATCAGCGACCTCACAGCAGGGGCCTGATCGCTGCTAAGTGTCACACAGAACGACATCACTGGAGAGATCGTTGTAATGTTAGTTACAACGATCTCTCTAATGATATCGTTATGTGTGACTGGGCCTTTACAACCATCTTTCTACAAAGCCTCCTCATCTCAGGGGCTCGAAAGTAATTGTACAAATTTACTTTTAGCATAAATAAAATGTTCATTTTTAATACTTTGTAGGGAATCCTTTGCAGATAATGACTGGTGAATTCCATGGGTTCACACTTCAGGCTGGGTTTCCTCTTTTTTTACACTTTGCAGCCCATTAAATAGCTTTTGAGATATTTGTCCAGTTACTTTTGGCAGCTACATATTAAAGATCTTTAATTCCTGAACCCTTACTGCAAATCAGATGTAAATACCTTCAAAATAAAGCTAAGCGTCTTCACTATAAGCCCATATTGATTATTAACTATCTTCAATATATTTTGGTAAACAGGTAAAATGCCAAAACGTGTAATATTTCTGGACCTAACTGTGTATGAAAGGTAACTAGTATAATTCTTCCCTCCAGAAACCTACCTGCTGGCTTGCCTGGTTGACTTCTTCACCAACTGTGACCGGTACACGAGGTGAGGGCTTCTTGCTGTAATGTTATGTAAAGCAGAATAACTTTATTCTCAATCTTGCTTTTTTTCCCTTATGACTGTAATATCTGACATTGCATTGATATTTCATTTTCTCATATATCATCTTATCCATTTCTTTCATGTTGCAGTTGTGAAAAGGGGTTTAAAGATGGCGATCTCTTCATGTCGTTCCGCAGCATGTTCCAGGATGTCAGGGATGCCGTGGACTGGGTTCATTACAAGGTATATCCTGATCAGTGACCCCATCCACAGTCTGCTTTATAATGTCTGCAAATACTTGTATTCCCTATAAGATAATTCTGTAGCGTTATCTGCTCTTAGAACTATACATTTGAGTTGTTCCTCTGTTATTCTTCCAAGAATTTTTATGAAACTGCTGACAACTGTGTGATACCATTCCCATTTAGAATGAAGTGTTCCTATCCACTAACATTGTCTAATCAGTACTCAGATTTTCAAAGTAAAAAATAGGGGGGGGAACAAGAGGCGCAATAGTGCCCTATCACTAGTGACACTAATGTATGTGGTGGGTATGAATTCACTCACCTAGCACAGTTGTGAGACCCACAACTGGTGTAAAAGCATTTAGCATTAAATGCAGCTGCTGCAGGACTTCCACCTTCCACATGCACGTGGGAACCATCCAGAAGTTACTTCAGGGGAAATGGTGTATCAGTGTCCGCGCTGCTGAAATCCCAAGAAAACGATCCGGAAACCATATGTAGGTTGCATCAATCATCCATTTATTCCTTTTCCTACGCGTTTCGGCACTGTCCTAGTGCCTTCCTCAGGGATCACACTGAGATCCCTGAGGAAGGCACTAGGACAGTGCCGAAACGCGTAGGAAAAGGAATAAATGGATGATTGATGCAACCTACATATGGTTTCCGGATCGTTTTCTTGGGATTTCAGCAGCGCTGACACTGATACACCATTTCCCTGAAGTACTCAGATTTTGGATTTGCAGGGATAAGCCTTTTTAATAGATCGTGCAGTCTTGATTTTCTTATGTATAAGGTTATGTTCACACTAGCATTCACAATCCTTTAGTCAAGATTTCTGTCACTTTTGGCTGGAAAAATGATGTAGCGTAAGTATCCCCATAGTTCCTGTTAAAACATATGACTGATCCAGCACATCTGTCAGCTGCTTTTCTATCATGTATTTTCAGTTGGCATAGACAGGATGGATGTTATAAGACAGCTTACTGGTCTCTATTGATCTTTCTTCATGTGCATTATGCCTCCTGAAGAATCGCTATGGGAAGAAATGCATCAAGATGCACTTAAAGGGAACCTGTCACCTCGATTTAAGCCCCTACACTATCACTACCTGTCTCTACACCTTCCTAGCTGCTCCCTAGCTATCCCTTTCTGATCTAAAGGGGCCCTATTAAACATCAGAAAAATAACTTTTAACTTACAGACGTCCCTGAGACTGGGGACTGGGAAGGCGGCCCCACGCTCCATTGTTCCCTCTCGGCGGTGTAGAGCACGCCTCGCTGGGCGGCATTATTCTTTATTCCTCGCCGCCTCCACCATTTGGAATCTCCCGCCCTCTGTCATGTAGTATGCATCGGCTGCAACGTCACATCCGCGCAGTGCATTATGGGGCCGGTCACGTGATCAGCCCTAGTGCATTATGGGGCCGATCACGTGAGCAGCCGGCTTCAATAAGCGTATTGCGCATGTGCGGAGCCGAGCTGATCACGTGATCAAGCCCATAATGCACTGGGGCCGATCACGTGACCGGCCCCATAATGCACCACGCCGGATGTGACGTCGTGGCCAGTGCATACTACTTGTACAGAGGGCGGGAGATTCCAAATGGTGGAGGCGGCGAGGAAAAAAGAATAATGCCGCCCAGTGGGGCGTGTGCTACACCATCGAGGGGGGAACAATTGAGCCTGGGGCCGCCTTTCCAGTCCCC
The DNA here is from genome assembly GCA_033576535.1 of Allobates femoralis. Lineage (NCBI taxonomy): Eukaryota > Metazoa > Chordata > Amphibia > Anura > Aromobatidae > Allobates > Allobates femoralis. The sequence goes on along the minus strand of JARQOC010000006.1, from coordinate 76,863,750 downwards.
AGCCTTAGGGACTTCTGTAAGTTATAAGTTATTTTTCTGCTGTTTTATAGGGCCCCTTTAGGTCAGAGTGGGATAGATAGGGAGCAGCTAGGAAGGTGTAGGGACAGGTAAGGATAGTGTAGGGCCTTAAATCTAGGTGACCGGTTCCCTTTAAGGAGAGAGCAGGGTCTCCTATGTAAGACGAACTACCCTTGTTAGGGCAGGAGCTAGGGACACGATGGTTGTCTACAGGGACTCTGTAGGATCGTTTTTTCTGGACTCAGGTGACCTGTCATGTTTCATGGAACACAAAATTAATACCCTGTGGCTGCCACTAGATGGGTGAGACTGTTCCATTCTTTGACTTTATGATATACTAAAATGTGGGCCCGATGCTATTGCATCGGTAGGGCAGTCTCTGTACACTGTGCCTCTCGTCTCTATGCCCATCTCTCTCCCCTGGGGTGTTTTTCTACCCCCCTGGGCTCTTTCACTTCTCCCCCCCCATTCCCCACGGGCTCTTTCTTCCCCCGGCTCGTTCTCTCCCCCCCTCCATGCTCTTTCTCTCTCCACCTGTGCTCTTTCTCTACGCCCAGTGCTCTCTCTTCCCTCCCCTCCCATGCTCTTTCTCTCTCCCCCCGTGCTCTTTCTCTAACCCCCAGTGCTCTCTCTCCCCCCGGTGTGCCTGCCTCATAACCCCCCTTCCTGTGCGCTGTGTATCTACTGGCGCTGCCGCTTCCTGATAACTGTGGGCACCTGTGCGTCCCCCACCACTCCCCCTTATACCCTTGTGCAGCAGGAGGTGATCGCAGCGTCCAAATGTCACATCGTGATCGTGCACGTGAATGATGACTGTGACCACTCCACAGGTTCTTTATAGAGGTGGGGGGGGGGTGCTGCGGGAGGTGTTCTGCGTGAGGCAGGCAGCGTGTGGAGTGTCAGCTTTGGGAGTCAGTACCGGTGCCATGTTAACACACCTATCACTTCATGCAGTGAATTGTGGGATTAGCGGATATTGCCTCGGAAGTTGATGACGCCACTAGGTAAGTATATAATAGATACAGTTTAATATGGGACATCACCCCCCTGAGAAATGCTGACCACTCTCAAGACATATTTCTAATTTGTTCTGTTTAGTTTTTCTACTCTGTTGTGTATAGTTACAGCTAATTTGAACCATAGCCAATACGTATGATACCAACCGGTGATACAACATATATGTGGCATCTCCTGGTGATACCATGTGTTTTTTTTTATTCTTTTTTTTTTTTTTTTTCTTTCTACTATGGTTACCATATACTGTGACCCATCATCCTCCCCATATCTTGTACATGATTTTATGGAATGAAGCATCTAGTATTTTAGTATATTGTTCCTTTAGTAATATAATTGTAATACTTCCCCCTTTTTCACTTTGTGATACTAGAGCGTTAGTATGCTGTTATAATTTGTAGGAAAATTTTGTCCTGTGCCATTGGTTCCCAGCTATCTGAGTCTCTACAATACTACTTTAATACTGTATTTGTACGTTATTGATTTGTCATTTATTAAAAGTTTTATTTTATTGGTTTAGTCACAGTGCTGTTAATGCTGCTTATCTAACGTGAGAACAATTGGATTGGGCATATTGCAATCCATCTGCCTGATCCTTCTCTTCCCATTACACATTAGATGGTCGGCTGGTCTCGCAATATCAGTGGATTTTACAGGCAATAATCTAACTTGCTCTGAAATTGTGAAAGATTTGCAATGACTGTCTGGCCGGCAGGACACTTAATTTATGCTTGTTGCTTTCCCAGGGATCACTTAAGGAGAAAACAGTGGAGAATTTGCCAAAATATGTTGTGAAAGATGTAAGTGCATATTTTCCCTTGGACTTAAAATAGACAATTCTTGGTGAAAGGAGAGAGCAGGAATGAGGTTGACATGGACGAGAAGGTCCCGTAATCTGCCTGATTTTACCCTTTCTCTTGCTTTTTTTTTTTGTTATTTAATTTTAGCTTGAAAAAATAAAGGTAATAGATTATTATTTTACTCTATTAGATTTTTCTTTTAGTGGATTATTATCCTTTACCATGTCTCCTCTTTTATTTCCAGCCTAAGCTGCCTCTGCTCCTGAGCCGCATGAATGAAGTGGGAAAGGTTTTTCTGGTTACAAACAGTGACTATAAATATACCCACGTAAGTGTTAATTAAACATTCCCATCACTGTACGTTGCCAGGGTACCGGGCAGGGAGCGCCGTCCTCGCTGTGAGCCGATTGCGGCATTGTAAAAGGCCAGGATAAAGCAAAGGACTGATAGTAAAGTGATGGGAGCTAGGCATTTCCGTTGGGGGAAAAAAGGAAAGGAAAGTTGGAGCCTAACTCATTCCTAAACACTTATCCCAATATATTACATGGAGGAAAGGATTAAGACACAATTTACTCATTCAATTTATCTTGCTCATTGGGGTGTATAACATCTGGCCCCTCGCCATGCCCTCTGTCCTTACTTACATTTGTGAAATAATGGCTCGTTCTAAGGATCTCACTGATGCCATTAATTTCCTGTGATAGGACAAAACCATAGTTGCATGTTCACACATGGCGTTTTGGTAATGTAAATCAAGTTTCTAAAATCCCATTCACATGCTAAATTTTGTATCGTGCAGGTTTTTTTTTTTTTAGATGTATCTACATCATCTACATAATGCCCAAAGTCTTGCGCCTGCACTGTGGGATCACTGGCTTTTCAATAGGGCACAGTGAGGCGACTACACAATGCGATCACTAGATGTTCAATAGGGCACAGTAAGGTACGCCTGCGCAGTGGGATCATTGGCTGTTCAATAGGGCACACTGGGATCACTGGCTGTTCAATAGGGCACAGTGAGGAACGCCTGCACAGTGGGATCACTAGCTGTTCAATAGGGCACTGTGAGGCTCACATGGACAGTGGGATCACTGGCTGTTCAATAGGGCACAGTGAGGCACACCTGCACAATGTGATCACTGGCTGTTCAATAGGGCACAGTGGGATCACTGGCTTTTCAATAGGGCACAGTGAGGCACGCCTGCACAATGTGATCACTGGCTGTTCAATAGGGCACAGTGGGATCACTGGCTTTTCAATAGGGCATAGTGAGGCACGCCTGCACAGTGGGATCACTGCCTGTTCAATAGGGCACAGTGAGGCTCACGTGGACAGTGAGATCACTGGTTGTTCAATAGGGCACAGTGAGGCACGCCTGCACAGTGGGATCACTGGCTGTTCAATAGGGCACAGTGAGGCTCACGTGGACAGTGGGATCACTGGCTGTTCAATAGGGCACAGTGAGGCTCACGTGGACAGTGAGATCACTGGCTGTTCAATAGGGCACAGTGAGGCACGCCTGCACAATGTGATTACTGGCTGTTCAATAGGGCACAGTGGGATCACTGGCTTTTCAATAGGGCACAGTGAGGCATGCCTGCACAGTGGGATCACTGGCTGTTCAGTAGGGCACAGTGAGGCTCGCATGGACAGTGGGATCACTGGCTGTTCAATAGGGCACAGTGAGGAACGCCTGCACAGTGGGATCACTAGCTGTTCAATAGGGCACAGTGAGGCTCACGTGGACAGTGGGATCACTGGCTGTTCAATAGGGCACAGTGAGGCACGCCTGCACAGTGGGATCACTGGCTGTTTAGTAGGGCACAGTGGGGCACGCCTGCTTAGTGGGATCACTGGCTGTTCAATAGAGCACAGTGGGATCACTGGCTTTTCACTGGGGCATAGTGAGGCACGCCTGCACAGTGAGATCACTGGCTGTTCAATAGGGCACAGTGAGGCACGCCTGCTTAGTGGGATCACTGGCTTTTCAATAGGGCACAGTGAGGCTCACGTGGACAGTGGGATCACTGGCTGTTCAATAGGGCACAGTGAGGCACGCCTGCACAGTGGGATCACTGGCTGTTCAATAGGGCACAGTGAGGCACGCCTGCACAGTGGAATCACTGGCTGTTCAATAGGGCACAGTGTGGCGTGCCTGCGCAGTGGGATCACAGGCTGTTCAATAGGGCACAGTGAGGCATGCCTGCGCAGTGGGAACACTGGCTGTTCAATAGGGCACAGTGTGGCGTGCCTGCGCAGTGGGATCACAGGCTGTTCAATAGGGCACAGTGAGGCGTGCCTGCGCAGTGGGATCACTGGCTGTTCAATAGGGCACAGTGAGGCGTGCCTGCGCAGTGGGATCACTGGCTGTTCAATAGGGCACAGTGAGGCGTGCCTGCTCACTGCGATCACTAGCTGTTCAATAGGGCACAGTGACACATGAATGCGCAGTGGGATCACTGGCTGTTCAGTAAGGCACAGTGAGTGAGACATGAATGCGCAGTGGGATCACTGGCTGTTCAGTAAGGCACAGTGACACATGAATGCGCAGTGGGATCACTGGCTATTCAATAGGGCACTGCACTGGCACAAGCTTTATATGCTGTTAGAAGAGGTGGCGTTTGAACGGAGCGGGGCAGCACTGATCGCAATCTAGAGCCACACATCATACCAGATTGCGCAATTTACATGCAGAGCAGGACAAATATAAGATTGAGGTATGGAGGGGCACAGGTGGGGGTATAAAGGGGTTACAGGAACCCCATTTCTATGATCTTAAAGGTGATGGGCAGGGTTTATAAGAAAAAAACAAACTGGTGACATGTTCCCTTTAAGTGCAGGAATTTCGGTGCTTGGTGCTCATACTCGACACGGAATTAATCATGATGTTTTCAAAATGTTATTTCCATTTTTTTCACCATTTGCATATCATTATAATTTCTACTCATCCTGTGATTTCCATCACTCCACGACTCTTCCTTCTTGGTATTGCAATTACAATATTGAGGCATGTAACTGACATGAATAGAACATGAATATAACACTTACATTGAAATCTCATTACGCGGAAATTGAATCTTGCATTTCCGCAGATAAGATAGTCACAGATATTTGTAGGAAAGTGTCTTGTGTCAGCTGCTGGACGCCTTCACCCTCCTAGGTGTAGCTCACCGGGGGCTGGATTTTGAGGGGCTTACCGTTCGGGAAACCCCGGACTCTCCTGTGTATAAAATAAACGTCCTATACCCTCCTCTCTTCCATGATTAACACATATATTTGCTTTGTACTTACCTTCACTTCCTGTACAGTGAAACTTGATGTCATTATGCCTGGCACATTATTGTGGCACAGGAAAATATAGAAAAAAACTATAATTTTTAATAGATATTCATTAAACAACAATATTCCTTGATATTTTTCTGATATATAGAATATATCATTAGTCCCTGTGCGCAGGAATAGGTTGGAATAAAGGGAGGATACCCTGTCAGTCACCCCCTCCTGTCCTCTACCTGGCAGCAGAGGTCGGCACCCTAGTCAATGATAATGGCACCCTCGCTCCTCGTCGGCTGTCCCTCTTATGGCTCTATTACACCCTTACCAGATGTAAGGGAGAAAAAGCGTAAATATCCCTATTATATACACGGTATAAATAAAAGTGTAGAAACATTAATAGAGTCAGTATGATACATAGTCCAGAGTCTCTATAAGGTGCTCATCACTTCTGACACCTCGATACATTTCACCAAATTAATCCTCAGGAGTCTGATCCTTTTTGTCAAGAGAAGTACATCATGGTACAAAACTCATATAATAAACTGATAGGGACAATAATCAATTTATTATAAGGAATTTGTACCATGATGTATTGTTATAGTTTTATCACAGGAGCCTCTGGTCTAGTAAATGTTCCTTTTTTTTTTTCCTTCTAGAAAATTATGACCTATTTGTTTGACTTCCAACATGGACCAAAGGTATGTTATGTTATCACTGTGCACAGCCATGGTTTATTGTCTGTCTATGAGCGTAACACGCTGGATCTATCCTTCATTCTGAGCCTTTGTCTGACTTTTTATGTGAATACAGAGGAGCTCAGTGTATCTTGATGTATTGGGGTCTGAGCTAGTTGACTACAAACTGCTTAAATCAAATGCAGTTAGCGCCCCCTAGAGGATGCCTAAGCAATCCTTTTAACTTTTCGCGAAAACTGAGAGGGGACAGCTGTGCTAAATTGTGTTTGTTTGTTTTTTTTTTGTTTTTTTCCTCTTTAAAAATGTATACAAAAGTGCTCAACTTTGTAAAGCTATTGTAAAAAGTGATTAGGTGTCCCCAAATTAGAGATCTATTAATGGCACAACAACAAACTCTATAGGTGCAGGTCTCAACAGAAAACAAGACCCACGACACCAGTGCACTGATTCATAGTGGCAGTCAGCTGTAATGTTCCCCAATAAATCCAATACTGAGGGGGCTGCGCTCGTGCATAGTGCTGTCTATTGTAGTGTATGGGAGCAAAGAAATGCTGCATTGTCAGTTCAGAATAGGATTCATATAAACCATTAGAGTACTTTTTTTTATATCTAAGTCTTTTTAGTCTGAAAGATGCTTGGATAATAGTTTTTTGTATGTTTATTGAAGTGACAGATTTCTCACTTTATCTAAAGGTTTGAGAATGCGCAAATAGGGTCTTATCCATTATAGATAGGTTTAAGATGATAATATCAGAATTGCTCACCTGGTGTGGTTTTGTAGCACACAACCAGCATAATCGCTCAGAAATTGCAGCTGCTGCAGGGACTGTACTTCCACAAAGTACTGCGGTTCTTCAATACAAATCTTCCGGACAAAGTACCTTTTGAGTCCGCGCTGCTGCCAGAAAGATGTAGAAACACCAAAGACACTGGACGTCTGGGTACTGGTGATATAGGTTTATTTTCCTACGCGTTTTAGAGCCACAGGGATGTTCCATGAGGAAGAAGCTCGGTATGTGGCTCTGATTTATCACTTTATAAGACGAACTGGATTATAAGATGCACCTCCAAATGTGGTGAAGGAAAAGAGAAAGAAAGAATTATTTTTGTTAAATAGGGTCCATCTTATAATGCCATTGTCCATCTTACAATCAGTATATATGCCCCATATCCTTGTGTGTGTATATATACATATATATATTCCCTATCCCGGTGTATATATATATCCCCCCATCCTGGTAAAAGGCCTCCCTAGCTGGATATGGCCCCATTTGGATGGTACCTAGCCCTCTATCCTGGATATGGCCCCCAGTAATGGTACATAGCCCTCCATCCTGGATATGACCCCCAGTGATGGTACATAGCCCTCCATCCTGGATATGGCCCCCAGTGATGGTACATAGCCCCCCCATCCTGGATGTGACCGCCCCCTGTCCTGCACTCACCCCCTCCATTCTGGATATATTCCCCCCCCACCTGTCACTCTATATGTCTTCATGCTGGCGCACACACTAAAATAATAAACGTTGTAATAACTCGCCCTCTATCGCTCCCTGCCTGCAGCTCGTCCTCTTCCTGTCTTTGTGCTCTGCATCCAATCATGTGCCTGGGACGCTCAGTGACATTATCGCTGTGGGCCCTGGTCACAAGGTCAGATGCCGGGTACAGAGACAGGAAAAAGGTGGCGAGCTGCAGGCAGGGAGCGATGGAGGGTTAGGTATTGTGTGTGCGCCAGCATTGGGACATATAGAGTGATGGGGGCGGGCATATCCAAAATGGAGGGGGTGAGAGCAGGCTCATATAATATGCACCACTCCCACCATTCATCTCTCAGTGCAGCTTCAGCACTGAAAGGTGGACAGCGGGATGCAGTGAATATTATATGAGCATAATGAGCGGGAGCATGTGACCTCCTGCTGCCTCTGCTGCCTGCGCCAGCCTCCTTCAGCCCCTAAACACTGCTCCAGAGCCGCCCCCCTCTCCTACAGTACAGAAACTGTAGATTTGGATCATAAAATGCACCCCCACTTTACTCCAATACTTGGAGGAACAAAAGTTCGTTTTATAATTCGAAAAATGCGGTATATTCCGTGCAGCACTCCAACAAATCCTGCTCACGTGGTGCAACTCTCCATACGATTGAAAAGCTGCACTGGCTTCTACAGCATCCAAGTCACCAAAAAAATGATCCTTCGTAGAAAAGCTTTATTAAACCCCGTGTACAAATCAAAGAATTGCAAAAAAAAGTGCAATGTTTTGGCCATGCTGGACCTTTTTTAAGCCATTAAAAAGTGTACGCTTCTTAATGGCTTGAAAAGGGCCCTGCGTGGCTGAAATGTTACACATCCGTTTGCAATTCTTCAACGTGGACACTGGGTTTAATAAAGCTTTTCTATGAAGGAGGATTTTTTAATGCCATGTATTCTTTGGAGTGGTTTCTATGTTGTCAGGCCGTATGTATTACTGCAATGCAGACACAGGCAGAGCACACATTTAGGTTGTAAAGCTGCTTCTCGACACTTTTTTTTCTGGTCGTCATAATGGGAGACCCAGACAATGGGGTTTAGGGCTCTGCCCTCCGGAGGTCACACTAGGTACTACAAGTTTGTAGACACCGCCTCCTCCGCTTATAAACCCCCACCGTAGGAGACATCCTCAGTTTTAAACTTAGTGTGCTCGGAGGATCACGCTTTGCTTGCACTTCACTGCATTCTCACAGCTTACGTGATGGCGTATGAAGACAAGGTAAAATGGTCCCGCTCGGGACCCCCGACAGCCTCCCCGCTCACCCTCTGCGGAACACGCTGGTGGAGGTACCGGAGGGCTTTTAGCCTGGACACTCGCTGTTCTCCCGGTACGCTGTCGCGCTCCCTTCCTTTCCATCCCTCCATGGAGGCTCTGGTAAGGGGGAGCCTGGAGCCTTGCACAGCTCCGCTCCATCCGAGGCCTCCCTAAATGGTGCTTACAGACCGGACGGAGCCAGCCCAGTCCGAGGCCTCCCTAAATGGTGCTTACACTCCGGACTGGTGCTGTACCCCCGTCCGAGGCCTCCCTAAAGGTGCTTACAGACCGGACCGGCACTGAGGCACCTGGTGTGTCTCCTGTGTGCCTGGGGGTAGTGTCTGTCACTGTTGTGTCATGACACTCAGACCGCGCGGTTACCCTCGGGTCCGCGGTTCTGGCGGTGACCCTGTGCTGGGGTCTCCCTGGCTGACCGCCCTGTGTTTCACAGGGGCTGAGGCTGTAGACTGCGGGTGTTTTGTGTGTACATGCAGTCTGAGTGTGTGTGTGGTGATATTTCACACTCTTTTCCCGCGCTGCGGGCTCCGGCACCTCCATTACTGAGGCAGCCTGGAGGAGGAGGAAGCAGCCCTTGTGGTGACATCACCGCTGGGCGTGTTGTGTGTTCTTCCCGCGTGTTCCAGGCTCCGCCCACGTCTTCACTGTCGGCGGCCATCTTCTCCCTCACTTCCCGGCTGGGATCTGGCGGCAGCGCGTGTCTGCACTTACAAGGGAGACCGGAACTCGCGGAGGTCACACACACACACCGCTTCCTCCTACCGCTTTACTGCGGTCGGTAAGCCACCGGGATTCCCGGTTTGTTTGTGAACTTTGGCTTATATTCCCCTCACTGTGGAGATGTCCTCAGTTGGGAAGCATGCTGCTAAGGCGGCGGTGGTCACCATTGCCTGTACTACATGCAACGGGACACTGGTGGAGGGGTCCTGCAATAACTGCGGACGCCCAGAGGCCCGGTCTGCTACTACTGAGTCTGCAAATCCGGGATTATACCCTGAGGTTCAGGTGATCCCAGGGCCATGGGAAACGCAGAATAAGATCAATGAATCTCTGCTGTCCCAGATGTCCTCCATGTCGCAAACCCTGGAGGCACTGCATAGGAGACTGGAGAACCCAGCTACTCCTCCTAGTTACCCCGGGTGTCTCTTACTTCTGCTGTAAGACCCCCTAAGCGAGCCCGTGAGGCTTCTCCTGAGCTCCAGACTCTCTCTGAGGAGGAGCGTTCCTCTGATGGTGAGGAAGATGATGGGGGTTCTACTCTCGGGTCTATGTCTGAACCTCCAGATGGGGTGGAGGATCTGGTGTCCTCCATCAATGAGACATTGCGTCTTGTCACTCCTCCTGAGGAGGTGACTGTACACCCAAGGAGGTCTATCAATGGCTGCGGCCAGAGGCTAGACCAAGTGGCTCCTTCATGGACCACACTAATTTCGGAAGGGTGATTAAAGCTCCCAGGTTGCATCCTGGGCGGCGTTATGTCCGTAAAACTAAGGACAATCGCTTTCCCTTTCCCCAGGAGGCGCTCCAGGAATGGTCGCAGTCTCCCAAGGTGGATGCTTCCATGACTAGGATTGCTGCGCGCTCCTTGTTTTCTGCCTCTGATAGCTCCTCATTGAAGGATGCTACTGATAGACAGGTCGAGCAACTCGCCAAGTCTTCCTATGAGGCTGTGGGGTCTTCGTTTGCCCCTAATTTTGCCGCGGTCTGGACCCTACAAGCGATTACTATCTGTTTGGATGGTATCACTGATCTAGCTAGGTCCAGCCCAGAGGTCCTGGCACTTACCGACAGAGCAAGAGCTTATGCGGATTACGCCAGGACGGCATCTTTGGAAACTGCCACTCGCTCTGCTGTGGCCTCGGCCAATGCAATTGCGATCCGCAGGCTGTTGTGGCTGCGTCTTTGGGACTCAGATGCCACATCTAAGAAGATTTTACAAAATCTTCCGTTCGCTGGTGACAGGCTTTTTGGCACCGAACTGGACAAATTGATAAAGGATTCTGCTGAGTCTAAGATCCCGCAGAATAAGCCTAAGCCACGGTACACCGTGAAAAGGAACCCTAAGCAGTGGTCCTTTCGCTCCGGTTCACAGTCATCAACGACGTCCACTCGCTCAGACCGAGGGGGCAAGCCTGCTACTCGTGGCGTTCCAAGAGTCGTCAGAAGAAGCCGGCGGGGGCAGCGGCTGTCACCCCCAAGCCCGCCTCGACATGACTCGCTCTCTCATCCTGCCTCCCCACAGGTGGGGGGCCGCCTGTCTCGCTTTCAGGACAAGTGGCTTCTTCACATTCAAGATCAGTGGGTTCGAGACGTAGTCTCAAGAGGTTACAGGATAGAGCTGACGTCAAAACCAATACCCCGATTCCATCGGTCGGTTCCATCTCCAGAAAAGGCTCAGGCTTTTCACCTGGTGTTGGAGGGGCTCCGCAGAGACGGAGTGGTGGTCCCTGTGCCCACGGAAGAGAGGTTCAGGGGTTTTTACTCCAACCTCTTTATTGTCCCAAAGAAGGACGGCTCTTTTCGTCCTGTTCTGGACCTCAAGTTGTTCAACCGTCACGTGTTGGTTCGGAAGTTCCGCATGGAATCCCTGCGCTCAGTGATCGCGGCTGTGTCACAGGGAGACTTCCTAGCGTCCATCGATATCAGGGACGCTTACCTTCACGTCCCCATTGCACCAGCTCATCAGCGCTGGTTGAGATTCGCAGTGGGGGAAGAGCACTTCCAATTTGTGGCACTGCCATTCGGGCTAGCCTCAGCACCACGGGTGTTCACAAAGGTGATGGCCTCCATGATGGCTCTCCTGCATGCGCAGGGACACGCCGTCATACCCTATTTGGACGACCTGTTGGTCAGGGCGCCATCGGAAGACCTTTGTCGGGTGAGCCTGGAGGTGACCATGAAGTCTCTGGAACGGTTCGGGTGGCTTATCAACATTCAAAAGTCGACCCTGGTTCCGACCCAGTCATTGACATATCTGGGCATGGACTTCCACACGGACTCGGCCCTGGTGTCCCTACCTCAAGCCAAGCAGCTTGCGATCCAATCAGGAGTGCAGAATGTCCTCCTGTCGCCACAGTCATCCCTACGGGTATTGATGAGACTGGTGGGTCGCATGGTAGCGGCGATAGAGGCGGTGCCGTTCGCACAGTTTCGCCTCCGTCCTCTCCAGCTGGAGATTCTTCGCAGATGGGACAAGAGGACGATCTCTCTGAATCGGCTGGTGACGCTGTCACAACCAACCAGGGACTCTCTACAGTGGTGGCTCCAGCCACATCACCTGTCACGGGGCCGGTCCTTCCTAAAACCGTCATGGTTAGTGGTGACCACCGACGCCAGTCTGAAGGGCTGGGGTGCGGTGTTCTTGCACCACAGGGCTCAAGGCCTCTGGACTCAGTCGGAGTCGGCGTTGCAGATCAACGTGCTGGAGATCAAGGCGGTCTATCTGGCGCTACTGGCGTTTCAGAAATTCCTGTCAGGACAGCCCATTCGGGTACAGTCCGACAATGCGACGGCCGTCGCCTACATAAATCATCAGGGAGGGACCAGAAGTGCTCAGGCCCTCGCCGAAGTCCACCGCATTCTACTCTGGGTGGAGGAAAACGGCTGCCTGATCTCCGCAGTTCACATCCCAGGGGTCGAGAACTGGGAGGCCGACTATCTGAGCCGACAGGGGATGGACGCCGGAGAGTGGTCCCTACATCCAGACGTCTTCCGGGACATCTGCGGCAGATGGGGCACTCCGGACGTGGATCTGATGGCCTCACGGCTGAATCATCAGGTGCCCCAATACATGGCGAGATCTTGGGATCCCCAGTCTCTGGGGGCGGACGCCCTGATCCTGAGCTGGTCCAGCTTTCAGCTGCCATATGTGTTTCCGCCTCTGGCTCTGATTCCCAGGGTCCTGTGGAAGATCAGGACAGAATGCAGAGTGGCCATTCTAGTGGCTCCAGATTGGCCCAGGAGGTCTTGGTACCCGGACCTGTGGCAACTGTCAGGCGGACACAGGTGGGCTCTTCCAGAACGCGCAGATCTACTCGCGCAAGGCCCATTCTTCCACCTCAATTCCAGGGCCCTCAGATTGACTGCATGGCTCTTGAGGCCTGGCTGCTGACATCCAGAGGTTTCTCTCCTACAGTGGTTGCCACTATGAATCGGGCAAGGAAACCTGTTTCCAGGAAGATATACCACAGAACGTGGAAAATCTTTTTTACCTGGTGTGCCTCTGGTGGCCGCTCACCGTGGCCTTTGTCTATCCCGACATTGTTGGCCTTCCTACAGTCGGGGTTGGAGTTGGGATTATCCCTTGGCTCTCTGAAAGGTCAAGTATCAGCACTTTCAGTGTTGTTTGACAGGCGCTTGGCGCTCCTCCCGAAGGTACGTCAATTTCTGCAGGGGGTGTCTCGGGTGGTTCCGCCCTATAGACGACCTCTGGACCCTTGGGACCTAAACATGGTCCTGGCGACACTGCAGAAGCCGCCGTTTGAGCCACTGAGAGACGTCTCTCTCTCTCGTCTGTCCCAGAAGGTGGTCTTTCTGGTGGCGATTACGTCTCTGAGACGGGTCTCAGAATTGGCTGCACTTTCGTGCAAGTCTCCCTTTCTGGTGGTTCACCAAGACAAGGTGGTGTTGCGCCCACGGCCTGAATTTCTGCCGAAGGTGGTTTCAACGTTTCACCTAAACCAGGAGATTGTTCTCCCATCATTTTGCCCCGCTCCCGTTCATCAGGTTGAGCGCGACCTCCATACTCTGGATCTCGTGAGAGCTGTACGCATTTATGTGTCCAGGACCGCCTCCTTTAGGAGTTCGGATTCCTTATTTGTCCTCACGATGGGTCGCTGTAAGGGGGCCGCGGCTTCGAAGTCGACCTTGGCCAGATGGATCAAGGCTCCCATTCAGGAGGCGTACCGGTCTTCTGGTTTGCCTCTCCCGGTGGGTTTGAAGGCACACTCTACGAGAGCTGTAGGTGCCTCCTGGGCCTTGCGACATCGAGCTTCTGCTCTACAGGTGTGTCAGGCGGCCACTTGGTCCAGCCTGCACACTTTCTCTAAGCACTATATGGTGCATGCCCATGCCTCTGCGGATGCGAGTTTGGGCAGGCGGGTTCTCCAGGCGGCGGTTGCCCACCTTTAGAGGGAACCATGTGTTATCCGTCTTGTTGAGGAACTCTTCCCGCCCTGGGGTATTGCTTTAGGACATCCCCATTGTCTGGGTCTCCCATTATGACGACCAGAAAAAAGAGAATTTTGTTTACGTACCGTAAATTCTTTTTTCTTTAGTCATCAATGGGAGACCCAGCACCCACCCAGTTGTTCCGTTGCATATTTTGCACTTGTTCTGTTCTCTGTTGAGACAGTGTTTGCCGGGTTGTTGAACCGTCTGTGCACGGCATTCTTCCCGATGTTTCGGGTGTGGTTTAATTTCTCCTCGCAGCTTATGGACTAAACTGAGGATGTCTCCTACGGTGGGGGTTTATAAGCGGAGGAGGCGGTGTCTACAAACTTGTAGTACCTAGTGTGACCTCCGGAGGGCAGAGCCCTAAACCCCATTGTCTGGGTCTCCCATTGATGACTAAAGAAAAAAGAATTTACGGTACGTAAACAAAATTCTCTTTTTTTCCCCAGGCTAAACTTGTCGAGATGATTTTGGTTATACTGAAAGTGACTAATAGTACTTTGTGTCTGTCTATTTCGCACGCAGCCCGGGAACGCACATCGGCCTTGGCAGTCGTACTTTGACTTAATTTTAGTGGATGCAAGAAAGCCTTTATTTTTTGGGGAAGGAACTGTGCTGAGACAAGTGGATACTGTAAGTGCTCCTCATGTCATTTTCCTCTTTATGTTTCTCATTACATACAACAAGTATGCTTATTTCCATAAATCAGCTCACATTTGAGCAACTGGTACTTAAAGAAGTTAAAGCAGCATAGTTATTTTGTAATGTATTGTCTGTAGCTCTGGGGAGGGATGGAAAGGCTTTCTTATAAAAATGGAAGATTTCATTAAGATGACCACGACAGTCTGACTTTCCAGGGCACTAAATGACACCCCTCCACTAAAGGTACATTGTCACAGGGCTTATTCACTGTGGATTGTTTGCAGAAAATGTTCAGTAGCGGCATTATCAATAAGTTTTCTCAGTATGTCCCCCAAAGGCTGCATTGCAAAGGGTAAATTCTACTTTCAAAGGGTAAAATGTGCTGCAGATCCGCAGCATTTCTATAACTAAATTTGCATTAGCTTTTCCACTGTGGTAGTTCACAAAGGTGGGCCCATTCCATATTGCTCATCATTTAATGCTATGAAAAGCATCCATAAGTTAATTTTTCACACATAATTAATTTAGTGAATCATATATGACCTGCATACATAACAATAATCCCAAAGTTTAGGGTGTAACAATGGACGGTGGACATTCGCTTGATTTATGTTGTCTGACACTGCAACATAATATTTTGGTAAATTAAGAAGCCCAGATGAAACAATGAATGTGGCGCCCCAGACTGGTAACATAGGGTGCTGCGATTATTGTGTAGACCAGCGCAGTGCACTGTTGGGTTTTCTGGCCGTTGCCACATTTGCATCTCTGTTCTTTGTCTGGATTTTCCAGTGTTTCAATATTGGACTTTTTGAAACCATCATTTTTATACATCAGATGACGGCACCATTATATTCTGTTCATTGGCTATGCCTGAATGAAAGTGCTCTGAGATATTGAAATTTTCTTTTCATCCACAGAACACTGGCAAGTTGAAGATTGGCACCTACACAGGACCGTTACAGCATGGCATTGTCTATTCTGGAGGTATGAACCACATCAGTCAGACCCATTGTCTTGCTTCCTAGATCACAACCATGTAAATACTTGCACCACGATAGTCAACCCAAAATGTTGTATTAAAAAGCTTTGATAAGAGAGATCCAAACTGTAGAACCTTGCCTAAGAATAAAGGTGCTGCAGCCGCAGAACTGATTTTCCCAGCACGCTGCGTGCACTGGGGGTGGTCCCATTTTCTTGGAAGGAGCTGTACTGGAGTTTGTGTGCCCAACTATGGCCGAACAAATGCTGTGTAGGGAAAGGCTTTGATATCCCGCAGTCCAGTATTAGTGCTGTGAGGTCTTCATTATCATTTTCTGTGGAGCCCCAACTGATGCCAAGGAATTGCTTAACAGGAATATGGCCGCACTTCAAGGCTACTCAAATAAGTTAATAGGTGATGTCTGGTCTACAATGATAATTTTGCAGTCACTGTATGTGACTGCAGACTTCTCAATCCTCCCAGCCCTCTCATTATGTGCTGTGAGGATTCGCCGGTTTCTAAACTGGGCACAGATCGCAATTATGCAATATGCAGGTTCCCGGCCAGAATTGGACTAGTGGACGCGGCCTCGCTCAATACATATGGAGCATGGACACTCCCACGTAATACACACGTATTGAGCTAGGCCGCCCCACTACTAGTAAGGTTCTGGTCGGGAACCTGCATATCGCATAATTGCAGTCCGTTACCGGCGAATCCTCACAGCGCACAGTGTGGGCGCCGGTAAGATTGATACGTCTGCAGTCAGATCAAGTGACTGCAGAATTATCATTTTAGACCGAACAACCATTTTAATGCCACATACATTTTTCACTCCTTTTAATTTCCTTTAAAGTTTGTGCGATTTTAAAAATATTAGTCAAGGCTGAGGAAGTCTAATATAGCAAGAATTCAGCAGACGTCACGCAAACCTTATGCACAAAATGTACTGTATATGTCCTGGGCTGCAAATGTTCATGATACCTTTCTCTCTCGAGGTTCTTCCGATATCGTGTGTGACCTGTTGGGAGCAAAAGGGAAAGACATCCTATACATTGGCGATCACATCTTTGGTGACATTCTTAAATCCAAGAAGCGTCAGGGGTGGAGAACCTTTCTAGTCATTCCCGAGCTGGCCCAGGAGCTTCACGTCTGGACCGACAAAAGCTGTAAGGGACCTGAAGCCATAATAAAGTAATAAAGGAGTAATACATTCTCCGCTGGCTGTACTACTCCAGAACATAGGTTGCAGAGCTTTCTATTAATTTTAAGCCTCATTTAACAAAAGTGAATTTAGCAGCTAATGCATCTATAATATAATCAGAGTGATTGTAGGACAGCGGATATATGACCGCATTATATACACCAGGAATTGGGGGTGGCAACGTTTAGTTAACCCTATGTGTTTGTAGAGAAGCAAAGAATCGTAGAGTTTAGAACGTACAGTTTTATATTTATTCTTGCATTTATTTGAGGATTTATGGGGGTGGGGTAGAGCGCAGACAGAACAGCATGCTTGTCTTTTATTACATGCTCAGATATAGGGTAGTATCATATTTATGGGAGACCCCTGAGTTTGATACAGGCATTAATGGGAAGAGAGCCACCTTGTAATCTTGTCTCTGCGTGCTGACTCGGTGTGGGGTAAGAAGCAAGTCTCGAAGATGGAGGGAAGAAATATGGTAAGCCACAGAGTTAGTGTTCAGATATTCGTGCTAGACAGATGCTCCACTTGCCACCTTTTAGGGTCCTCGTAATATGACATACAATGGAATATGCCGATATCTTTTTCTGATGGATTCATTCGAATCCTCCCATGTTTCACTCAACAAGATCCCCTGCACAGTCTGTGCCATATTACAGACCTGTGGATTGGTGGTGTTTGTAGATGACCTTTCATACGGATAAAACTATTTTTTGTGATTGGTTCTCTGACATTTAGCGTGGGGTCATTAAATTAGCCTAAAGCATCAGATAGTTCCCGCTAAAATTAGAGTCCTAAACGCCATGATGTGGGTGTTTTTTATCCTTTTTTCTCAAATCCTCCCTAGTCCAAACTGGAGTTTAACTTTGGGGGCCACGGTAAATACTATACTAATGTGCTGGCTTACAGATTGGGGTACCCTGCAAGACTCCTCTTTATGAACCATTAGCATCATGTAATAATAATCTTCATGGATGGTGAGATGTCGATACATTGGAACAGGTTGGGGGACAGGAGAGGTTAGAGAAGCCAGACCAGGGGGTTAGGATCATTTTAAGGGATTGTCTTGGTGAAAAAACCCATTAAGTATTTTCACACCTAGCAATGCCTCAATAATAGACATCATAGAAGAGTTTACTCCCCTAATCCAGAAAGTGGCAATGTTCAGCACCATGTCCTCACGCAGAAATAATATGACATTTTCCTTCTTGGGATGTGTTCACACTTAGTGGAAAAGCTTTGCAGCAAAGCTGTAGGATAATCATTGATGACAAGTCGGCACTAAATTTTGTGGATTTTAGTATACATTTGCTTGTATATTAGCCAAAAATAAAACCTCCCCTGGCACTCGTGATGGTATGATATGGTTCCCCACTGATCTCTGTATTCTGGCTGACAAGTCATCATTCCTGGAGGCTCGGGTGTATAGAGATCAGTTTGGGACCACCCTAACATTACCAGCAGGGGAGTATACAGAATGTGTGGATTTATTTGCTCCTTCTATCTTTTGCTGTGGATGGAAGTGTGGCAGCATTTCTGCTATGTGTGAACACCGCTTTACAGATAGCGCACTCTTCCTGGTAAAGCCTGTATCTTCAGTACCAGCCTATAGCATTATCTATTCTGTGTACATATTGTGTCAGTCTGTGAGAAGGGAAGGGGCAGGCCAGCATAGTGAATATATCTCTGCATATTGGTTGCCTTCAGAAGATGATCCCTGCCAGAGAAGTGCAGGGTGAGGGTTAAAATCTTTATATTGTGCAGGACATGTTTTCATGTCACCCAGAGGAACTTTAACCCTACATAGGATTGCAGCATCACTTGTGCATGAGGTGCCTCGTCAAGAGTCCACCACCTTTTTTGCTGAATGCCAAAAGTAAGATTTAATTTTTTCCCCCCTTAATCCTACTCGAGTGCTGCTTTTAAATAAAATGTATCTTTTACCAGTAAATATTTAAATACGCACATGTACGGTGTCTTTCTTCTCGCTCTTTGGTTCTCGATTCCACTTTCTACGCTGTTCCTCACCCTGCTTTGTTTCCTCCCCATCATGGCTGTTCCCTGGCGTGTCCTCAGTCCCCACATCATGAGTGTCGCCTGACACGGCTTCATGTACTCCCTGACGAGCGGCATGTCCAGCCCAGCTTGCCATTCCTGGTTGGCCACCAGAGGGCGCTCCTGCCTGAGGGGTAGACCCTGTGGTAGCTGATCGGGATCGCTCCAGATTGTGCTTGTCCTGATTCAGGCAGTTTGTCTCCCCTCATAATGTCTCACGTTTGGGTGTCTCTAGTACTTCTTTCTTTCTGTGCCTTAGAAAGCTCTTGCTTTGGTGTTTTTATTACTTTCCGCCGCCTGTTCTTTGTGTTTGCTTATAATAGACACCATTTTTTGTTTAATTTGAATTGATGACTTATGTCGTGTGCTTCACATGCTCCTGTTATTTTATTTGATTTAGCCCTATTTGAAGAGCTCCAGAGCTTGGACATCTTTCTAGCAGAACTGTATAAGTAAGTATAGCGGAATAGAAATAAACGTCTCTTCGATTATCGCCAATAGCGGTGTTTCCGACAGTCCAGATATTGTAACACTTGTTGGCAGCATTAATATTTACTAGACTTTTATATTAGAATTTAGTAGAAAACGTTTATGTCATAGAGACATGTCAGGATATCAGTAGCCTCTTCTCATTAGCTGTGGGTGGTCCGTCTTCAACAGTGGAGGGGGCAGCGCCTGGCTCCCAGAGCTTCTTTTCTTTCTAGCGGTCATGAGGATCTCCACACCCAGACCTCTGCTGACCAACTTTCAGACAACTCTCAGGGTGTTCTTTCTAGAAGAAGCGATGGCATATTTATAGAGAATGCTATCATCTACCAATTAGTTAGGGTCAAGCTGTTGGAATCCCCCATGATCCTCAGAATCATGATGCTACTCTACTGGTGTTTTCTTGTATAGAAACACTGCCGTTCATCCCCTGTATAATGTAGAATCCAGCTCACCATTACACATAACCACCTTCCATTCTGAGGTCGAGCACGGGCTCCGCCATGGCCTGGATTCAACATGAAAAGCAAGAAATGTCCATCTCAATGAATAGGTTCTTTGTTTTTCTTTTGAATATTCAAACATTGGACATTACATTGATTTCTAAAAAATATTATGATGGTATCTGCATGTACGCATTTCAGGTAAGGGTGGTTACATACTTAAAACACAGATGCATATCCAATCATAGCATTTTTTCAGAAATCAATGTAATGTCCCATTTATGAATATTCAAGAACAAGAGACGTTCATTGAGCTGGACGTTTCTTGCTTTTCACAATCACCCCCTGTGCAGGTGAATTGTTCTATTATCTTGCATGGAGCTTTGTACAACCCCTGGCAAAAACTATGGAATCACCTGGCTCGGAGGATGTGCATTCTGTTTAATGTTGTAGAAAAAAAGCAGATCACAGACATGGCACAAAACTAAAGTCATTTCAAATGGCAACTTTATGGCTTTAAGAAACACTAAAAGAAATCTTGAAAAAAAACAAAGTGCTTTTCCCCCAGCTTGGTCTGCAAAAGTAACCATTACTGGCTAGCACATTTTTTTGTTCAAGATTTTTTAGTGTTTCTTCAAGGCAGAGAGTTTCCATTTGAAATGACTTTAGTTTTGTGCCATGTCTGTCATCTGCTTTTTTTTCTACAATATTAAACAACTGAATGGACATCCTCCGAGCCCGGGGATTCCATAATTTGTGCCAGGGATTGTAGCAGTTATTGAAGGAGCAACGGTGGGCAGTGAAATGACCAAAGAGAACGGAGTCCATTCAATCTTGGGGTGTAATGTGACTGAGATCAGACCTCACAGCTCCTAGTGTTATGACATATCCACAGATGTCTCATCAACCCCAGTGCGGTCACAAGGAAGAGTATCTAAACTAAAGTGTCCATTCAGAGTCACCATCTCTGATCCAGTCAATATCATTGGGTAGAACAGGACCACTTGTGATGACCATGCTAAACAGACACCCACCATAGAGAAAACAAAATGTTTAGGTTCAGCATCAAAGGATAAGAACTGAGAGTAGTGAATGTGAATAAAGGCTTCTGTGGGGTCACTATGACAATGACATGTTACTAAAGGATATTTATGCCATGTGCACACAGTGCGTTTTTATCGTGTTTTGGAGTGACAAAACTGCAAGCAAATCCTTATGCCATCAAAGCCAATGTTAATTCTGAAGTTTTGTGCACGTTGCTTATTTTTCCCTTGAAAATTTGATGATAAATCTTTATCATGTAAATTCTTTCAGCGTTTTTGCAGTTTTTTTTTTACACCTTAAAATGCATAAAAAATGCATGTTTTTTTTCTGCCGGGAGATGCAGATGTGGTGCAGAAATTTATGCAACCAAATACTCAACATGTGCTCATACCTGAAGTCTTTAATTCCTGACCTCAGACCAGACATGGCAGACTGTAATGCTCCTGGGGTTCTTGTATTCTGGGTACTTTTTGTTACACTTCTCACACTTTTTTCATTCTGCAGGAATATTTCACAAACATCTCAACCTTTACTTACAGGCACTTGGACAGTAGTAGCAATGAGCGGCCTGACATTAGCTCCATCCAGAGGAGAATTAAGGTATTACATTATGATGTTTTCCCTGCAGTTGATGTTATATCTGCTCCCTGCACCTGTGAACGCCTGCTGATCTAATAACCGTTCAGCTAGATGGGGCCTCATTTTTTGGCGCATGATGTTTTTTCATGATATTTAGGACACTAGGGAGATCACATTCTAATAACTTTCATTAAAAAAAAGTAGATGTCTATAAAGGTAAAACAATTGCCAGCTTTCATTATAGCCTCTTTCTGCAGTAACTGCACGCGCACTTTAATTAAAGTGGTAACTCAAAATGAAAACTGTGCCCTGCGTGCCTAAGCATAGAGCCAACATTTCTGATATGAATGTGGCTTCTTTCCCAAAATCGATTAGACTCTGTTCCTCAAGGTAGAAATGATTGTGGACCTCTGCTCTACTATCTCTGATGGGTTATACCCGCACCTGACTTCCATCAACTGCAGAAGTGATTAATTCACAAAATGTTGTCACCTTGTGTTTCATGCAGAAAGTCACCCATGACATGGACATGTGCTACGGGATGATGGGAAGTCTTTTCCGTAGCGGTTCGCGACAAACTCTGTTTGCTAGTCAAGTGATGCGCTATGCAGACCTCTACGCTGCCTCATTCATCAATCTCTTGTATTATCCCTTCAGCTACCTCTTCAGAGCCGCTCATGTTTTGGTGAGTCCCAACAACCTTTTCCGCTATCCGATTTATGTGTCAGAAAACTGTTTCCTATAAATTGACTTTCAAGAAGAGTTTGCTGAGGAATGAAAGTAATCTTTTAAAGGGAACCAGTCAGGTCCTGTGTGGCCCCAGAACCACCAGCAGTTGTGTGCACACATAAAAGTTCCTTGCCTAGCAGTCCCTTAATTTATTTGCACACAAACCGTTCTGTAGAAATAGTATTTCTAAAGTCCATGTATGAGATGCTAATTAGGGCTTTGACTTGTCGAGGAGGCATTAGGTCCCCGACTAGTTGGCCCATTTAGCATGTTATTTCACCCCATGTGGGCATAATATGCTTTACAACAGCCAGCATCTTTTCCAGCACTATATAAAGTCTCACGTGTGTGCAGCCTTGTTCCCCTTGTAGCACTAAGCTGCTGAAGCCGGGTGCATCAGTCTCTGCTTCAGAGAAGCTCACTGTCCACACCTCTGTTTATGCACAGTGAGCATCTTTGAAGCAGAGACTGATACACCCGGCTTCAGCAGATCAGTGCTACGAGGGAAACAAGGCTGCACACATGGACAGCTTTATATAGTGCTGGGAAAGACGCTAGTTTTAATAAAGCATGTCATCGTACCCATAGTGGAGTGATAACATGCTAAGTGGGCCAACTAGTCCGGTCCCTAATGCCTCCAGAAATAGTCAAACCCCTAATTTGCACATCATAAATGGACTTTAGAAATACTATTTCTACAGATCTGTTTGTGTGGGCAAAGAAATGAGGTGACTGTTAGGAACTTTTATATGTGCACACAACTGCTGGTGGTTCTGGGGCCACAGAGGACCTGACCGGTTCCTTTAATGGCTCCGGGTACTTAAAAGAAAGAAAAGTAGTAATAATCTCCCTCATCATTCTGGCACTTACATGCTACTTGATTATCTTTAGTTTCTTGTCCTCTCTTCACACATTGGAAATGGAGCATAAAGCTGTGGCAAGAGTCTAGGGTTGCTGAGTGGCTCTGGAAGAAAACACATTTACAAGAAGACTACACAGCATTCAAACAAGCACGTCTCAAATTCAAGTCAGCACTCACCACCACTTAACAGTATTACTTCATTACCCTCATATCCTCTTTGTCCCACAAACCCAGGCAGTTATTCAACACATTTAAGTCTGTCCTCCGCCCCCACTGCCCCCTCCTACTTTTCGTATCTCTGCAGAAGACTTGCAAACACATTTAACCAACAAGATCGATCAGATAAGACAAGTCTTTGCTGCCTAACCATCACAACCCCCATGTATACCAGACCACTCCCCTCCCCCACTAAACCTCCTCCCCTCCATCACTAAAGGAGAACTTGCACACCTCCTTTCCAGATCACACCTCACCTCTTGTGCATCGGACCCCATCCCTTCCCACTTCCTCCATAACCTCACCACCACGCTTATCCCAGCCCTAACCCACCTTCAACCTATCACTAACCTCCAGTACCTTTCCTTCCGCTTTCAAACATGTAACAATTACCCTTAATCCGACCTCCACATCCAGCTACTGCCCCATATCACTGCTCCAGTTTGCCTCCAAACTTCTTGAAAAGCATGCCCACTCTGTACTTTCCTCCCACCTCTCATCTATCTCTCTCTGACAACCTCCAATCTGGCTTCTGCCCCCACCACTCCACCAAAACCGTCTTAACCAAAATTACTAATGACCTACTTACCGCCAAAGCTAAAGTGCACTTCTCCATCCTCCTCCTTCTTGACCTGTCCTCTGCATTCAACACAGTCGACCACTGCCTCCTATTACAGATCTTCTCTTCCATTGGTATTACTGACCTTGCCCTCTCCTGGATCTCCTACCTTTCCAACCACATATTTAGTGTCTCCCACACGACCTCCTCACCCCATCCCCTCTCTGTTGGGGTCCCTCAAAGCTTTGTCCTGGGACCTCTTCTTTTTTCCATCTATACCCTCAGCCTAGGACAACTCAAAGTCCCATTGATTCCAGCACCACCTGTACGCTGATGACACTCAGATCTATCTCTCTGGCCCAGACGTCACCTCTCTGCTGTTCAGAGTGTCTATCAGCCATATCGTCCTTCTTCTCCTCTCTCTTCCTTAAACTAAACGTAGACAAAACTGAATTCATCATCATCTGTCCCCCATCCCGCGCATCTCCCTTACCTGATCTGTCTATTACAATAAATGACATCACACTCTGCCCTGTACCTGAAGTCCGCTGCTTTAGAGTAACCCTTGACTCTGTCTTATACTTCAAACCACACATCCAAGCTCTCGCCACCTTTTGACCCCTCCAACTCAAAAATATTTCCAGAATCTGTCCCTTCCTCAATCTACTAAACTACTAGTGCATGCCCTCATCATCTCCCGTCTCGACTACTGCAACCTCCTCCTCTGTGGCCTCCCTGCTAACACTCTTTTTTCCATGAATAAATTTTTATTGAAATTTTGAAATACAAACATTAGTGAATATTCAAACAAATAAATAGACAAAAGAATACTAGAATTCAAGGTAGTGGTAAAAAATCACAAAGAAATCTATGTAATATAAAGGTAATCAGAAAGCATGTTGATGTCCCTCCTGGGACTAAAGGCCACGTCACACGCATCAATCTTATGAGCGATATTGTTAGCGATCACGTGCACGCGCGATCGCTAACAATATCGCTCACATCGCTGGTGAGCTGTCACACAGACAGACTCACCAGCGATGTTGAGCAGCGAGATCGCTGGTATCTATGGTAAACGTCGGGTTACTAGGTGCCGCGCGGCGCTTAGTAACCCGACGTTTACCATAGATACCATCTCCCAGCATAGGCTCTGCCTCTGGGAGATCGTTCATCGTGGTGTCACACACCACGATGAGGCAGATTGATCAAGCGATTATCGCTTGATTTGTGCTCCGGCTCACAAATCTGCGATCAATCAATCAAGCGATTTTACATCGTAAAATCGCTTGGTTACACGCAGCGACGCACAAACGATATCGCTTAAGCGATCAAAAAAGCAGATCGCTTAAGCGATATCGCTCATAAGATTGATGCGTGTGACGTGGCCTTTAAGGCCACGTCACACGCATCAATCTTATGAGCGATATTGTTAGCGATCACGTGCACGCGCGATCGCTAACAATATCGCTCACATCGCTGGTGAGCTGTCACACAGGCAGACTCACCAGCGATGTTGAGCAGCGAGATCGCTGGTATCTATGGTAAACGTCGGGTTACTAGGCGCCGCGCGGCGCTTAGTAACCCGACGTTTACCATAGATACCATCTCCCAGCATAGGCTCTGCCGCTGGGAGATCGTTCATCGTGGTGTCACACACCACGATGAAGCAGATTGATCAAGCGTTTATCGCTTGATTTGTGCTCCAGCTCACAAATCTGCGATCAATCAATCAAGCGATTTTACATCGTAAAATCGCTTGGTTACACGCAGCGACGCACAAACGATATCGCTTAAGCGATCAAAAAAGCAGATCGCTTAAGCGATATCGCTCATAAGATTGATGCGTGTGACGTGGCCTTTAGTCTTACCTTTGAGTTCCCTCAGAGACCAGTCATCTCGCACAACGAGAAAGCCTATTTCAGCTTATAGAGCCGAGTTCTGGCGGAGTAGTCCATTAGTTGTTTTAGCTATACGTAACTTTTCATTGTGATCATAAGCCGGCCTTATTTCTCTCTTAGGTTGTGTGAGATTAGGCAAAAAGCAGGTTAGATGATGGTAGGCCTGTCTGAGTACTAGCTTTAGTCCGAAAGGAGGGAGCGTCTAAAGAAATCCCAAACAATAGGGAAGACACAGGGAAAAGAGAGAAAAAACAAACAAGAGATAGGAAGCCGAAGGGATCCAACAAAGCAATACGGAAGACCCGGGGGGATCCCCGACAGGGGGAAGAGGAGTCCCCATGAATGGGGTGGAGGGAATCTCACCTAATCCATTCAGCCCAGCCTCCTCTCTCCACCTCAAACGCTGGTCCCCAATCTCCACTAGATAGGTATCTGCATTGCGGAAGGGTGTCTCGCCCACAACGCCCACGCCTCAGCAACATACCGCTTAGCACCTTTATCCATGGCAAGGTAGTATTCATGGCAAAAGAGTGTGTTAATTTTGTCTGTCAGTTCACACATCATGGGGGGCGCCTCACTCTTCCACCTTGCCGCTATACATGTTCTCGCAGCTGTGTATACATAAGTTGCAAGGTGTCTGAGTACCGGGGGGTTTGACATCAGTCCTATGTTCAGTACGGCTAGTTGCGGAGAGAGGGGGATCTCGGTGTCTGTAAGAGACACCAATAGCTTCTCTACCAGATGCCAGAAGGGGGATAGTCTGGGGCATGACCACCACATGTGGGCTAAGTCACCTCCCTGTCCACAAAGTCTCCAACACTGAGCTGAAGCTCCCTTTCCAAATTTGGCTAACTTGGCTGGGGGAGTGTGCCAACGCAAGTGGATCTTCTTGAGAAGCTCCACATGGTTGACGCATTTGGAGGCTGCCATGATGCAATGAATCGCGTCCTCCCAATCATCGGTGTCTGCCTGGAAGTTAAAATCCCTCTCCCATTTCTCCATGTACCCCAGCTTCGGGGGAGAGTCCCTCTCTAGCATCTCTGTGTATAACTGGAATAAACCTCTGGATGGAGCTTCGTCTGCTAGTATAAATCTATGCAGGGCCGAGGGTGCACCTGGCGGTCCCAGCAAATCGAGAGTCAGACTAGAGCGGAGAAAGTGAGAGATCTAGAGGAACTGCAGGAAGGAGCCGGTCAACGACGGGTATTTGGAAAGGAAGTCTCCCAGGGAGAGGATTCTCCCCTGGGTTATGAGATCTCCCACCACCTTTGGGCCCGTCTCCCTCCATGCGGAGAGGTTCAATGATGGGATATGCCAGCAGAGAGCACCCACCGGTATGTCCTCCGCCGTCACACCGACCCTCTCTGTCGCCATCGAGCCCCACGTCTTCAGCATTGCCCGGGCCGTTCCCAGCAGCTCCTCCCCTCGCACCCTCCCCATGATCTCGGCTGTCAGGAAGGACCTGAGAGGGCTTCCTCAATCTGTAACCAGCCAGGCGACCCCCCCCACCTTTCCACCAGAATCTCGACGCTTCCAGAATCACTGCCTTGTGATATGTTGTTACGTCCGGTACCCCCATACCTCCTCTGGTGATCTGGCGGTACATAATTTTACCCCTTACTCTCTTGGGTTTCCCAGCCCATACACATTTATTTATCATGGACTGCAGATGCGCTAACTGTGCGCGTGAGTACAAAAGTGGCAAGCACTGAAAAAGGTACAAAATCTTTGGTTGCCACATCATACGGACTGTCTGAACTCTTGCAAACCATGATAAGGAGGTCAAAGGAAAATCCTTCATCGCAACGCCCAAAGCGGACAGGAGATGGTCAATGTTTCGAGCGGCAATCTCTCTCGTCGGGCATAATAAATATACCCAGATATGGGACCCCAGTGGAGCACCACTTGAAGGGGAAAAGTCCCCTCAGTCTGGCTGCAATCTTCCCCGACACTCCCACCGGGAGGATCATGGACTTGGAGGCATTCACTTTGTAGTATGAGACTCGCGAGAAGAGGTCAAGCGTTTCCACCACTCTGGGGAGGGAGAGTAGTGGATCAGTCATGGCTATTATAACGTCATCAGCATAGAGGCCCACTACATGCTTCCTCTCCCCCACTTGAATGCCCCGAATCTCGGGGTCAGCTCTCAGGGAGGCCGCCAAGGGCTCCATTACCAGAGCGAATATTAGTGGGGAGAGGGGGCATCCCTGCCGAGTGCCGTTCGTTATCGGAAAGGACCTTGAGAGATAGCATGCTGAGAAGACTCTAGCACATGGACTGGAATATAGACTGAGGACAGCTGAAACGATTGGGCCTGAAAATCCAAAGGCGGAGAGGACCTCCCTGAGGTATCCCCAGTGTACCCTGTCGAACGCCTTCTCGGCATCCAGTGACAAGAATACACTGGGGCACCCCCTCCTCTCCGCCACCTCAATCAGATTCAGCATCCTCCTGGTCCCATCTCGAGCTTGCCTCTTCTGCACGAACCCCACTTGGTCGGGGTCTACCACCAAGGGGACCACCCTTCCCAATCGGTCACCCAGGAGCTTGGAGAAGATCTTAAGGTCGACATTAAGTAGAGATATCGGCCTATAGTTCTCGGGTCGGTCCAGTTCCTTCCCGGGCTTAGGGATTGTTGTTATTGTGGCTTCAAGTGCCGGGGCCGGGATATGACCCCTAGTCTGCCACAGTTGAAACACCCTGAGAAGAAACGGGGCCAGCTCCTCCTTAAACATTCTGTAGTATTCTCCTACAAAACCGTCCGGGCCGGGTGCCGAATTGGTTTTCAGCCCGCCAATTACTCTCTCCACCTCTCCCAGGGTTATCGGGCTATTTAGCTCCTCCAAGTGCTCCCAAGGGATCCTCGGGAGTTTAAGCCTCTCCAAGAAAGCCCTGATCCCATCCTCGGTGGGTTGGTGTGTACCCCTATCTTGTTTCAGATTGTACAGTGCCTCGTAGTAAGACGCAAAGACCTCCACCATCTGAGCCGGGTCTCTTACTGTTTTTCCTCTACCCTCCTTCATTTCCGTGATCATGGCTCTGACCTTCCTTTTTTTAAGTCTTCTCGCCAGCAGTTTCCCAGCCCGATCTCCTGCTTCATAGTATCTCAATTTAAGTTTTCTGAGGCTTATCTCATGTTGCCGTAATAACAGGGCTCTTAATTTATTACGTATGAGCAATATTTGGGCCAGGAGCTGCGGGGAAGGAGAGGATTTATTCACCGCCTCTAATCTCGTGATTTCAGCTGTCCACTCCGTCAGTAGTTTGCCTCGTTTTTTCTTAAGCTGCGATGCTTTTTGTAAAAGGAGGCCCCTTAAAACCGCCTTCTTTGCTTCCCACAGTGTCTCATCAGAGACTTCCCCATTGTCTATCGTCTCAAAGAAGCTATTCAGTGAGGCCTTCACGTTCTCCGCAACCCCATCCTCCATCAAGAGGCCTGGATTAAGCTTCCAATGTCGGGTCGCACCTCCCCCCACGTCTAGAATAATATCCAGCGTGATCGGGGCGTGGTCCGACCATGTGATCACACCCAGCCCCGATGACTCACACCTCTCTAGTGCCATATCTTTGACCAGAAAAAAATCTATTCTAGAGTAGGATTTATGCACATGAGAGAAGAAGGAATAGTCCCTCTCCTCTGCATGGTGATATCTCCAGACGTCGTGGAGATGGTACTCCCGGCACAGCTGACCCATTGACGCCCCCCTTTCCGAAGGTGAAGAGGAGGTGTCCAATCTCGGCTCCAAGACTAGGTTGAAGTCACCGCCGATTACAAGCCAGCCCACTGAGTGCTCTCGTATAACCTTAAAAACTGATCTCGCAAATTTTAGTTGTCCCCTGTTCGGAGCGTAGACACTTGCTAGGGTGTATGGGGTATTTCCAATCTCGCATGTGACCACCACATAGCGGCCCTCAGGATCTGAAATCACTTCCCCCAAGCGGAACTGGACCATGTGTCTAATCATTATGCAAACCCCCGCCTTTTTTTCTAGTGCATTGGTGTGAAAAATGTGGGAAAACCCCCCATGCTGCAAGCTACTGTTGTTGGATTCTAAGAGGTGAGTCTCTTGGAGATATATCACCTCTGCACGGGAAGACCGAATCTCCCTCCATGTGAAGGAGCGCTTGGGCGGGGAATTGAGGCCCCGGACATTTAGAGAGGAGGCTGAGCGTCATCACAACCCCCCAAGTGCCCCCCCCCCCCCGGTCCACCCCCCGATCCAGAAAGAGGAAAGAGTATCCCCAGAAGGGCGAGAAAGTCTCTCGGGGGGGGGAGGAAAGGGAGCAACGAGGGGCAATTGCAGGGGGAACCAAAGCTTCGAGTCAGAAGAGGAAATAGGAGGAGTAGTAAAGGAAGAGTGAAAGAGGAAAAAAAAAAGCAGGGGGAGAAAGACCAAAAGGAGCCAAAGAAAAGGAAGCACACAAATTAACTGTAATAAACATATAGGTAAACGGCCTAAGGTATCTTTTGTAAAGATACAATATCGGAGGAGATATAGTCAGCCCCTTCGAGGATCACCGCTTCGTGCCCTCTCAGGGAAAATCCAAACAATAATAAAACCAGCTGACCATGTGCCCAGCTCAATAAAAAAAACAAAATGGGCTATTTGAAAAAGGATATACGGAGCCAGTCAGAAGAGACCTGCATGGGTGGCATAAGAACGTTCATGCGACCTCTGTCATCCTTTGTACCCCCTTCTGCTGGAGGAGAGCGCCGCAGCGTTGGGGAAGTGAGTCGCCATTCTCTCAGGGTCCGACGCAACAGCGTCGGCGATGAAAATGTGTGTCTTCTGCCCTGGAACCGAAAGTTCAGTGACACCGGAGAACCCCATGCATACAACACTCCTTTCTCCCCCAGGATCTTGCAGCTGGATGCAAATGCACGACGCCTGGCCAGGGTGCCGGGCGACAGGTCTGGGTATGTCGCAAGTCCTTTGTAAGGATCTGGTAGAGCCGGGCCTTGTCTCATCCGTCTCAATAGCATATCCACTACTCCTGGGCGAATCCTGAAGACCAAGATATCTCTAGGCACGTCGTCTGAAAGGCTTGTGGGTTTCGGGATCCTGAACGCCCGTGCGATCTCCAGGTCAGATGCCGGGGCGTCTGGGAGAGCCACAGCTAGGAATCCTCCCACGAACGCCGGGACGTCGTATTCGGCGGCAGATTCGGCAACTCCCCGGAGTTTGAAATTGTTACAGCGCATTTTGTCCTCCAAGTGGTATAAAGTGGCCTGCATAGTTCCCATGTCTTTGTCTAGTGTGCCGTGGCTGTCTGCCAGGTCATTGTGGGCTTTGGCAAACTCACTTAACTTCCCCTTTAGACGGTCTGTTCTGTCACCCAGGGCACCCAGCTCCTCCCTGAGTGAGCTGACCAGCTCCCTCATGTCTTCCATGATGGCTTGTCTTAGTGAGCCCAGAAGGGAACGTAGCATCCCCTGTGTCACCAGGGCGTCATCTCCAGTTCTGGCCTCTGCTCTGGGCGAACGGCCGCCTGTGATATTCAGGGTGAGCTCCGGTGCTCGCGGGGAAGCTGATGTCCGCGTGCGGGCAGTGGCACTTTCCCGCTCCGGCGCCATCTTGGAGGGAGAAGCCCGCCTGGAGTCTGCCGCATAATAGTCAGTGACTTTGTTATCAGTCTGGCGGCGTTTGGGGGCTGTGCGGGGCATTTTTCCGGTGCTAGGGGCTTCCACCAACCTGTTCCTTCACTTTAGAAGGCCGTACAGGTCACTTGTTTGCCGCTTCACAGGTCTCTGCTGAGGAGCTCCTTTAGTATGTGACCGGCGCCATCAGCAGCAGGACACGCCCCCCCCTGCTAACACTCTTGCACCTCTCCAATCTGTCCTTAAATCTGCTGCCCAACTAATCCACCTCTCTCCTCGCTACGCCTCCACTTCTCCCCTCTGCAAATCCCTCCACTGGCTCCCAATTCACCAGCGTATCCAATTCAAACTACTAACATTGACTTACAAAGCCATCCACAATCTGTCCCCCCCATATATTTTTGAACTAATCTCCTGATATCATCCAACTCGTAATCTTCGATCCTCCCAAGACCTCCTTCTTTCCTCCACACTCGTATGTTCCTCATCTAACCGCCTGCAAGACTTCGCCCGAGCATCCCCCATCCTCTGGAACTCTGCACCCCAAAACGTCCGACTGTTCTCCACACTTGGAACCTGAAAACCCGTCTCTTCAGGACATCCTACATCCTGCAATGACCACGGTGCCACCTCACCACCACTGGACCTGGTGCTCCACCATTACTGGACCCGGCGCTCCACCACCACCAGAGCAGACCCAAACTGCTGTCTCCCTCCCCATTACCCTGTAGAGTGTAAGCCCACAAGGGCAGGGTCCTCCCCCTCTGTATCGGTCAGTCACTGTTAGTTTGTTCATTGTATTTTTAAATTGTTTGTATGTATCCCTTTCTCATGTACAGCACCATGGAATCAATAGTGCTCTTTAAATAAATAATAATAATAATTTGAACTTGGAAAGAATGAGTAAATGTTTCAAAATAGTTCGCCCAAATGTGATGTGAACCTGGTATAACATTGCCATTATTGATTTAGTCATGTAATTTTATATTTTCCTTTGTTTGTAGATGCCCCATGAATCCACTGTGGAGCACATTCATGTAGATATTAACGAGTCCGAGTCCCCATTAGCAACACGGAACCGCTCTTCGCTGGACTTTAAAGACTCCGACTTCAAGCGGCATCAGCTGACCCGCTCCATCAGTGAAATCAAACCACCGAATTTGTTTCCCCAAGCCCCACAAGAAATCACACACTGCCATGACGAAGATGATGACGAAGAGGAGGAAGAGGAAGAAGAGGAGGAAGAATAAGTGTTCTCTTTAGAAGCTCACTGTAATATTGTACACGGAAACTCCTGTTCTTTAAGAACAAATTTCCATAAACACAGAAGAATCCTTTTTTTTTTTTTCCTGTTTCCTTCCAATTTTTTGTTCAATCCTGTCCAAACATTATGAATGCGTCAAGCGGTTGCTGGCAATTACTGCAGGTCACACATTTCTGTCAGAGGGGACTGATACTGATCAGACATGGCACAGAGTTTACCAATTTTTCGTATTTTATTTAAACCATTTTGCAAAATGTCTCATTACTAAGGCACAAACCCTACAAGAGCACAGGTCCTGTATGCACAAAACGGCATTGGTCTAGTCCAGGCGGAAGACTAAGGGTACGGACACACTGGCGTGAAAGTCGGACGACTGCAATGCGCAAGTTTTTCTTGCATTGCAGTTGGACCAATGTTAATCAGTGTCCGAGAGCACGTTGGTGAGTGTCGGTGTTTTTTTCTCATCCAAGAGATGGACGAGAAAAAAATAGCAACATGCTGCGACAGTATGTGATTCACGCGCGAGACTCGCCAATGCAGGTCACAGACCGCACACGGACCATCCGAGTCGGACACGTTTTTTCACTAATACATTATATCATTCTGCAGCTGACAACACTGTAAAATGTTCCTGTAAATTATTATACAGTAATAGCTGCTGAGAAAAAACCGGATTGCACACCGACAGCACGTATCTGATCTCAGTAAACTGTCTGACAGTCGCATAGCAGTTGGATGCAAAACGGACCAAAAATCGTACAACACTCATACAACTCTCGGACACATCAATCGGACCGTTTTTTACACGCCAGTGTGTTTCCAGCCTTTAGTAAGAGATTCCTCCCTTGTAGACAGTGGTGTGATTGCCTCTGTGGATGTTGGTTGTGATGACCCATGCAATGACCAAAATAATTTGGACATCTCTTACCTGCTAAGAATGTTTTCTGCTAATATACAGGAGACGCCTCAGCCTGACAGCCAGGGACATTTCCTAAGCAAATAGTAGCAGCAATTCTGCCTCATTTATATTGTCCTACGGGAAGGACTGAGATCTTTGCAAAAATAATTGAACAGATAACTGAATGTTCTATTCCAAATTAGTGATGGCACGTCCCTAGGAAATGGCATAACTTTGAGTAAAGTGGTCTGACCTAGTCCAACTAATGACACGGGCAGAGTGCCCTTCACCAATTTCTGTGCACTGGCCGTGTCTGATCTACCCTCTATACTGAGAAATGTAAATTGGGCTCAAGTTGATGTGGGAACCAGTAATCCCGGCAATGAAGAAGTGATAGAACATTACTTCTACTAACAAACACCCTGTAATGTCCCTAATGAGGCAGGGGGTTACATTTAGTTAAACCTTGCTCTATTTTATAAATCCTATGGAATGTGAACGTAAATTACCCCATTATACCGTCACGAATTCCTAAGGAATTTCCAGCTTCTCCATGTGGGATACGATGGTCTTTGTACACCGCTCCGTCACTGACAGACGTGTCCGTTCTATATTGTAGAGCAAAGTTCGTTTTTCTTTTTCGAAGCTGTGATTTTAGCTTTAATGTAGAAAAAGTTGCACTTTTGAGGAGCTCAGAAAAGCTTGTTTTGTTACCTTGTGGAATTACTGCTAGGCTTTATGTTCATGCATTTACTGTCTCATTGTTTTCTAGTACCTCTTACAGGAGCAGCTCTATACAAGGCAGCATCTGACCATAGCACTAGGCCTGATGAGGCCCAGCGTCAGCTGAGTATTTGTGCCCCCCATTACAATTTTGGATATCCTGATCAATGGAGAACAATAGTGTGAATGATCATGTTTATCTGTGATCAGTAATGTTTTCATATACCTTCATAGAAGCCCCAATCATCAGCATAAAGAACTAACATATTTAATTATAGCTGCCCTCATCCATCACTAGAGGGAGCCTACTTCATACAGTGTTATTATTGAGCTCTATGTATAAACAGTATGCAGTTAGCTCCCCCTAGTGGTGAGTGTAGGCTACTAAATCTTATCACCAAAGTGTAAGTGATAAATG
The DNA here is from genome assembly GCA_033576535.1 of Allobates femoralis. Classification (NCBI taxonomy): domain Eukaryota; kingdom Metazoa; phylum Chordata; class Amphibia; order Anura; family Aromobatidae; genus Allobates; species Allobates femoralis. Next base: position 76,829,375 of record JARQOC010000006.1, on the reverse strand, counting down.
TATGATCATTGGGGTCAAGCTGCATGGACCTCCACTACATTTACACAGGGGACTTAGGGACCCCAATTCCCAGGATTTTAGGGGGTCCCAGCTTTGAGACAAGAAATGTTCAATTTCTCATCTATCCTTTGGATAGGTGATAAATGTGTCTCTCTATCATGGGAGATTTAGAGCCCTGTATAAAGGAGATGGAGTCCCAACCCCTAGAATATATTTGACACATCATTTTGCAACTAAAATGTTAGCTCACTTTTTACATTATTTCCACTGTAGTAACCCTTGCAGAACCTTTTTATTAAATCCCCTCTTGTAGAGATCTATGGTTTGGTGTACAGGTTCATATTCTCTACCATCCACTAGATTTCCAGCCTGGGTGACCACCATGTGAGCACGTGTAACTGTGTACAGATCTGGTCACTGGATTTTCTCCTCCTGCTACACTGGATTACATCATGGAAGCGCCCGCAGGAGTAATGTTCCCGGTGCAACGGGTGGGAGGATCGAGGGAGACCCTGCAAAGCAAAGGGTATTTACACATTGTTTTTCCACTATTGTTCCGGGGCCAACTGTGCCTGGCCATGGGGGACCAGCTATAAAAACAATTACCCACCCATTATTGGTCAGATATCAAAAGTCGTGACTACAGGATTGAGTCGGGGGTTATGATTGTGGATGGTAACAGTAGTTCTATAGCTTTCCCATAACATCTCCTAAAATATCTACTGATCCTATCCTCCTGTCAGTAGGATGCCTCTTCACGACCCGCTGTCATTGTATTAATGTAGATATAACCTGTTTTTTTTTTCTTTCCGATCTTCACATTTTTTAAGGTTTTGTGTGGTTAACGACTGCAGATATATGCTCAGCCCATAGATATACTTCTAGGGCATTTTACAACATGCTAATCTGGTTTGCTGCATTGTTTTGTTTATTGAAAGTGACCAATATAATATAGTGTATATTCTCTCCGGCCTGTGGACCTTCAGCAATTGTGATACTACAGCTCCCAGCATGCCCGGACACACCACCTGGAGGCTCACAGGCTGCACACCTCTGTTGTAGAGCTAGGGCTGTATATTCCCATAGTACCTTTTATAATAAGATGATTTATATTAGATTGGTATAAGAAACCCTGATGACTTATGGTGTTTTGGTACTGTAAATATCATTATTCCTTCCTTACTAGGCATGCTGGAAGTTGTAGTCCAATAAAAGAAAGCTGCTTTCCCATGTAAAGTTCACTTCTGCCTTTGGCTGATTACCTTGCACGATATATTGATGACCTACTGTATATTCTCCCATTCAGGTACAGGGAAATATATCCTCCGCTGTGCTGTCTTGGGACTTTTGTAAAGTGAATGTCCACCCAGGACCGCAATTAGTTTTCTTTTCTTTTTCTTTCTCAATTTAAATAAATAATTTCTTAAATATTAAGTGGTCAGAACATTTATTTTTTTTGCGATGCCAAGCTCCACAACCCTTGTATTTACGAGATGCAGTTCTCTACCACTAGAGGGAGCTAGCTGCATACTGTAATACATACAACTCCATGGAGCTGTCTCCTAAGCTCCCTCTAGTGGTGACTACACACAGCCAGGAAATTACGTTTTTATTTAGTGAAAACTGCAAAATTTATTTTAGCTAGTGACACTGAAAATAAGAAAAAAACCAACAACAATGGGTCACTTTCTCTTGACATGCTCCTTTTAAATAATGAGTAATACAATTTCAACCCATCTGTCCTATGCAAAGGATGAAGCTCAGTAACAGAAAATCAAAGCTCTGACCACTATAAAAAATATATTAAGAAATTAATCTGTACAGACCTATGGATCTAAAAAAAAAAAAAAAAAACCTATGTAGCTGATGCTTTTTTTTTTATGGCATGTCAATCAGATTCCACAGAGAGGATTCTGTTCAAGTGAATAAGAGGCGAGGATACTGTCTATTTCCATATTTGCTTTAATGGCGCATGACCGACAGGCATGGGAACGAGGCCTTGATCACCTGCTAGACTGTATGAGGAGTCTGTCCTCTTCATGTTCTGTTGCTCTTCTAGCTGACATAGTCTTGCCGGATTATGTGTGACTCCACAGCGCCCTGTCCTCTCCTTTCTAATCGGCGATCTATAAAGCACAAGTTTGTGAACCCTGCACAATGGAACTGCTTTTCTATGTTCTCCAACGTTTTTGGATGAAGGAACTTGAGACGGCCCCCGTTGTGATGTAACATGCCGTTCTCCACACTGCACGCACTGGCACGCCTCTGGTTTAGAACATGGCTATTGTTTGTTGTTCTTTTTTTACCCTTTTATTTGATATTTTAATCTGGAATTGGTTTATTTTCTTTACTGGTTTGTAAATCGCACTATACTGTATAATCAATAAATTTTAAGAAATGTATCTGTGTCATGTGTTAGCCTTCAGTTTGGTATTATCTATGCATTCTTCCCAATTAATCCAACAAGATACAAATGAAATTGAAGAAACACCTAAGAATGTCTATTTGCTGGATTTTTTAAGCTAAAACTGAGCAGAAACTCCATATTTTTGAGGATTTGCAAACCCCTCAAAAACATGAGTTTTTCCTTCAAAAACTCAGAGCAAAATATACCCTAAGGCGACGTTCCCTCCATGAGTTTTTGATGTTGCAGAATTTCCTCAGCTATTATGAGCATTATGAATGACTCTGTGTTTTAAACCTCCTGATACTTGAGTTTGACAACTTTTTCACATGTTTAGGTGAAGATTACATGCATTTTCAATATGTTTCCACCTTGACAATGTACTAAAGATACTAAATTTGGGGCTATGTTGGGGTTGTCCATGAATTGGGATGAATCTGTGTTGCTCCCCTTGGACGTGGCAACTCCCCTGGTGTTAGACTCTGCTGGTCCTTTACCAGTGGTTACTCAATTCAAATATTTGGGTATCATGATTTCAGCCAAACTGGAGGACTATGAGCGGCTCATTTGACTCCCCTGCTTGGTGGGTTTCAGCAGACGTTTGGGGCCTGGAAGAAGCTGTTCCTGTCGGTAGCCAATAGAGCTAATTTGATTAAAATGATACTCATGCCTCAACTTCTCTACATGCTTCACAATGCTCCGGTATGGCTGGCACAAAATAAATTTTACAGGATTAATTCTCTTTTTAGGGACCTGATTTGGAAGGGTAGACGGGCATGCATTAAGCTGAAACACCTGCAGAGATGGAAAGATGATGGAGGCACAGCAGTTCCTAACCCATGGGTCTATTATGTAGCATCCTAATGCCAGCACATGGTAGGTTGGGGAGAATCCAGGCAAAATTACGTTAGCTGGGATAATCACTAAATTTATGGTGGGGAGGGGTCCGTTGCTAGCCAGTTTGTAGGCGGGTAGGTTCAGACTGAACACTAGAAAATTTCCATCTGTGTCCATGATGGAGAAAGTCTGGCAGAGATTCAAGCAGTGGAGAGGTATAACGGAATTTGTGCTACACCTCAGTCTGGTTCGACCCTAGATTGAGGGGGTTCAGTCAGTGGAGACATATGGGCATTTGGTTTCTATCGCAGCTGCTTGATGGTGGCATATTCAAGACGTTTGAAGCGCTCAGAAAGGAGTTCCCCTTGAGCCAGAATGTATTCTTCCAGTATCTGCAGCTGCGGCATGCTCTAAATCAGGGTCTCAAACACACAGCCCCTGGGGCTACACTGTGCGGCCCGCAGAACTGTGGCCAACTTCAACATGCCGGTGGTCCAGTGCAGGAGGGAGCCGGGCTCCCCGCTGTGTTATGTCTTCCGGCCGCGGGACTGAGAAGCTCTGCCACTCAGCAAGATCAATGCAATCCGCCAACCTATGTGAGGCCTGCAGCTGCCGTCAGCGTATGACGCCACCTGCGGGCCTCTCATTGGTTGGCAGCTTGCATTGATATTGCTGAACGGCAGAGCTTCTCAGTCCCGCGGCCAGAAGTCATAACACAGCGGGGAGCCCGGCTCCCTCCTGCACTGGACCACAGGCATGTTGGTTAGAAAACTGTGTGTGTGTGTGACAGTGCGTGTATGTGAGAGTGAGAAAATGTGTGTGTAAAAAGAAGGTAGACCAGGCTGGGGACATCAGTACAAAAGGGGTCCAGCATGGGGGACATTACTACAAAAAGAGGATCAGTATGGGGACATTACTAAAATATGAGGACCAGGATGGGGGCATTACTACAAGAAGAGAACCAGGAAAGGGGACGTTTCTACAAAAGGGATCAGGATTCCATAATATCAGGGTCTGTACCACAGGACTGGCGTATAGCAAATGTGGTGCCAATATTCAAAAAGGGGACAAAAACTGAACTTGGAAATTATAGGCCAGTAAGCTTAACCTCTACTGTGGGTAAAATCCTAGAGGGTTTTCTAAGAGATGCTATACTGGAGTATCTGAACAAAAATAACCTCATGACCCATTATCAACATGGTTTTACGAGGGACCGTTCCTGTCAAACTAATCTAATAAGCTTCTATGAAGAAGTAAGTTCTGGACTGGACCAAGGAAATGCAGTGGATGTGGTGTATATGGACTTTTCAAAAGCTTTTGATACGGTGCCACACAAAAGGTTGATACATAAAATGAGGGCAATGGGGATAGGGGAAAATATGTGTAAGTGGGTTAAGAACTGGCTTAGTGATAGGAAACAAAGGGTGGTTATTAATGGAACACACTCAGAATGGGTCACAGTTAACAGTGGGGTACCACAGGGGTCAGTGTTGGGCCCGCTCCTATTTAATATATTTATTAATGACCTTGTAGGGGGCATACAGAGTAGAATCTCAATATTTGCAGATGACACTAAACTCTGCAGGGTAATCAATACAGAGGAGGACAATTTTATATTACAGGAGGATTTATGTAAACTAGAAGCTTGGGCTGCTAAATGGCAAATGCGCTTTAATGGGGATAAATGTAAAGTCATGCACTTGGGCAGAGGAAACAAAGGGTATAATTATGTGCTTAATTATAAAACACTGGGCAAAACTATCACTGAAAAAGACCTGGGTGTATGGGTAGATGACAAACTCACATTTAGTGGCCAGTGTCAGGCAGCTGCTGCAAAGGCAAATAAAATAATGGGATGTATTAAAAGAGGCATAGATGCTCATGAGGAGAACATAATTTTACCTCTATACAAGTCACTAGTGCGACCACACTTAGAATACTGTGTACAATTCTGGTCTCCGGTGTATAAGAAAGACATAGCTGAACTAGAGCGGGTCCAGAGAAGAGCGACAAAAGTTATTAGAGGACTAAGGGGTCTGCAATACCAAGACAGGTTATTAAACTTGGGGTTATTTAGCTTGGAAAAACGAAGGCTTAGGGGTGATCTTATAATAATGTACAAATATATGAGGGGGCAGTACAGAGACCTTTCTAATGATCTCTTTACTCTTAGGCCTGAGACTGGGACAAGGGGGCATCCTCTACGTCTGGAGGGAAGAAGGTTTAATCATAATCACAGACGTGGATTCTTTACTGTAAGAGCAGTGAGACTATGGAACTCTCTGCCACATGATGTTGTAATGAGTGAGTCACTACTAACATTTAAGAAGGGCCTGGATGCCTTTCTTGAAAACTATAATATTACCGGTTATATATACTAGATTCTTTGATAGGGCGTTGATCCAGGGAATTAGTCTGATTGCCGTATCTGGAGTCAGGAAGGAATTTTTTCCCCCAATGTGGAGCTTAGTGTTGCCACATGGGGTTTTTTTTTGCCTTCCTCTGGATCAACATGTTAGGCTATGGGTTGAACTAGATGGACTTAAAGTCTTCCTTCAACCTTAAAAACTATGTAACACTTAAAAACTAGGATGGGGCATTACTACAAGGGGACAAGGATGGGGACATTACAACAAGATGAAGCCAGTGAGAGAACATTACTACAAGGGATCAGGATGGGGATATTACTACATGATGATGACCAGAATTGGGGACATTACTACAATATTGGGACATTACTATAGGATGGGGACATTACCACAAGAAAGGCACCAGGATGTGGACATTACTACAAGAAGGGAATCAGGATTTGGACATTACTACATTGAGCAAAAGATTCTGGTATTACTAAAAATGGCACTTAGTCCTACAAGCAATGCGGCCCCGATATCAATTTTTTTTCTATAACTGGCCCCTGGAAGCATTGACCAGAAAGGGCCGTTGTCTTTATGAAGTGTACCTCGCGCCGGTTACTGTGCTTTGCTTATGAATCACACAAAACAATAGAAGCTGAAGATTGATGGTGAGGGCCGCTTGATTCTGTTGACTGGTGTTTCTCTAACCTTAGATCTAGGGCTGGTTTCACACTGGCAAATTTTCAATCCGTGTCTATCCGTTTTAAAGTGCTCTGAAATCAGGCGACAGGCGCGAGGCGATTTATCGCTGCGAAATTCCCCAAATACACGCCACAACTGGGAGGGATTTTGACGTCGATTGTTGCAGGGCGACATATCGCCGTCAGGATTCCTCGCCGCGGTTGCGGCGTGTAAAGGTACCTTTAGCCTCATACCTAGTGCAGATCTCATACTTTGCAGACAGTGTTTTATGGTATTGTCCCTCATCAGTGCAATTTGAGATTCTGGTTTGATATGGGAAGGCTCATTAAAGGGTCGATATTGAGTTTTAGGATTGCTACTTCCAATAGGTGGCACTAGAGGTCAAGTCTGCTTTATCTCTGAAGAGACAATTTACGTTGCTAATCTTTAGAACTTTAATGACCTCTCCGAGAATTGGGAGAATCCCATCATCTGTATGCTTTGACAAGTGACGTCAATTCCAGGGGCAGGGTTAGTGTCTGCTTTTCTTGCATGCCAGGTCATCACCTTACGCTGCGCTCACTTGCCGGCGTGTCACTTGTCATCAAAAGCAGTCTGGGAGCATTGTGCAATAAAAAGAATATTGTACAGTCATGGCCAAAAGTTTTGAGAATGATACCAATATTAATTTTAACAATGTCTACTGCTTCACTTTTTCTAATGACAATTTGCATATACTCCAGAATGTCATAAAGAGTGATCAGCTTAACAGCAATTACTTGCTAAGTCAATATTTGCCTAGAAAACGAACTTTAACCCACAAAACACATTTCAACATCATTGCAGTCCTGCCTTAAAAGGAGCAGCTAACATCGTTTTAGTGATTATTCCATTAACACAGGTGTGGGCGTTGATGAGGACAGGGCTGGCGAACAATCAGTCATGATTAAGTAAGAATGACACCACTGGACACTTTAAAAGGATGCTGGTGCTTCGTATCATTGTTTCTCTTCAGCTAACCATGGTTATCTCTAAAGAAACACGTGCAGCCATCATTGCACTGCACAAAAATGGCCTAACAGGGAAGAGTATTGCAGCTAGAAAGATTGCACCTCAGTCAACAATCTATCGTATCATCAAGAACTTCAAGGAGAGAGCTTCCATTGTTGTTAAAAAGGCTCCAGGGTGCCCAATAATGACCAGCAAGCGCCAGGACCGTATCTTAAAACTGTTTCAGCTGCGGGATCGGACTACCAGCAGTGCCTAGCTTGCTCAGGAATGGCAGCAGGCTGGTGTGAGTGCTTCTGCACGCACTGTGAGGTGGAGACTCTTTGAGCAAGGCCTGGTTTCAAGGAGGGCAGCAAAGAAGCCACTTCTCTCCAGAAAAAACATCAGGGACCGACTGATATTCTGCACAAGGTACAGGGAGTGGACTGCTGAGGACTGGGGTAAAGTCATTTTCTCTGATGAATCCCCTTTTCGATTGTTTGGGACATCTGGAAAACAGCTTATTCGGAGAAGAAGAGGTGAGCGCTACCACCAGTCTTGTCTCATGCCAACTGTAAAGCATCCTGAAACCATTCATGTGTGGGGTTGCTTCTCAGCCAAGGGAATTGGCTCACTCACAGTCTTGCCTAAAAATACAGCCATGAATAAAGAATGGTACCAGAATGTCCTCCAAGAGCAACTTCTCCCAACGCTCCAAGAGCAGTTTGGCGCCCAACAATGCCTTTTCCAGCATGATGGAGCACCTTGCCATAAAGCAAAGGTGATAACTAAATGGCTCAGGGAACAAAACAGAGAGTTTGGGTCCATGGCCTGGAAACTCCCCAGATCTTAATCCCATTGAGAACTTGTGGTCAATTATCAAGAGACGGGTTGGCAAACAAAAACCAACAAATTCTGGCAAAATGCAAGCATTGATTTTGCAAGAATGGACTGCTATCAGTCAGGATTTGGTCCAGAAGTTGATTGAGAGCAGCCAGGGAGAATTGCAGAGGTCCTGAAGAAGAAGGGTCAACACTGCAAATATTGACTTGCTGCATTAACTCATTCTGTCAATATAACCTTTTGGTACCCATAATATGATTGCAATTATATTTCTGTATGTGATATAAACATCAGACAAACACAAATAAAAACCAGAGGGCAGCAGATCATGTGAAAATATAATTTTGGTGTCATTCTCAAAACTTTTGGCCAAGACTGTACAGTGTCAGGGGAGCTCATACTGTGCATACATTGGAATTACAACTGGTGTCACTGTTAACGGTTTGTTTCAGAGAGGGGCAGATGTTGCAGCAGTGACTGCAGACTTTGCCCCGATGACATCTTTTGAGTATCCCACCATGTGACCCACCCCAAGCCTGTGGGGACTCTGATCCCTGGCGTTGATTACGGGGGATTGTCACGGGCAGTCGATACCCGGGTCCGTGGCCCTGGTGGTCACTTAAAAAGGGGGTGTAAAACTATAAGGATATTGTGCTAAAGAGTTCGTGACACCACCTACGGTGTCTCGTGATGGCACCAGCGCTGCTGCAGACCTCCGGGGATGATGGATGGGCAGCCTGATGGTGATGCTCCCTGTAGGTGGAGCGGGGTCCCTGGGGCTGTGATGTAGAATGGGATGTGGCACTGCAGGTGGGAGGTAGTTACAGTCTCTGTTGGACAGGATCAGGGCTGTAAGAAGTGACACACACACTGGGAGTAGTTTTCCGTATCTTTACTTGATGTTAAACCGGCACTGTCCAGGGTACAATCCAGGTGGTCGGGAAGCACTTCAGGATTTCCACAATGAGTGATTTCTAAGGCCTCCTTGTCACTGTGTTACTTGTGTTGAAGCCCTGACCGTGTAAAACACGGCCTGGCCTCCTGTGTGTCTCTCACCCGTATGGTAGGTAGTAAGAACCTTCTGTTGGATGTCCCTATCCCTCTCTCCAAGGTTCCTGGCTCTTTTGTTGGTTGCTCATACAGGAGTCCGGAAGACTTGAACCTCTTCGGATTTCTGCTGGGCTAAGTGCTCCTTAGCAGACTTGGACTCCAGTGTCTGGGTTGCTTCCTGAGGTGAACCGGTGTGGTTCCTCTGTCCCTCGCCTTGCCTCTGACCCTCACTCGGGTTCCTTACTCTGGCTAGGCTTTCCTCTGGTTCGGGTCTAGCATGGCTCCACTACCAGGTTGTCTTCACAGTACTGCTCCGCACTGCACGGACTAACTGACTCCACCCCTAGCACCTGTATTTATAGGGGATCTTGCCTAAAGGCAGCAAGTGGGGCTCCCCCTACAGGCCTGGAGTGGAAGGTGGTGTGTGTGTAAGGGCACCTGACAAAGGAAATCCCTCCATGCACTAGATGTTCCTGCGGCTTTCTGTATCGCAGGGTGCCACACATGCACTGGGGGCTCTCAAATGAAATATCTTCCCACAGGAAGTAGGTTAAAAAGAAGTAAAATAAACCAGTTAGAAGAAGTGATAGAACGATATGATAGGGAATTTTTGACTGAAGTATATTACAAAAAAGATTCCATTATGACATTAAATGAAGACAATTTGGGATTAAAATAAATGTCACCTCTTTAACCTTTTACAATTCTTCACCTCTTGTGCTGGATGGTTTCTTAGGCTGGCTTCACACCACGGTTTTTGTCTGTCAGGGTGGCTCCTGTTTTATGCAGGATCCACCAGACAGAATCTGACAGGACAGGATGGGTAGAAAAGAGTGGCCAAATATGGTCTCGGATCCTTTTTTTTTTTTTTTTTTTTTGCAGGATTTGTTTTCTGCCGCTGTCCAAGGTGCTGAATTCATAGCCTGTGCATGAAATACTGCTGTCCATGGTGCTGAAGTTAGAATGCCAGGATTTCTGAGCATGCTCTGTGCAATAAAATGGATCCGGGAAACGATCCAATTTTTTTACCGAATCCGGCACCAGAGACTCCCATTATATGGGATTCGGATTACGACTGATCCAGTTTTGTCCGATTTTTGCACCGAAGACGAAAAATGCTGCAGGCTCTGATTTTGGGGACGGTGAAAAACCTTACAAAACCGGATCAGGCACAGAATACACAAAACCTGATGGACAAATAGGACCAATCCAGCACCAGAGGGATACATGGGAGGCAAAACTGGATCAGGTTCTGTCTGGTTCAAACTGGACAGAACTTGATGCAGAAAACCATGGTGTGAAGCCAGCCTTACTTTGAGGCCTTCCCCTATGTTCAGTTTCACAGTTATCATCTCACTAGATTCCAGCCTGTCTCTGTTGAAAAGATAGGTGGACTCTTCAGGGTGTCTTATCCATTTTCCCATCCTCTCCTGCAGGGATCTTAATTGGTGTTTTATCCTAGCTCTGCTTCAAGGCTAGTCCTTCCTTGCTATTATTTCCAGTTTCTCAGGTTGGAGAATTTTGTTCTTCCAACATGTCTCTTAGGCCCCATGCATACATTGAGTATTTGGCGAGGTTTTTTACCTCAGTATTTGTAAGCCAAAACCAGGAGTGGGTGATGTGTTTCTATTATATTTTTCCTAATTGTTCCACTCCTGGTTTTGTCTTAGAAATAGTGAGATAATAAACTCACCAAATACTCAACATGTGCATGTGACCTTAAGGTTTCCAGTAAAAGGTCTAGTCTTGGCTTCAGATCGATCTCCGAAAACTAAGAGCCATTTGACCCTATTCATCAAAGCAATTTCACCAGAATTCTGGACTAAATTACTTTGAAAAACTGCAAAATTTGTGTGCAAGCTTTTACGCCAGTTTCATGCAGCTGTACAGAAATGAGTGGAGCTGGGATGCAACGCTTTTTTGTTTCATGACAAGCCGTGGCGTTGCATACACCAGATGTCTTACTCGAGCCAGTTTTGTTGCGTGCTGCACGGAGGCATCCGCCACTCGTTAGAGGCTCCAGATTCATTAAGAGGTATGCATGTCTTAAAAGATCAGGAGCATCTGACTTCAACACGCTCCCTCCTCAAGGCTTGTGTGAAAATTGCTGGTCTTGATGAATCAAGTCCTTTATATTTAGCTCTCCATCTAATCTTCACCAACCCCAGGGCCATCCAGTTCAGGGCTATGTCCTTCACTCAAGAGCCATTGTTTGTTCCCTCTACAGTTGGGGGTGGAGGATCATTGAGATTCTACCCTGAGGAGAATCCCAGAGTCTATTGTGTCCACAACCGACATTCCCAGGGTGGACCACACGTGGTCTTATCTGAGACATAGGCCATGGGGGAAAAAAAAAAAATCGCTTCATGTATTCAGATCACACTCAGCTCTGCGAGTCAATGAGTCTGTGGAAACCATTAGTTAAATAGAATCAAGCTCAAACCACTGTTAGGTGCTCAAGGGTAATGAGTCAAATAGTACAGAAATGTAACCCTGGCGCACATTGCAAAAAAAAAGAAAAAATGGTAGTTGCATTTCAGGTGCTTTTATTTTTCAGCGCAAAGGTGTATAGTTTCCAAAATCAATGTTTCGGCTCAGACTCGAGGCTTTGTCAGGAAGACAATTCGAGACCAGGATGAAGAAGATGATGGTTTTTAATTCACTGATGGTATAGGATAAATCACAACCTGTAAAAGATATGGTTACTTATCCTTGGATACACTATACCCCTGTGTGCCAGGGTTACATTTCTGTAGTGTGGAAACCATCAGACTTCACTTGGATGACATCTGAGCTTAGTCTGATTTCCACAGACTGACTGAATGGAAAAGATGGAGAAAATATTTCTCCATCTTCTCCTCATCCAAGAGAATTGAATCACACTCATCAAAGTCTGATCAGAGTTTGATTTTAATAACTGACCCAATTCTCTAGGCTGAGAGAACATACACTAGTCTTAAGGGCCCGTTACACACTTCAATGTCCAAGTGATCCGACCTGGCTGAGATCGTTGGACCATTGTTTATTGATTGCTAGTGAAATGTCACACGTACAGATATCATGAACAACGCAGAAACAACTCCGCGACAAGCAAACTATGTTAGCAGTCATTTGGATACTTATGTTCCTTAGTTCTGAATAGGCAAAGTAGTAAACGACATCGTTATCAAGGTGTCACACGCACCGATGCTGCAGGTTGAACAGACGACCAATGACTGATTTATGATCCTGTTCATAAACCTGCGATCAACAATCAGCCAAATTATCCTTGGTCGTATCTACGCGTCACACGCAACGACATCACTGCACTGCCCCAAAAGCCATGACATACCAACGGTATCATTAACGATATCATAGCGTGAAACGGGCCCTTTAATCTGATCAGAATTTATTTTATTGTACGGGGTTGAATGCCCAGAAAGTACTAGTAGTTTGATGATTTTTACTATGGTACCAATGACTTCAGTATTCTCCTTTGCACAAATACTACAGCATGTAAAAAGTTGTATTTGAGACATATTGTGGTCCTGATGTTTACAGACAAGGCGGCGTTACTACATAAGGGGAAGTCCAAATTTTACAAAACTCCATTTCCTCTCAACTCATCAGAATCAAAGGATGGAAGACACAGACATGACAGCATTTCCTGTTCTTCTACAGGCAAATATCACCATGGTCATCAGTGATGATGCATGTTCTACAACAAAAAAATGCATCAAATACCTTGTATTTCTAAATTTGCATTGAATAGGTTTTGGAGAGGAGAAAACCTAAGAATCTTAGTGTAGTGATCAGACAGGCATAATAACTTGTCTTGATACCTTAAAATTAATTTATAGAACTATTCAGTGACTATTAAAGGGAACCTGTCAGCTACATTTTGTCCCCAAATCTATTAATATCTGTCCCTGCAGCTTTCTAGTACTGTTTTAAAAATGATATGTACTGGGTGTACTTGTCTGGGTCCAGAGCATGCACACTGCACATTCTGAAGCCAGACGAGCACACCCAAGATACCCCCACAATGCACAGGACCGGAAATAATGCAGCTGGCGTGTCATAGCTAGAAGGAGCCCATACAATTTAGACAGGGACTGCGCTTGTAAATTAGATTAGCATGCCCACAGGACGAGGGGGACATGGACCCGGAGAGAATGCCCCATCAGACTAGACACCACGTAATTACCATACAAAAATGTAAGTTACTAAATTATTACAGTACAGTATTAGGTCAATAATGCTTAGAAGCTGCAGGGACAGATAGTCATAGGTTTGAGGGCATAAAGTAGCTGACAGGTTCCCTTTAAGCAGGCAGACATTCTGCTACATACATCAGTCTCTTCAGCCCACTGTGAATTGCTCATGTAGCACTTCCCTGCTCGATGGCAGTATTCCATAACATATGGGGGATTTTCAGGAGCTACCATGATTATTAGGCTATGTGCGCACCTTGAGTATTTGGTAGTGGCAGAAAAACCCCCCACTTTTTTTGTGTTATTGATGTGTTTTACATTCATTCTGGGGTAAAAACATGTTGCACAATCTCTGAATGAATAGACAGGCTGCAGATTTATTTCTGCACCAAATCTGCAAGGGGAGAAATAAAAAAAGCAACATGCGCAAAACCTCAGGATTCTCATTGACTTTGCTGACATAAGGATTGGCTTACAGTTTTGTGACAACTGCACTCAAACACATACAAAACGCACTGTGTCTACAAGGCCTTAGGCTACGTTCACATGGTGCGCTATTGCACCTTTCAGGTCCGCTTTGTATGCATCCGCTATTGCAGTGATGTTAGCTGTTACAGCCAAGTCAAGGCATTTCACTATTTTGCATTCACACCCTGCGCTTTTTACAGACCTGCTTTTGGGCTGAAAGGTGGATGTGTAAAAAGAATGAGCATGTCAATATCCTGGCATTTTTCGCTGCACTTTTACTCCCCTCGCCGTGATCCCTGGCTGATCTCTCTTCATCTCGAAGGCAGAGGACCTTGGACAGCACCATGTGACCGAGCGACGTCACCCAGTCACATGGCAGGTCACAGGGTACTAGAGGCAGCGCTGCTGCGACCTCAGGGATGAGGAGAGATCACCGGCGTTCACCGGGGGAGCACAATGAGGTAAGCGCAGGCGATGGCACAGCAGCATTCACACACAGAACGCTGCATTCTGTGAGGATACCTTCTTGGTGCGGTTTTTGCACCAAAAACGGATTCTCACAAAACACAGGGATACGCTATGTGGGAACGTAGCCTTAGGCAGGCTTCACACCATGGTTTTGGGGATATGGGTTTATCAGGTTCTAAACGGATGGGCAGGGATCCAGTTTTGTCTCCCATGTATCCCTATGGCGCCAGATTGGTCATACATGGCGATCCGTTTATGTGAATTCAGTGCGGGATTCGTTTTTGTCCTGTTATTTCCGGGACCCAGAATCTAAGACTGCACCGTTTTTGGATAGAAACGAATCCGGTGTTATCCAAATTACATATAATGGTAGTCTATGGTGCCAGATCCAGGGGAAAAAAAAGGATAATTTCCCAGATCCGGTTTTAGTTACTGAGCATTCTCCCTCTCTCTCTCTCTCCATCCAGAACAGACATTACCATTCTTTCCTATGTCTGGACTCATTGACATACCAAAAAACAGGATTCGGGAACATAATTGCCATTCGTTTATACAAATCCGTTCATGTCCGTCTCATCGTTCAAAAAACAGGATCCACAGGGACAGGAACAAAACGTGATGTGAAGGAGGTCTTAAAGTTCTCAGTGTAGATGGCTGACAGCTCAACAAGTGTAAAATAAATAAAGGAAAGTACAAGTATAATATGTAAGTTTAGAACTAAGTCAAGACTTTTGTTGATTAAAGCAGAGAAGTATTATATACGGTATATGAATTAGTCATCCAGCAGGATACAGACTGTAAAGATACGCTCAAACGTAGTGGAAACTGTCAATGCCCTGCCTGAATTTGCAGGCAGAAGATCAGGGAAGTCAAAACCTGCAACAAACCCAAATTACTGCAGATTTGTCTACAAAAATGACTGCGAATTGCACGACGACAGTGTGCACAGTGTTGCTGGCTTAGGCAGGCTTCACACCACAGCAAGATCCGATCCGGGGCTGTCATGGATGAACCTGACAACCCCAGACCGGATCAGCACACAGAACAGGAGGGCAAATATGCCCTCGGTCCGGTGTGCAGCTGGACACAGCTGCCGCTGCTGATTCAGGACCGCGGCTCGCAGGGAGCTAGCTGCTGTCGTTAAATAACAGCGGCGTGCAGCCGCAGGTGTCCGGTTCCCGTCTCCTGGACCGGGGCAATCCGGCCCCATAGGCTCCCATGATAGGGAGGGCCGGATTGCCCCGAATCCTCCAGGAGGATCCGATTTGGGGAGATTTTTCTCCCTGGACACAAAAATGGTGCATGCTCCAATTTAGTGTCCAGGAGAAAAATCAGATTCCTTCCGGATTCTCCTGGACATCCAAAAACCGGATGCCAAAATACATTCATCCAGGGTGATCCGGCCCCATAGGGTTACCCCAGATAGGGTTCACACCGGACAGCCCCGGATCCAAAAAAACGTGGTGTGAAGCCAGCCTTAGATCAGCTGTATTGAGCTGGAAACAAAGCAGACACTCAGGGTGCTTTATCAGAGTACTCGAGGGTGTGCACAGAGATTAGCGCCTCATTTGCGGAAGGGGGGAGGTACTGATCTTTGAACACAGCCAAGGCCTCACCATTAAGCAGCGATACTAAATGCACAAACAGGATGTAGAGAACTTCCATTATAGAGAGAGGTGCAGCCCAGGTGTACGATGCTGATGACACAGCCACTCAAAACACTCCAAGATGGAGAGGGGTGGTTGCTAGCATAAGACCTGCACACTAATAAAGCTTGCATAGGGAGCCTGTCACATAGATAAGTGAGATACACAATGTCTGGACAAGAGCCTATTAGTGATGCCATGTATTGGCTTGGAGAGCTGGAGTCTCTCATGTCTATGCGTAGTGCTTCAGAGACATTAGAGTACCAGTGACCAAACACTTGAACAAGTGACAAATAAATATGAGAGATAATGCTTGCAGGTTGGAAAACTAAGCATAAATCATATAGTCATAAGTCATATAATGGCCAGAATGAAGTTATTCATTTGTACACACACTATAGCTCTTAAAAAAATAAAAATAAAAAAAGCCTCAAGCAGGCAACACACAGGAACAGCAGTGTCTATCTGTAAAATATCCATTAGATCGCAATCTTGGCAGCAATGATAGGAAACTAAAAGGGAACCTGTAATGGTGAAAATGTTACCTCAGCTGCAATGTTCTAGAGCAGGAGAAGCAGATCAGATTGATGTGAATTGTTACATCTATTGGATCACAAGTGAGGTGGATCCTCTAAACCCAAAGTCCAGGTGGGCACACAGGCCTCGGGCATTGGAGCAGCAGGCAGATAGAGGCACACAAACAGAGTACAAAGTTTAATAAGGGCCTGGGAATGAGACAGATAGCAAAATTACAGAACATCAAAGGCAGATAACAGGGTTAGGGCAGAGACACACTTATGCGAGCTGCATGCGAGTGTCTCACATGCATCTCACATGAGTCACCCGTCCCGGCCCCGCCCCTGCCTCTCTGAACAAGAGCATGTAGCTTATTGCGTATCTATGGAGCTCCTGTTCATAGAGCCGGTGGCTGGGTGACTCATGCAAGATGCTTGCATTGTGTGTTTCTACCCATACTGAAGACTTCGGGCAGACTGCCAACAGTCTCCAGTGACCCTGCTATCAGTCTGCAGTCTTCAAACAGATAACAGTCCCTGGAGACTGCAGACAGGTGGCACAGGTCCTGAAGACCTCAGATACAGTAGTGATCAAAATAATAGCAGTCCAATATGACTAACCAGATTATTCCCCATTTTTTGGCATAAATTATATTAACACATGTCAATTTACCAGTTGGTGCATTCTTATAAAACCAACAGACTCAGCATTCATGATCTGCCTGTTTTGGGGTCTGTGTATTTGAATAATTAATTGTAAGGGGAGTGTTCAAAATAATAGCAGTGTGGAGTTCAATTAGTGAGGTCAATCATTCTATGAAGAAAGAGGTGTGAATCAGGTGGCCCTTATTTAAGGATGAAGCCAGCACATGTTGTACATGCATTTCTCCTGGAAAGCCTGAGAAATATGGTAGATTTGAGATATTGTTCAGAAGAACAGCATACATTGATTAAAAAGTTGATTAAAGACGGTAAAAGTAATAAAGAAGTGCAGACAATGATAGGCTTCTCAGTTAAAATGATCTCCAATGCTTTAAAGATGAAATCAAAACCAGGGAGATGTCAAAGAAAACGGAAGACGACCATTCTAATGGACAAAGAATAGCCAGAATGGCAAAGGTTCAGCCAATGATCAAAGCCAGTCTCCCGTTACCTGTGAGGACTGTGACAGTTAGAAGACGCCTGTGTGAAGATAATCTACTAGTAAGAAATCCCCGCAAGGTCCCACTTGAGAAAAAAAACAACAACATGTACCGAAGTAGATACAATTTCCCAAAAACACATCAACTGGCCTAAAGAGAAATGGAGAAACATTTTGTGGACTGATGAAAATTGTTCTTTTTGGGTCCAAGGGCCACAGACAGTTCATCAGACGACCCCCATACTCTGAATTCAAGCCACAGTACACTCTGAAGACAGTGAAGCATGGTGGTGCAAGCATAATGATATGGGCATGTTTCTCTTACTATGGTGTCAGGTCTATTTACCGCACACCAGGGTTCATGGACCAATTTGCATATATCAAAATACTTGAAGGGGTCGGGTTACCTTACGATGAAATGCCCTTGAAATGGGTGTTTCAACAAGACAACAACCTTAAACATGCTAGTAAATGGGCAAAATCTCGGTTCTAGTCCAACAAAATTGAGGTTATGGAGTGGCCAACCCAAATCTGGACCTTAATCCGATAGGACACTTGTGATGTGACATAAACAATACCCTTTCTAAGGCAAAGCCATCAAATGAAAATAAATTGTGAGATGAAGTGAAAGCATCCTGGTCTGGATTAACAGTTGACAGGTGCCAGAAGTAGGTTAACTATGTGACAGATGTGAAGGAGTTCAAAAAACTGTGGTTATACAACTAAATATTGGGTTAGTTATTCACAGGAATGCTAAATCCTAAAAAATTACCTATTTGTAAAGCAAATGCAGACACTTTTTAAAAAGCCCAATGTTCATTTTTTATTTTCTGTAAATTAGTTATAAATTGTATACATTTCTCTTCATGTTTTGATTTAGAAAACCGTGTGCAATGTTCCCAATGCATGGAAATAAAAACTACTGTAAGAGTTTGGGCTTAACTATATTTTTGAACACTAAGGCTGCGTTCACACGTTGCGTATTTTTACGCGCGTAAAAATACGCGACTGCGTTTTTTTACGCGCTTATAATGGGGTGTATGGAAAATACGCGCGTAAAAAACTGGAAAGAATTGACATGTTCATTTTTTTTTACGCGCGTATTTTTACGCTGCGTAAAAATACGCGACGTGTGAATGGCAAAAGTGAATGTCCATTGACTTTGCTGGGAAATACAGATGCACATTCTTCTGGAGAAAATATGCGTCAAAATACGCACTGTGTGAACGCAGCCTGTATTTTGAACACAACTGTAGATTGCAAAGTTACTGAAGACACGCAGCAAGGTTACTGGAAATGGTAGATAAGCAGGTGAGGTCCTTCACTGACAGGTTACTTGAAACCGCACAAGGGTAACTCATGGAAGAATCACAGGCAGATGAATTCGAAAACTTTTGTACACTTTAGTTTGAGGATGCCTCTCTATGATGCACTCATTAGCCTTTGCTTGATGGTTCTTAGAAGTACAATGAAATTCCATTAACTCCTCCAATAGAAAAGCAGCTTTCCTTAATGAGGTTTATTTTTATATTTTTTTTTTTTTTACAATTGGAGGTGGATGATGGACAGATTCAGTGACACGCTCTTCCACCAGTAGCCATTGTATAACCAGAAGGGCTGCCAGTGTATGGGGAAAGCTGCACTAACAGTGAGTGCCCACAATCAGGATTAGCAGTGTTATGGATGCAACCAAAATGAGGCATTATACAGTACAAGCACAGTGGATGGATTTATAGAAATCTCCTGCCCATTGTGCTCCTCTTGTACACTGACATGTGGTGCGACTTCCCGAGTCACAACATGTCCATTTTTCTTGCGGAGACGTAAGTGTTCTCGAGAGAACACAACGAAATTACGCTGTACCCAGAATCCTGTTAGTGCTCACTGACGCTGCCCTCTCCCGCAGAGAACACTACCGTCTCTGCAAGTGAAATGACACTACACCTAGTACACAGTGTCTCCTGATCAAGAGCACTTACCCTAAAAAGAGAAAGTAGCTGACCCCTTTACGGGTTTGAGAGTCTTGTCTGGTGTAAAGGTCAGTGGCCCCATTTGGATATGTGTTCTATTTCAAGAGTCCTGGCTGAAAAGCATGGAGGCAGTTGAGACCGTAGGACAGCAGAAATGAACGGTCTAGACAAAACTGACATTCAGGCAAGTTCACGTGTCGCAAATAAGGCCGGCACCACACCACGGTTTTGTGGTATCAGGTTCTGTGCGGTGTTTTGTAGGATGCACCAGACAGAACCTAAGAGCCCCGGACTAGCAAAAACTGAGGGCAAATATGCCCTCCGATCAAGTTTTTTGCAGGATTCTTTTCTGCTCATTCCTCCTGCTGTCCAGTGCTGAAATTCCAGCACAACGTGTGCAGGGAAGCTGCCTGCAGTGCTGAAATTTCAACCGTGCTCTCCATGGTGCTGAACTTCAGCACCGGCTCTGAAAGGCTGCTATGTCCATGGTGCTGAATGAGTGTGGCTGCATTTCACAGCCACTGCTCTTCAGTAAAAGCATCCGGGAAACAATCCAGTTTGTTTGCCGGATCTGGGCAATCCGACGCCCATAAACTCCTATGTTATGGGCGCCGGATCGCCCCGTGTCAGGGAGGATCCGGTAGGATCTGGTTTTGTTAGTTTTTTTCACCGGACACAAAAATTGATGCAGACTCCGATTTTGTGTCCGGTGCAAGAAACGAAAACTGGATCCTCCCGGAATAGCACAAAGCCGGAAGCCAAATAAGGCCAATCCGGCACCATAGGGACACATGGGGCCAAGATTGGATCAGATTCTGTTCGGTTCAAACCAGACAGAACCTGACACCACAAGACCGTGGTGTGAAGCCGGCCTTAGCTGCAGATATATCTACTACTTAATTCTGAATGGAATGATCTCTAGCAGGGCTTCCACAAATTTTAGCAAACACATTCATATGTATAAACTGAAATTTTGTGCTAATTTTACATTTTTATTTTTTTTAACTGCAAAAATGTAAGCCAATGATGACCCAGGAGGCTGCCTTAGTGTTTTTTTTTTTTTACAGCTCACAAAATTTCAAAACATTACAAAAAATACATAGATCCACATAGATTCTTACTTCCATAATATTGCAAAATGGTCATTCAGTGCCTACATAATATTGCTCTTACTACTATATGGTGCCGCCTACACATGATGCTATTCACTGTCCATATGATGCAGCGTTTACATGTCCAGTAATCATCCGTTAGAACGGATTCTGCAGAAATCAGTAGGGAGAAAAAGTTTTGGCAAACAACTTTTTTGTCCGTTGTTAAACAACTGATGTCTGCAGTATTTGTAACAGATCCATTTTTTTCTTACAGGATTAGTTTCAAATGGAAGATAAATAGAAATCCATTAACAGATCTGTTCTCCATAGACTCCCATATTGAAAAAAAGGATTTGGCAGACATTTTTCCAATGGATCTCTGCAGGATCCGTTCTAACGAATGCTTACAGGACATGTGAACTCAGCCTAAATACTACAATGCTTAAATAATAGGAAAGAAGTCAATAATAAAGTTGGAGTGTTTTTCTGGAGTGAAGTTAGGGCAGAGACACACTTATGCGAGCTGCATGTGAGTATCTAGCAAGCATCTCTCATGAGTCACCCGGCCTAGCCCCTCCCTCTCAGAATGGGAGCATGGAGCGGATTGTGTTTCTATGGAGCTCCACAGTCCCATTCAGAGAGTCGGCAGCCGGGCCAGGTGACTCATATGAGATACTTGCATGCAGCTCGTATAGTGTGTTTCCACCCTTATCTTCAGCATCACACAGCTTTAAAGTTGCATGTGCGAACTGCTGTTCTACTCCTCTTCACAGCTAGTTTTGCAGCCAGAGAGAAATCTGAAAAGAATAGAGACATTAGTGTGCTGACTACTAGCAGTGGGATCCACACTTATGGTATCTAATGGTCACCATCTATATCCCTTTAACAAATAGTGCTGTGCTTACTGGCTGCTGTTGATATCATAATGACTGCCAATGAGTGAGCACTGACTGGCTACTGCGCTGTGGACGTGACCTAATCCAGCACTGGACCATGGGATAGTGAGTATAGAACTCATTTTATACCAAATTGTGTCCGGGAATGAATATTAAATGGAACCTGTCAGGTTTCCCAGGCACCCCGGACCACGAGCAGTTCTGGGTGCATATTTCTTATCTCTGCCTAACACTCCCAGTATGTACTAGCATACATAAACTGATCTTTAGAAAAAAATTTCTAAAGATCGTTTAATAGATGTCAATTGGGGCTTTGACTAGTCAATAAGACGTTAGTTCCCTCGACTGTGGACGTTAGTTCCCACCTCTGTGGGCGTGATAACATGCTAGATATAGCTGCGTCATCCGCATTGCCATCATCCATATCCCTTATCAAATTAGTTTCTCTAACGCTGGGTGTTTGAACCCCTGGCTTCAGAGAGCAGAGAGGCTCACTGCGCATGATCAGAAGTCGTCCGCAATTCTGGTCATGTGCACTATGCTTCTCTGAAGCTGGGAAGTGTACACCCAGCTTCAGAGTAGTGCACATGACCGGAAGTACTACAACTTTTGATCATGCGTGGTGAGCCTTTCTGAATTCAGGGGTGTATACACTCGGTGTCAGGGAAGCTCAATGGTGAGGGATACAAACCTCCATGCATGCATGGCTTTGTATGGTGATGAGGATGGCGTGGCTATGTAAAGCACATGCTAAATAAGCAGACTAGTCACGGAACTAACACTACCTCGACTAGTCAAAGCCCTACTTACCATCTAATAAATGATCTTTAAAAATTATTTGTCTAAAGATCAGTCTATGTACATGCTGGGACTGTTAGGATGGTTTAATACTACCGGTTTTTGGAATCTGGTAAAACCTGCATCCCCCCGGATTCCCCCGCAATTGTTTATCATGATGCAACTGGAAGCACCCACACCGGTATTATCACTGATCCGTTTCACAGATCAATGATAATACCAGTGGGTGAGCATCCAGTTGCATCAGGTTGTGTACCTTATTTATGTGGATCTGGTGGAAAATAATATGCCTTCAGTGGGTGTGTCATTTTAAACTGGGTTCTTGGTATGCTCAGTTATAAAACTTGGATCTTGCGTTCAGATCCAGCGGGATCCAAATTCCGCTGCATCCAGGTTCCATAGAGCATCATTGAAATTTAACCCACATCCGGGTGTTCCTGGTTTTGAAACGGACACCAAAATTGCTACAAAATGCATTTTTGGTCTCTGTGAAAAAAAACACGGACACCCGAATCAGGGCAAAAAGTAAAAAACTGGATGCACCCGCAAGTTCCTGCGGCCCCATTGAAAGTCACTGGGGCCGAAAATGAATGCGGGTGCATCCAATTTTAGCTGGATTCACACAGATACTGAAAACCGGTAGTATCGAACCAGCTTTAGATCGAGAATATAGGTATGCACCCAGAACTGCTTGCGATGCAACAGATTTAATATTTATAGTTTGGGGATTTTTATGTAAAATATTATCCTGCACTAAAAGAAAGAACATTTAAAAGGAAAAATAACAACAAAACTAAACAAAACAAAAAAAAACACCAAAAAGGATACCAATCATTGTTTATCTAAAAAGAATAAAAGAATACCAAAACAAAAAAAAATACATTAAAAATGAAAATCACAACATATACAAATGATACAAAATAAATAGGATAGATTGCAAATCTACAACACAATTTGATAAATTATAATCTCAATTCGGATAACAATTAGCCCATGAAAATGTATACACTTCATTTGTAATATTTTTTTTGTGCTTAAATTAAAATGTATATACAACACAGTTTTTGGATACCACAGTGAGAATATATGCAACTGTTCGATAGGAAATATTGTACATTATACACATGATACTGTAACACATAACACTTGGGTAATACAGAATGTTGGTAAATCACAGCTTCAGATTGGGGCACATTCCTGGGGCAAAAATTCTGAATCCAAATTTGCAGGTTTTAACTAATTTGAGCACATTTTTTTATTTTTTACAAAACACAACTGCATCACCCAAAATAGCATATAGTGGAAAACTTAGTGGATTTTACATAGACGTTATGGTTTTCTAGGATCCATCCTTAAAGCTCTAATTTTGCAACAAATGAATGAAAAAAATAACATCACTGTTTAATAAAGTATTTTGATTACCGGTATACCTTTATATTGCATATTGATCTTTATATTAGATGGTAAAAAAAAACTCCCTCATCTACCTCGGTGGTCTTTTATAAGACACAAAATTGCATATTAAATTGCTATCAAGCTAGAAAAGCTCTTAAAAGGCACATACATTCATGGTAGTTGTAATTAAAGCGGAATAAGTGAAAAAAAAAAATACAACAATTATTTCCTGCGGAGAATAAAATTATTAAAGAGCACGTAAAATTACAGATGCAAAAAGATTTGATATTTTATTAATTAAAGGACTTAATTTCAACCAAAATATAAAATAATAATTAATTACCTTTTCCTTCATCTACAGTGGCACTCATTTTAGTGAGTGTTCCACAATTTCAGTCATACTATGGTTAGGGATGAGCGAACCGGACTTTAAAGTTCGGTGTTTGTACCAAATGCAGACTTTTAAAAATTTTCAGTGTTTGGGTGCTTTATGTATGGTAACCACTGGAGGGGCATCGCCGTGCTCGGACCAGTGTGAGCCACTTGCAGTGTTTGAATGGCCGCACTGGGGGTAATATCAGCATTGTCGGATGTAAGGGTGCTTTCACACAGCGTTTTTTTGGATCCGTGGCTGTCCGTTGTAAAACTGACAGCCACGGATCCGATTTTGGCCCCATGTTATCCTATGGGCACGGATCACATCGGATTTGGCCTTATTGGCATCCGATTTTGGTCGGATCCGATCCTGGCCATTTTTTTGCTGTGCCCAAAATCGCAGCCTGCTGCGATTTTTGGCACAGCGGGTCAGATCGGGCCGAATTGGATCCGACCTGATCCGCGCCAAAAACATGGGGCCTATGGAGCGAGGATCCGAGGAAACAGCTGAGCGTTCCTCGGACCCGATGTTAGTGTACTGAGCATGCTCAGTACACTAACACCGCTCTGTGCCATGTAATATCACTTCTGCAATGTATATTCATACATTGTAGAAGTGACATCTCCTGAAAATAAAGGGTTAAAAATAAAAAAAACTTCATTCTCACCTCTCCACGATCCAGCGATGCCTCCTGCGCTCTGTGCCTCTAGGCCTGGACGTCACAGTTGAGTCACATGGCCGGTTACCGCGGTAACCGGTCATGTGACTGTGACATCACGCCAGGTCCTGTTGATCAGAAGAAGAGAGCTGGAAGCGCCGCGGGTGTCGCGGAGAGGTGAGAATGAAGTTTTTTTTATTTTTTAAGGTCTGCAAACAGGGGAGCAAAGAGGGGGGAGACACAGGGGGACAAAGAGGGGAGACACAGGGAGACACAAGGGGACAAAGAGGGGAGACACAGGGGGACAAAGAGGGGAGACACAGGGGGACAAAGAGGGGAGACACAGGGGGACAAAGAGGGGAGACACAGGGGGGGACAAGAGGGGAGACACAGGGGAGACAGAGGGGGACAAAGAGGGGGTGCAAAGAGGGGAGACAGAGGGGGACAAGGAGGGGAGACACAGGGGGACAAAGGTGACAGGAGGGAGAGAGAAGGGGGACGAGATGACAGGAGGAGCAGGGACAGGATCCAGCTGATGCTGCAAAATATCGGGTCGGATGCCTATTTGGCATCCGATTGCAGTCATCAGTTTGGATCCGATGCTGTCCGAGGGGAGCAGCAAAAAGTCTGATCCCCTCAGACAGCATAAAAACGCTGTGTGAAAGCAGCCTAATGTGTACAAAAAAACTGAAATTTAAAAAAATCTCGCCCTTCCACCCCCGGAAGTGGTTTGGTCATGTCTGCCTGTATAAGGACGGAAAGTAGAACTGTCCAATCAGTGTCTTCCAGTGCGGTTCAGGACCAGAACAGAACTTTATCTAAAGTTTGTCTGAACCCTAAGAACCCAAACTCTCACAGGTCCGCTCATCCCTAACCATGACTTCTCAAAAGAACAAATGAAATCATTAAGCAACACAATTGGTTTATCAAACTGAAAATGGCTAGTCCACTTTTAATATATTTATGTTAAATATTTTAGAGAAGACCAGTTTCTGTTTTTGATGTTTGTAACAAGATTGTTAGGGGGGATCAAAGTGGGAAAACAAATCAATTAATATTTACACAAGGCAACTAGTAACATCTCTCATATGAAAGGGGGCACTAAGAGGGGTTCTTCTCTGGCGGCAGGTACCTTCCTTTGAATAAATAAAGGTGTCCTAATCTCAGGATATCAGAGACAGTCTTGGCAATTCCACTTTAAGCTTGTGTTGAACACAGGAGAAGCGAAGCAGATGACCAATGGTGCAAGAAGAGGATTGTCTAGACTCTAGCTGGCTCACTTCAATAGCCAAGCCAGCCCACTTCTCATTGTATGCATAGGCGGTGACAAATTAAGGGGTTGGCTTAGTTATCGAAAGGAGCCAGATAGCCAGCTTCATTAAACAAAGCTCCGAGTACGTGTCGGCACAAGAAATGCTCCCCTGCGCCCAGTACAGGCCCAAAGGTAACGCTACATAAGAGGACAAAGACTGAAGACACACTGAGTGAGTCACATGCGAGATACTCGCACAAGTCTCGCATGCCTCACCTGGGATGGCCGTTGGCTCTCTGGACGGGAGCAAGTCGGCTGCATAGAACAGATGCTCAGTGTGTCTTTGGCCAATACCAATATCTGGGTGAAGTGGACAACCCTAATAGTCACAATAGCTTCTAATATTGTTCAATCTTATAGGTTATCCTACAGCAGATTTATTGCTCTGGTTGATTTACAATATTTTACACGATTGTTCAAAACTATTTCTCATTCAATGCAACAGCAATACCAGGAAAAAAAAAAAAAAGAATCAGACAGGAGAAAGTCAACTTTTATAATAATGAATAAAATACAAAGGTAACTTTTATTAAAAAGATACTCCTTCATTGTTACGTATATTACAATATTTGAATCAAAAGCAAAAAATAGAAACTTTGCATAATAAAATAGGCTCCTGCTACATATATTAATGCTGTTTGTCCAACAAACAAGGATTTGATTTGTTAGATTGAGATTAGGCAAGGGGGTTGGGGTAAATGTCATGCGTCTTATTAATATATATTTTTCTATTTAAAGGTTTTGACAAACCTTCAGCGGGGGCTCGCCAGCATTAAACGTAGCTGCAAGTCCTTTTTTTCCACCTCACGGTATTATAGATACAAAGAGCATTAACAGGAATGCTGCTTGTGGACAGTTGATAAATAATTTGGCAATGCCCAAGTTTTAAGTAACTAGCAATAGTTGAATCCCTCCTGAAAGGAGAGTGAAGAACAGGCGTAGATGGTCTTCACAGTGGTCACTAAGACATATCGTCTAGAAATGGATTGTGCAAATAACATGAGGGAAAAACATAATACAATGCGGTTCTACCGGGGTAACGGTAACATTTGATTGGCAGCAAGACAGTACTATATTCAATAACGAGTATATCAGGGTTTTCTGCTCATGGCTTCATATACACAATTTCAAGAAGACAATGAAGAGTACAAAGTCTGACCACAGAACAGTCAGACCTTAAAGGGGTTGCCATTAAATATCATATTCATTTTACAGATCATAAAAAATGGAGCGTTTTTCACTTATAGAAGTCCTCGGTGAAGAATTTGAACACTAGATGACATGTTATGTATGTATATGTCCTAAATGTATAGCTATGTGCATATCTACCTAATGAGGAGTGCTGCGGGGCGAACATGCTCAGTCACTCTCCACACAGGTCTCTGCAGAGCAGCCAACAGAAGACACTTTCTGTCCGGTCCGTCATGGAAGAAGAACTTCTGTACTAAAGAGGCACTGTAGATGAGCATATTCCTACAGGTTACTCTTAGGTGATCCAACAATCTAATGTGTCTCACGAATCTTCACTGATAGAAAACGTCAGGGAGCATCGAGAATGTAGAATTACATTGCCTTATACTCTCTTCTGACTAAAAATACATTAATGCTTATCCAAGTGTGAATGTGTATGGCTAGGGGAGTCAAGAGTGGTGGCTATTTGAAAAAAAATCCATAATATCTAAGGCCCCGTTCACATCAGCGGTAATCGCTGATCGCGGCAGTTGCAGTGAAAAAAACGCAACTGCCGCGATTACCGCATAACGGCCACACTTGGGTTCACTTGCGGCGAGCCCCATGCAAGGTCTATTGGGCTTGCGGTTCACTTGCGGCAGGTGCGGATTCGGCACTTTGCGGCAGATGCGGCCGCGAAAAAAAACGCGGCTGACCGCGTTTTTTCGCGCCCACATCTTCCGCAAGTGCCAAACGCAAACTATACTGCACTTGCCGCAAGACCCATAGACATCGCATGGGGCTTGCCGCAAGTGAACAGCAAGTGCAGCAGTTATGCGGTAATCACAGCAGTTGCAGTTTTTTCACCGCAACTGCCGCGATCAGCGATTACCGTGATGTGAAAGGGGCCTTAGGAGTATGACTTTCAGCTTCCAGAGAGTGAAGGAGCCAGTCTAGCTAATGCCCTTCTGCAGCAGAAAGAAGGTTTATAAGGGAGATTAAAAGAAAAAAAAAAAGATTTATATTCTATAAATATATGTTATACGGTACAGTAATACTAGAAATACAGAAAGCTCCTCTAAAACAGCTATTGAAGGGACTCTGTCAGCAAGTTTTTGCTTTGTAATGTGAATACAGCATGATGCAGGCGTTCAGAGAACTCCGGGGTGCCAGTCTCACAAGGTACAGCCTGTTTTACCAGGAATGTAAATACATTAAGGGGCTCTTCTAGTGTAGCGAATTGCAAATTTTGTTTCTTAATATTTTCAGTCTATAGTGTGGAGAATATTTCCGCAAAATGATTAGCTTGATTTGCAATATTAAAAGTTATAGCACCTTACAGGGTGCCATTTGCGGTGTGCACTTGGTGCTTGGATGGAGCAGCGCACAATGGAGCACTTTGTCGGTCTTGTGTGTGGGTATGCTTTCTTAGTTTTTCGATTAACTTGCCCAATACACGGCCATTTTTCGGGAGCCATTTTAACAAATACCCTCCTTAGTATTATGACCCTTAATAATCACCTCACACTGATCAGAGATTTAATAGGTGAAGTTCCTGAAGAAGCAGGGAAACGCTTCGAAACATGTTAAATAAGTCACCATTTCTTAATATTATTGTCCCTGGACCCATATTTGTTTGACAGCAGCGTTGGATTTTTTCCACAATTTCTCCTGGTTCCTACATGTATACTGAGATTTCAGATCCTTCAGGATCCACATTTTCCGCTTTATTTATTTATATATATTATATATAATAAAGAAGAAAATGTGCATCCTGAAGGATCTGAAATCTCAGTCATTAAAGGTGCCTCACAGCCTGCCTGTCCTTGTTGTCCATAGCAACCAATCAGAGCTCAGCTTTCACTTTACCTCAGCAGCTTCAATGCTGTGTTGATCATTGAGGCGATTGGATGTTAAAGTTAATTGTGAATTTTAGAAGTCTAAAAAATATGAGTGGAAATGGATAAAAAAGGAGGAACTATACAGCGCCTCCATCTTTCTAACAAATGGATATTTCAAAGCAATCAACACACGAGTGAACAGGACTCACAGTTCATGAGCACGTCAGCATAAAAAAACTAACAACTTCAAGAAATGTTATAAGTACGAGGAAGGATCACTCTATAGTCCTGGAATAGCTGATTAATCAATAAACCTGCCTCTGTGTAATCAGTACAAAGAACTTTAAATGCCTTTTTCGCCAAGCCACTTTTTTCAAATCGGTGGCCACGACATCTCCAGAATCATTAGTCACTGGAGCGGGGCTTGTGCAGACATTTCAGTACTTAAATGCCCATCTCCTGTACCAGAATCAAGTTGAAATACATTTTTTTTGTAATTTTGACAGGCCTCCAAATATGCCAAAGGTTAATTCTCAATTTTCAGCATGACACCATTCTTTTTAATTTCCACTTTTTTTCTTAAATTCTGCTGCTGAGATAGCGACACTCACAGTAATTAAGAATCTCTGCTTTTGTTGCCATCGTTCACCACTCTGGCCCATTTCACATCTAAGCCTAGGCTGCGGTTTGCTTCATTTGCCGCTAAAAACACATTAAAACGCATGCATTTTTGCCCCATTGATTTCAATAGAAAATGCATGCAAAACGCATGGTTGCAAAAAATGCAAAAAACATGCGTTTTTGAAAATGCAGCCCTAGACACAGCAGCCCACCCTTTTGAATGCGTTTTTGAAAATGCACATACGTTTTTGCGTGCGTTTTCAATACGTTTCCCATTGAAATCATTGGGGGCAAAAACCATGCGTTTGGATGCGTTTATAGCGGTACAAACGCATAGAAACGCAAAAGCAGCAAAACGCAGCCCAAGCTTAGAAGTGAAATGGCCCTGTGTTGTTTTCCTTGCCACCACTTCATTTTTACTGTACTAGTTTTAATACTTTTACTAGCTGGGTGCCCGAATGCACATGCATCGGATCTAGAAGAGCGAGTCTCTGACTCGCAATGGCCCTTCGCGGTCCAATGCTTCGCGCTGCTAAGGCGCACTAGCCATGCCCGCTGCGCGGGCATAGGAGTCCGCCTTTAGAACTGCTCGCAATGGCCGCTGCGCGGCCAATGCTCGGGCGTATCCACATGACCACGTCAGATCTCGCAGCGAGAGTGGCTCAAAAGGGCAAAAAACCCATTCCAATTTATATAATAGATGTGATTTGTAATAAAACTTTGAACAGTGTTTAAATATATTGTAAAAACCCTAATGCAAAAATCCTTATACTTAAGTAGCAGGACATCATTGCTCGGACTACATTATCTTGTGCCCCTGTTGTCCGATACGTTCCTTTCTCTGACTGGCACCTCACTGTCAATATACAATGTCTATACAGGTCCTGGTGTGGGCGGGGGGCAGCTTTCTCAGCTCTATTAGATGGCTAAATCTAAAAACTCTGACAGACCCACTGCACCCAGTAATGTAAGTGATACATCACTGGATTCAGGATCTCTTGCCTACATTATGCTGCTCTCAGATAAGGTAGCAAAAACCTGCTGACAGATTCCTTTTAAGAGCTTTTTATATGAAAATAAATCATGTTAACTTCTTGAAAAGGTGTTCCAGCTTTCAAAGGCCTGTCTAAAATGGAGCCTGTAAAGTAGACCTTCATCCTTTTACCTTTGCTTATGGCAAATCTCCCCAACCAAGTTCATGGGACACAAGTTCTGTCAAATCTGGATTCCCTGGAATCAGACCAAGCTGCCACTCTTGGAGTAGGGATGGGCTACTTCTAGAGGTTATCGCTAGTAGGAGAACATTGTGTCAAGGGTTCTTTCAAAGTAGGAAGTTACTACACAACTCCTGACTGATAACACTCCAACACTAAACTACACTAATTCTGCAGACTTTCTTGTATCTTCCTACCTACTGGCCATGGATGTCATCCAAAGAGAAAGAATGATAAAGATTTTTTCATTCCATCAGCCAATGTTTTAACATTACTAAAATACTCCTGCCAACTATTTTTGGAAGAGGGTCCAGCTTAAACACAAATACAGTAACGGGATAAATAACAGTGGTTTATATTAATAGTATCTTTGCTTCACTTGTACTAATGTAGTTTTGCCACATTGTCTATAGGAAGGATCTTGCTTCTTCTCAAAGTTTTTAATGGAACACATGAAGCTTTGGTTCAGGTACTGAACCAGTAGCACCAGATACGATACAGAGAGAACCACAGGATTGAGTGTTCACTAGTAACATTTTATCAAGAGTTAAACATGTAACAAAATGATGCAATAAAATACGTTGGAATTCTTAGATTTTAGCTGCCAGTAAACTTTCTAACGAATGCAATAATCAAATCTCTAACACCATCTCAACAATCATCAATTACAGTACATTGAAACTCTCCAATGTCCATCTGACTTATTTTCAGTTTGCTTTTATCATATAGAACAACAAATTTTAATTGGAAATAGTCAACAATTGGCTGTTGAAAAGGTGTCATTTTTGGGGGGGTTTTAAGCATATGTAGTACACAATAGTGTGATGAACTATAGGTGTTGCCATATTACTACCATCTCAATATCTCCATAAGGTTTCTTTGACATTGGCAATTTTTGAATCTGTGGGCATACAGGAAAACCCTCTATGACCCACGGATGCCCACATAATGGCAAATTGGATGCTGCAAGCAGCATCCGTTTGCGTTCTTTTCGTGGATCCACAGGATCCATATGACAGGCCCTCTAGGGGGCATGTCATTAACAACTGTGTCATGCGCATGTGCAGTTCATGCGTCATAACCTGGAAGTACGGATCCACCAGGATCTGTACTGTCCGTGGCTTTCTGTGAACCAGAGGCACCCATTCTTAGTTTTCACATGGTGCCTATTACTTTTCACGGAGACCTAAAACGTAGCAAGGTGGATTCTTGGTCCCCGTGAAAACTAGGTTTTGCTGCAGATTCACATGAATCTGCGGCAAAAGATTGACACCAGGATGCCCATGGAAGTGTTTTCCGTCCCCATTGCATGACAAGGGGCCGAAAACTGATCCGTGGGCATCCTGTTTGTGGCGAATCCATGCGGATCTAAACATCTGCCAATGTGAAAGCAGTCTAACTTTGACGATAATCATATGCATAACAAAAACCTTTGCAGGATATTCATGTGTTCTCTGGCTCCTGTGTGAAGTGAGCTATGAAATGGGATTTGTCAGCAGGTACTGGCCTGCCTAATGACAGATTGCAGGGAGCAACATTGTTTTGTAGTCTGCAAAAAGTAAAAATGTCAATGTGTCAAATGGGAGCACAACAGAAATGCCACAGACGCACCACATGAAGAGTGGAATTTATGTTTTTTGGACAAATTCCCAAAATTTCTAAATCTATAAACAGAAAAAAGGGAAAAATGTGTGTGTTAGGCTGCATTCACACATTGCGTATTTTGCTGCGCTTTTTTACGCGCGCTTTTCAAAATACGCAATGTGCCTTTTGTCTGCCAGCAAAGTGAATGTGAAATTCACTTTGCAGTGCAGACATTGTGCAAAAATACGCACTGCGTTTTCCGGGAGAAAGCGCAGCTCCGTAAACAATTGATATGTCAATTGTTTACGCAGCCGCTCCTGCGTATTCTCCCAGAGGGGAGGAAGAATCCTGCTTCCTCCTCCCCTCTGTGACAGCTGTGGCCGCCCATTAGATTTCACAGTGTATCAATATACACTGTGAAATCTAAATTAAACAGAGGCAAATGTATGTAAAATAAAAAAGAATGAATACTTCACCTGTCCGACGCCTTCTGCCGATGTCCGGTCTCCGGTTCTAAGTGAGAGGTGTACTGACAGGACCTGTGGTGATGTCAGAGGGGCGTTCCCGGGCACTCGCGGTCATGTGATACATATCCCATGACCGCGAACAGCCAATCAGCGCTGGGAACGCCCCCCTCTGACGTCACCACAGATCCTGTCAGTACACCTCTCACTTAGAACCGGACATCGGCAGACGGCACCGGACAGCGGGAGAAGGCGTCGGACAGGTGAAGTATTCATTCTTTTTTATTTTACATACATTTGCCTCTGTTTAATTTAGATTTCACAGTGTATATTAATACACTGTGAAATCTAATGGGGCTGTCACAGAGGGGAGGAGGAAGCAGGATTTTTCCTCCCCTCTGTGACATCACTGCGCTTTCTGGAGTAAAGAAAGCGCAGTGTGTGAAAGCCCCTGCGTATTTTGTTGCGCTTTTTTGCGCGGCCGAAAAACGCGGCAAAAAGCGCGCGCAAAAAAGCAAATGTGTGAACGCAGCCTTATACAGTATTGCAATAACTAAAACTGGCACACGAGTTCTACATTTAAATTGGTTGGTTGTCCACTACTTCTTTACCCTTAACAATCCATATATTTCCCCCAGGCAGGGGCGGACATATCATTGGTACAACCAGTGCAGCCAGACAGGGGCCCAAGAAGTAAGGGGACCCATTTCCATATCCAATGTGGTGTTGTGTATTAAGACGGAGATCACATAATTCACTTTTATACCACAATCGCAGCAAAAAAAAAAAAAAAACTGGTTTATCTCAATTTACCAAAATATTGCAAATCTATTTGTGGATACAGCCTGATAGTTGCTTACTACAAAGTCATTCAGACCTTTCATTCATTTGATCAATGGGTCCAAGAAACGTGAACCCCTTCCCCACAATAAAGATGATGTTACATTATAATCTAGTTATAGGCCTTATTAACACTTTATGGTGGGAATGTCCCATCTCGTAAAATAGGGAACACTTCATTTAAATTGCAAGTCATCATCATAAATCATATGACTTTACAGTGGCCTGGGATGCAAAAGATATACTTGCTGGTACGATCAAATCATTTGAAAAATTATCTTAGAAAATAGACAACCTATAGACAATAGGATGGCTAAAAGACAATTGGTCATCAGGATTATCTGTGATAAATTTAGGAAAATCAGTGTAGAAATTTGAAGACTGTTTTTTATTAAATCATCATTAGATGTCTCAACCTCTCAAGCTCTTCGTGAATCGGGGTGTGACTGTGGGTAGGGTCTTCGGCTTTGCTGCCTCTGGTGTCTTTATCAAGATTTAAACTTTGCCCTGATGCCATCCTAGCCGTGGGTTCACAATCAGATTTAGATCTTAGCTCAATGTCCGCTGCTGGGACGGTGCCAGCCCAAAATTCAAATCAGGAAGCAGACAAAAGACACCAAGGGCAGCAGAGGTGCCGTGACAGAGCCGAAGACTCTATCCACAGTCCGCCCTGATGTACGAAAAGCTTAGCAAGCTGAAACTTCTAATGATGATTTAACAAAAAAAAAAGACTGTAGATTTTTATACTGACGTTTTCTATGAAATAACTATGAGAGCACCATTATGCTCTTGTATTTAGTTTAACATGAATAATCCTGAAGACAGGTTCTCGTTATGACAACTAAAAACACAGAATTGAGCCCAGTTTTGTCTTTTTTATAGATTTTTTTTATCCTAAGTAGCCGTAAACACTTTTTTTTATATTCTTACATGTTAAAAAAAAAAGTAGGCAGGGTTTTTTTTAAGGTTTTTTAAATTATTGCTCCTCACTATGTCACTTGCTTGTTTTTTTGGGAATTTGGAAACCCACGAGGTTCCAGAAATATATTACACACCCTTTGAAATTGCCAAGTTCTTGTCATGTAATATTTATATTTTTTATTATATATGTAAAAAATCATCAATGACAATAATTTAAGAAGTTCCACATTGTCACCCATCCCTTGCGTGATTGGGAGCTGGGAGGGGACTGCAGAGACAGCGGGAGGTCACGTACTCCCGCTTATTAGTGTAATGTAATATGCACTGCATCCCCCTGTCCATCACAGACAGGGGGCACAGCACACATTACATTACACTAAGAACTGTATACTTATACCCCCATCACAGTATATGGTCCCCATGCTCACCCTCCATCGCTGTCCTGCAGCACCATCTCTCCTCTGGTCTTCCTGCTTGTCCCGAACATTTGATCATGTGACCAGCGTGTAGTGACGACGTCACTGCTGCGCCGGTCACATGCAGCATGGGGGGCCACATACTGTGATTGGGGCCATATACAGTGATGGGGGGCATGTACCAGCATGGGGCGGGCCATATACAGTGATGGGGGCCATAAACAGTGATGGGGGAATGTATCATCATGGGGTCTATATACAGTGATGGGGGGGCATGTACCAGCATGGGGTCTATATACAGTGAAGGGGGCTATATACCAGGATGAAAGGATTATATGCAATTATCAGGGGCTATATACAGTGATGAGGTGCTATATAAAGTGATGGGGTGGCTATATAACAGGAAGGGGGCTATATACAGTAATGAGAGGCTATATATCAGTATAAGGGAATATATACAGTGATGAGGGGCTATATACAGTGATGAGAGGGGGGCTAAATAGAGTGATGAGGGGCTATATACCAGGATGAGGGGCTGCTGCATTTCTCATCCTAGGCTTATACTCGAGTCAATACGTTTTCCTGGTTTTTGGAGGTAAAATGAGGGGACTTGAGTATATACGGTAGGCCCTTTTTCACATTTAAGTGGCATGAAATAAATGGCGCTATAATAATTAATAATAGTAATAAAAATCTGTACAAATCCATGGAGAAAATAAACAAATAATTTTGGTGGGGGAAATAAAAGGCTGTGTGCGAACAGTGTATTTTTGTGCGTTTTTCCGTGTAGATTTTCACAAATCTGCAAGGGAAAATGTATGCAAGCAAAGTCAGGATAATCCTGAAGTGCTGTGCCCAGATTCAGGTTTTTTCCCTTGCAGATTGTTTGGCATAAAGTCAACACTGCGCATCAACAAAAGAACATCATACCCATGATGAAGCAGAATTTTGTTTTGGGGTTTTTATTTAGCTGCTGAACCTGGGTCTTTAGTCAAGGAAAAGGGAATTATGAACAGTTAAAAATCAGTCAAAATTTGCAAGAAAACCTTCAGGCCTCTGCAAAAAAGCTGAAGATGGGGGTGCGATGGATCGGGGTCACAGGAGGCAGGGTCACAGCTGTAGTCGAGGCAACATGAGTGGGGTGATGCTGCGGTGGTGGCCCAGCGGTGGTAGACTAGTGGGGCAATGATGTAGGGGTATCCCGGTGGCGCACGTTCAGCGCCATTCATTTCCTCTGTAGATGTGATGGGCTTATGAAAAATGGGTGCACCGGTGTAGAAGATGATCTTGGATTGCGTAAATCTGTGCGTGAGCCCACAGTGGACTTCAGGAAAATGGATGTGGCTGTTCGAGACCTTATTCTGCGTGTGCTCCCAAGGCATGCAAATTTCAGGGCACACCCCGCAGCATTGCCTCATGTGCGACTGCCGACGGGACACTGACGCAGCTTTGCCCCCACCACTGGGGCACCCCATCCTCAGGCCGCGCCTTGCCTCATGTACCTCTGCCACATCACCATATAATGTATAACCGGATATAAGACACACCCCCATTTTCCCCACTTTTGGGGAGAATAAAGTGTGCCTTATAATTCTAAAAATACGGTAGCTTAAGGGTCTGCATATTTATGCAGCTACATTATTTAAGTTCTTTATTTTTATTTTTCCACCCAAAGAGATTTAATTTACACCTCAATGCATTTGTACAGTTTTTGGGTGACGATAAAAGTGGAAAAAAAGTTCTAAAATTATTCTTATTCTGAATTTTTTTTACATGACAACAAACCTGCCATTATAACCAGGAGTGTGTAAACCTTATGGGCTCGTGCTTTAATGCTTATGTTTAGGATCTTAATCAAGTGGGCAGTGCTCACAGGATTCTCTGGGGACAGGTACTGTATTTAGGCTGCTCTGCATTATTACCCTATGAGCCACAACTTTGCTAAAAACTATAAAACCTGGCAGAAAATTAAAAAGCCCATATCTCTAAAACCATACGGTGGATTTAAAAAGACAAAAAAAAACTACCAACAAAAAGCAGCGGTAATAAAATAAGAGTAAAAATGGCTGTTTTTGGTCCTGTTTTAAAAAAGAACCAATAACACCACGAAAGCCATCAAAATGTGATTCACTGTGTATACAAAAGTAAAAACTAGCTGCAAAGTCATTACCCCGCTAAACAAATTAATTTAAAATATATGAAGGGCTGCAATGAAACTGCTGTAACAAAAGTTACAAAAAATGTTTTACAATATTACTCAGAAAAGGTTGTTCTATGAATAACAATTAACACTTATCCTTTAGGAAAGATCACATCGTTGGCGGCCTACCACTGAGAACCCTGCTAATAAAAGCAGGGTTCCTGCGTCCCCCGTGAATGCAGTGCTAGTCATGCAGGCGCACTACTGCGCTATATAAAGTTTACGGGTTGGACATAGACAGTCACACGCTACATTTGGCTCTCAGTCATTCCCATAAGCAGTGAAAGGAGCGGGTAGCCATTCACGTGGACAAGCTCTAATCATAAAAGGGGACACAGGAACCGATTCTCTTGTTTGGGGAAGGCTAAAACAGCAGCAGATCATATGTTTATTACCTATCCTGCAGGTAAATAACAGTCTTATGTAGATATAGTCCACAAGTAAATTAAAAAATGTTGTCTATACACTAATCAGTGACCATGAAACAATCCCATCAGATGACACAGAAATGTACATAACCTATGTGGAAGGGTAGTCTGATCAATTACAAGCACAGTATGGTATAGAAAAATAGCTATCTAGGCACACAGATTACCTCTTACATAGCAGCATTGCTTGTCCGGCATAACACACTTCAATGGCATCTAGGAGGGAAATGCAGAACAGATCTACAAGGATTAACATTTTCTCATCGTTCTACGCAGTAAGCATTTTTAGAGGTAAAAACGAGCATATATCAGTCCTAAAAATACGTGGGACTTGCTTATTCATTATCTAAAAAACTTGCATTGGTTTTGCTTTACAATTTGGTAATTTCTAAAAATATAATTTTAAGGTTTTTATTTTTTTTTCCATTTTTTTTTCTTTAAAAACAGATTCATGCAGTTTACAAGCATTGGGAATTGCATATCACTTTTTTTTTCTTATATCAACAGCCAATACCATAACGTTAAGGTGCGTCAAGGCAAAAAGTACTGCTCACAATGGAAGCAGCTATTTTGCAGATAGCAAATATCTAATGGAATTGAGTTAGCCAACCAGCAGCCAGACTGGTGGGGCACTGGTCCCTTGTGAACAGTTAGGGTAAAGGTGAATTGGCAACTTCAGAGGCAAGATTGGTCAAATCAAATTGTGGCCAACCGTTATCTCATGGATAAGAAGCTATCCATCTACAAATGGCTACATGAAAAATTGCTTCTTGATTGGTACAAGTTCTTAAAATATTCTGTGACTCTTAAGACTGTAATGTAATTGCACCGTCATAGGCTTCTTGCAATTGCTTATGACCATGATGAATGAAGAAGCCTCAAAATCTCAAGACGCAGAAGGCCAATGTTTTGGGATTTCCAACATTGCAGAGCTTAATGATGACCAGTGCACAGCTATGATTTTTGGTAACCGAGTGTTGTTATATCACATAGGCATCTGGTGGTCATCGCCTACTTGACGGAACCATTAATTCAAATTTACCTAAAGAGTTTATCACAATGATAGGATGTGGCAATATATCAATCACAGAAGTGCAGGTCTAAGATCACTTAAGAACTCAAATCAGTGTCCTAGGGTTTATCTACATAAGATGTAGGAGTGTCCACAACGTGAATGAAATTAGTGACCATACACAGATGTATTATTCTATAGACATGATTGGTCTGATCCAGCCAGGCCGAGGTACATGTATACTTTGTGGACAGGGAAAGAAGCTGCTGTCACAACCCTATAGCTTTTTCTCCTTGGGTACCATGCTACAGAAATGTCGAAATCCATTTCCGCACCCTCTTTCGCCCCCAACATCCCTCAATGGGTGAGCCTCATCTACATAAGACCATAGGCTGACCCTCCCGAACATTAGTGAGTTAGACCCTCTTCTATCTTATAGGTATGGCCACCTTAGGATCAAAAAGCTCAAATGACATGAACACTGTTGACATGACAGAAGAGTATGGGGCAGAATGGCAACGAGACGTTTAATTCTTTTAGTCCATATTATAGAGCTCCCTCAATGTCTTTCAGATGCCCTTTAAACACAGACAACCACTGTGGATTTCATTTTATAGTCTAAGTCAATATTTATGAGAAAGCAGATCACGGACAATACTACAGTGATGTCACCTGTTCCTACAGAAAACCGTACATTCATGCAAATGGACCAATTGTTTGCAAACATTGGAAAGATTAATTCTGACAGCTGCTCCAGTATATACAGTATTCATCTGCTTGGAGACAGCTGGGATGAGTGGGGTTAGGCTAGCTATAGACATCCGACTTTCAGAGTATGAGTAGGGATTGCAACATGTGGACCATCCACGGGTCTCAGGAGCTGAACTCAGCAACTTCAGCTTTGGAGACCTACAGTCAGACCTGACATTGTTGTCCATAATCTCACCATTACTATCGGAGGCATGGAACTGGCCTTTGTATTAAGACCCGATACATTCAGAAGATGCACTTGATACTAATGACTATGAACTAATGAACATTAGTTTAGCCCATAACATCTTTGTCCATATTTTTAACACATCCACCATAATATATGAATCAACAGTGATCAATGTTAAGAACACAGACTGATATGGAGGAGAAAAAAAATCACCAAAAACAGTTATCAAACACATGTGGCCAATTGACTTTGCTAATGTAGATAACTCATATGTAGCACAGACCACTATAATCAGCAATAGAGTAGTCTTTAAGAAGTATTTCTTCGAGGAGTAAATAGCGCCACTCTTATCCACAGGCTGTGTGTGGTATAGCACCTAATCATCATTCACTAGGATACAGAGAAGCTGCAATACTGGCACAACCCAATAGAAAGAGTGGCACAATTTTTAGAAACATATAACCTCTTTTCTAATCGATGAAACAGATATTAGATACATCCTACCAAATTGAGAAACTTGTAGAGGAAATATTAGAATTAGGAGATAGCACATTTGTAGCACTATTTGGCAAGTTAGCATGAGAACTTATGGGTTCAGTATCTTTCCACATTGTGGCATGTTGGACACAAAGGCTTAGTTGAATGAAATAAGTTTACAATTTATTTTACAATGAATCATTCAAACTTATTCCAGGAAATTCTGCTTCGATATCAGAATCATTCTCAAGGCTGTGACCCAAGGCTCACAATCTGGACTACATTAAGTCACATCTACGTCTGGAACCCCAGGAGTTTTCCTTCAAGTGGCAAATGCTGCCTTATTTAATAGAAAAAAAATAATTTATATTATCTAAAAATATATATATATATATTACTTTTGAGCAAGTTAATGTCTGCATTGTTCGCTTTGCTTTTGGACATTTTTTAGGTTTCGTTCCCTTGACATTTCTGTATCTTGGTAATAGTTTTTGAGTTACCGTAATTGCTTCCAAAACTATTATCATACTCTGAATTGTCAATGTACCCAGATGTAAGCAGGAAATTCCTACGCAAGACCCTCTAATAATAGGTGTTCAGGCCACATTTTATAACAGTACTTTTTTTAAGTAATACATTTACGGAATAAAAATTGCAATAAAACTGAAGTGAATTTCCAAAAGTGGGATGGGAAAAAAAAAATATTTCTTTCCAAATGTTTCATTATTTTTGGTCTCGTACATCAATCCTTATCTGATCATGTGTTCTCTCCTAAGAAGCGTGTCCCTCCTCGCTTTCA
Organism: Allobates femoralis; assembly: GCA_033576535.1. Classification (NCBI taxonomy): domain Eukaryota; kingdom Metazoa; phylum Chordata; class Amphibia; order Anura; family Aromobatidae; genus Allobates; species Allobates femoralis. The sequence goes on along the minus strand of JARQOC010000006.1, from coordinate 76,788,362 downwards.
TGGTAAGCTCATCAGATACTGCCGCTGCCGGGCTCAAAATCTTTGGTCTCAGGACGCTGGATAATACGTGGCAGGAGCACGTACTCAGAGACAGGAATCCAGGAATGAAGCTGGAGTATGGAGTGGAGATAGTCCTGAAATTTAGCGAGCTGTGTGACACTGGCTCAGATCGGCCCTTCATTGTGCATACTGTGATTGGACTTGTTGTGTGAAACACAGTTCTGTTCATTTAGCAGGTTCGCCGTTTCATCGGTTAACCCATCATGTAGCTCTGTTAGAGTCATTTCAATTTTAGTGTTTTCACTGTCTGAGGATTGTGGGGTTTTGTCCATTCGTGATGCCATGAGGGCATTTTGGTACTGCTGTCTTGTAATCTATTGTCCAGGTAAACAAAATACAAGAAAAAAAAAAGATGAGGAAAAAGCAGAAAAATGTGATAATAATTAGATAAAGCTTTCCATGTAACTTAAAGTATTTGCTTTATGTCATTATATTGATATTGAGACTGGTGTACACAGTATATCAAATAGATACAGACTGATGTATATACATCACATAGGATACACTGAAACTGCTGTCTACATCACATAAGATACACCGAGACTGCTGCATATGTATCACATAGGAGACCGAGACTCTGCTGTAAACATCAAACAGGATCCACTGAGACTGCTGTATATACATCAGGTGATAGCAGCTCAGTCACTGATCTATCACTGGCTACCATTAGATAATGTTGCCTTTACTTATAAAGATTTCTTTACTCTATAAGCCATCCTTCAGCCAGTCTCCCACCTAGGTGACCTTCCACCATTCCCATCCCAGCAGACCATTTACAGATTCCTACAAGCAGTAGTCTCTCTGCCTATTCCCCCACCCAAAATGTCCCTAACTAGAAATTTCACTACCAATTACCTTACCAGTATTGATTCTACCCATGCTCCCCATTTAAAATTTACTTTATACCCATTTCCCCAGTCAAAAGTATCCTCTAAGCATAGCTCCACTCCGTAAAGCTCTATCCATTCCTCCACATCACAGTAACTCTACACTCTCCCCCAGCCAGTAGTCCTCTACACTCTCCCCCACCTACCAGCTGCCTACATATTACCACTCACTATTTTCTGTAGTCATAATCGCCCAGTAGTCCCTCTATTCATTCTCCCACCAAGTAGATTCCCTACTCCTTGTTACAACCATCCCGTCCTATGCTCATTATGCCATATCACCATACTATCAGTTAATGTATTTCCTCTTCACACTATCCTTCACCCCACACCACCTAGCTATCTTTCTATCCATTTCACCCCCCAATTATACCTCTTTGTGTTCCCCTAATTCTCTAATCTTCTGTCAATTCCTGTTCAAGTTACACTAAATTATCAGTAGAATGATAACGAGTAATAATGACTTGTGTTTGACCATCCAAAGCGCATGCCACAACATTAATATATAGAATATCAAAGAGCTCGATGTTATGTGACTGCAAGTAAAATAAGAAAAGATCTTACCTTGACAAACTGCATGTCTGTTATGGCTCTCACAGAGTAATCGGGAATATATACTTGCAAAAACGAAGCATTTAGCTGGTTGTTACTGCTCCCTAATGTTGGTGTGACAGCATCGATTCGATCACTTCTATTTAGAGAGTCTGAATGATTTAGTCCACAAGGGCGAGGGGGTGACTTATTCTCCGCTACCAGAAAGTAAAAAAAAAAAATATCATTTAAATATTGCAGGTAAAAAAAGAAAGATAAAATATAAAGTTTAACATTCAAGCTTTTCAATGTTTACCAATCGTCTTGGGAGAGGGGTGCTGTACTTCTTTTAATAATTTATTAATGGCAAGTTCATTATTAATAAATTCTAGTTTATGGCAGAAAAGGGAACTTTTGCCCATTCACTCCCTCGGGGCGGCCAAGCACTGTACTCTCCTGTTTCTGGAAGCCCTATAGGGACTAAATGGAGCGGCAGTCGGGCATCTGACATGCCGCTCCATTTTGTAATGAGGATAAAAATCCTTCACCCTGCCAATCGGTGGGGTCCCAGCAGATGGAGCCCCACCGATCATCGTAGTTGTAATCTTTCCAATGGATAGAAGAAATCCAAAAGACGATCCAGTGATGTTCAGAAAAGCCATACGAGGAGAAGGATTTTTGTTAAAACTTCATCATGAACTCCATGATTAAGACTAATTGTTAGTCAAAATGCATCAGTTGTACACCAAGCACTTTTCACCCCTGAGTGCTGTTATGGGTGCCTGACCTTTGTCGCTGTTTTTAATATGTGGAAATGAAATATAAAGTTTTAAGAAAAATCCTTCTCCTCATATGGCTTTTCTGATCATCGTTTGGTTTTCTTCCAATCACTACATCCAGTGGGACCCATGTGGTGTGGAAAACCAGGTCCTGAAGACCAATAAGGTGACCACTATTTCTTATATTTCCAATGGATAGGTGATGACACTTATTTGTCACCGGAGAACCTGTTTAGTCCTATATTAGGAAACATTTTAAATGGGAACAATCTTTTGTCCACATAATACAATGTAGATTAGATGGATTACGTAATCTTAATCTTATAAACCAGAAGTGCATTGAAATGATCCAAAATTCAAATTGTCTGTGTAACAAAGTGATTTTTAATGTGCGACATACATAGATAACTATACTGATACCTTACTGGCCCTTACTAATAGGCAAAGCATTCGTTCTCTTCATGATGAATCATAATGGGTCGTTTTTAAGCAAATCTGCCACCATATTTCATACTGAATACATTATTAGATAGATCTTAGAAACCTGATGAGGTCTATGTACTTACTTTGAGAATCCATGTCATAATTGCTGTATAATCCTTTGGAAAAGTTTAACCTCAATCTATGCACACCTAGCCAGATGGTCAGCTCTTCAGTGCACCTCCTCCCTGCTGCAATCTCACACTGCTCTGTACAAGTTGGTAACAATCTATTATCCTCTAATAAAGAAGAATCCATTATCTTCTACTATAGTCAAATTGAACTTTACATTGTCTAAGAAACGTCAAAAAGACTTCATAGGGTTTTATTAGCAAAACTATGAAAAACAGGGTGAGCGAAGAGATCAGATAACTGACAACAAAATAACAGTCCATAAAAAACAGACTGACCCCAAGCTACCTACAGCACTAATGCCTGCATGTAGTGATACTTGTGAAATATGTGCAAATAGTTCTCATGCCAGTTCAGACTTCATTAGCACTACAGTGGAGGAATAGACAGAACCCACTTGGTCGTTCATATGTGGAGTTTTTTTAAGCTTTTTTCCTGACTAGGTGTTTGAAAAACACTTAGTGGACAAAAGAAAGTACATGTTATTTCTTTGAAGAGGATCTAGAAGGAAACCTCTCCAAACCTGGCTCAATCGATTTAAGAGGCAGCAAAAAACAACTCTTCAGAGAAAAAAAAAAAAAAAAAGAAAATCTCTGCTAAAACTCTTTAAAATGATTTAGGAAATACTACAGGAATAGAAAACCGCTACCAAAAGTTCCCAAAAACTAGTTTCCCAATGTGGTTTCTGCTTGAAATCTCATGAATTTTGAGCTCATTACTTTTTCTTTCACTGCACTGATTAGTAAACTATTTGGATTTTAGTGCAGAAAAATCTGCTGCAAATACGCAAGTGTCGGCAGAAAAAAACATGGTGGAAAATAGGTACATTTTTTATATGTTTTTACATCTTTTTCCCATTCATTTAATAATTTAGATGTGGCACAGTTGCGCCAAGGTTGCGCTTGTGCTAATGCATTGTAGAGGGACATCCGGACATGTGCGGAGACTTGCGTTTTTGACAGTTATCCAGCACCTCTTAAAATTGCAGCTACCAGAGATTGTCATCCGGTGACGGAAGTGGCGAGAGTGCAGGATTGCGGTGAAATTGCAAGTCCTCGCACATGTCCAGAGATCCATTTACGCATTAGGCAAGCGCAACCTTACCGCAAAGTGTGCCGCATCTGGTTTTTGCAAAAACAGCGGAATTCCGCCAGATTTGTTCAACACTTCAGGTTTGCCTGATCTGCCGTATTTTCAAATACCGCAGATGTGAAAGCAGCCTAACTCAAGTACAGTCATGGCCGAAAGTATTGACACCCTTAAAATTGTTCCCGAAAATGAAGTATTTCTTCCAGAAAACTAATGCCTTTACACACGTCTTGTTTTACATGTCTATGTCTATTTCCTTTTTGCATATTGGAACAACACACAAAAAAAAAAAGTCAAATTGGACATAATTTCACACAAAAGTCCAAAATTTGACCAAACATAATTGGTGGCAGTCTCACCTCAATATTTTGTTGCACACTCTTGATAAAAATAACTGCAATCAATTGCCTCCTATAACCATCCACAAGCTCCTTACACTTCTCAGCTGGAATTTTGAACTCTTCTTTATAAACTGCTCGAGGTCTCTCTTCTGCCAACAGCAATGTTAAGATCTCTCCACAGGTGATCAACAACATTTAGATCCTGACTCATTACTGCCACTTCACAACTCTCCAGTACTTTGTTTCTATCCAGTTCTGGTGGCTTCCTGATGTATGTTTTGGGTCATTGTTCTGCGAAGGACCCATTACCTAGGAAGCAAATCCAGCTTTCTAACACTGGGCACTACATTGTGACCCAAAATCCTTTGGTAATTTTTAAGGCACCCAGTACCAGAGGCAGTAAAACATCCTTGAACCTCCACCATATTTGACTGTAGGTCCTGTGTTCTTTTCTTTGTAGGCCTCAATCCATTTTCGGTAAAAAGTGGATTGATGTGCTTTACCAAAAAAGCTCTGTCTTGTTCTCATCTGTTCACAAATTGCTTTCCCAAAAGGATTTTGGTTACTCACATACATTTTGGCAAACTGCAATCTAGCTTTTCATATCTCTGTGTCAGCAGTGGGTCCTCCTGGGTCTCCTGCCATAGTGTTTCATTTCATTCAAATGTTGACAGATAGTTTGTGCTGACACTGAAGTACCCTGAGCCTGCAGGACAGCTTGAATTTCTTTGGAACTTGATTGGGGCTGCTTATCCACCCATCTGGTCTATCCTGTGTTCCAACTAGCTACAGTACCATAGGGTGTAAATTCCTTGATTATGTTGAACACTGTGGACAGAAGACAATTCTCTTGTCTTTCTGATCTCCATGCTTAGTGTGGCACACCCAGACACAAAACAAAGATTGAGACAACTTCTCTCCAATTTATCTGGTTTCAGGTATGATTTTCCTATTGCCCACACCTGTTATTTGCCACAGGTGTAACGAATATCACGTGCTTGAAACAAAGTTGTTTACCCACAAATTCGGTAAAGTCCCAACAATTTTGTTGGGTCCATTTTTAGGGGTTTTGTGTGAAGTTATGGCCAGTTTGCATTTTTTTCCTCATTTCTTTTGTTTTGTTCCAATACACACAAAGGAAATAAGCATGTGTATAAAAAAACATGTGTGATTGCAAACATTTTCTTGGAAGAAATACTTCATTTTCTGGAACAGTTTCAAGAGTGCCAACACTTTCGGCTAGGACTGTTCATATGGTATTTATTTATATGTATTTTGGGGTAAACCCCTTCCAGGAGACCATAATAATGGAATGTACATCCATGTCTTGTACTGATCAGTACAAGATGTGGATGTACATTATTGTGGTATTCCTCAGGAAGGGGTTTACCCCAAAATGCATAGAAATAAATACCACCATATGAATTCAAATAATCCTTGAATCTTGGATTTTGTTGGAGCGGGAGCGCGGCCACAAATCCCTAATCTTATAACTATTTTCTTAAACTAAAATTGTAATCATTGGATGTCAAATCAATGTCCTAAAACAGCCAACGAACCTAACAGAACCCATCCAACTAATATGATTATATCTCATAAGAAGGAAAAATCCTCTCTACGACAGTCCCTTCCTATATTAATCCGTATAAGGCCTATTCCAGATTACCAATATTTGCAAATTTAGACCATCTGTGGTTTTATTGAATTTAATTTACATCAACGGAGTTTTAGATTGATCTACATATACAGTGGACTCCTCACTTAGGAGCTCCTATTTTCATAAAAGCAAAAAGAGCAGATTGCAGGTAGACTTCAAGCATCAATGTGTTGTTATGATTACCCATTTGTGTAATTCTACATTTGCCCAGAAGAGGTCACTGTAGAAGAATTGCATGGCCAGATGTATCATCACCAGCTTCTATTGATAAAGAGGGTGTCTGATGTGGAGAGACCCTGTCCTAATCGATCCGTACCCCAAGTAATAATTCACCTACATAATATGTATATGTTTTGAAGGTCAGATCTTGAAAGGCATTTTGCAATTATAGTAATTTAAAGTAACGTTTGATCACTTCTACATAAAACTGAAAGAAAGCAGCTGCAGATTATTCCTCCATTTTTAATTAAAGAGAGATTATTGCACGGTTAGGGAAAAAAAAATCTGGCAAATTGTCAAAATCACCGGAGGCCAATAACTTCGAGGGTCAGGAATGTGACAATTGTGAGTCGTCCAGGAGTAAGAGACCAGAAATGTCACCTGTGTGTTCTCAGGGTCACTGTGCCCAAAATGTGGAATTCCTTTCGTAGACAGCATTTGTAAACTCATTTATTTAATAGAGGAAACTAAAGGAATTCTGAAGAAAGACTTGGAGCAAACAAATCTTAAAAGTTTTCTGCAAATAAATTGTTAGTAAAAAAAAAAAAAAAAATTCTGGGTGTAACATATACATAGCATGCTGGGCTATGTACTGAACTCTCAGGAGGGGACTAGAGAGAATCGCGCACCTCTCAGTTTCAGCTAGTGCATGAGGTAGCCTCCTTCCCAAGATAGAGAACAGTTATCAGACATTTATGACATGGCTTTCAAGGTAACCAGTGTTATGCCATTCATAAATAGGATCTGACGCTTGTTCAAAATAACTGAGTTAGGGCCTTTTCACATCAGTGGTAAGCGCTGATCACGGCAGTTGTGGTGAAAAAAACGCATTCGCTGCAGTTACCGCATAATGGCCTGCACTTTCGGCAAGCCCCATGCATTGTCTATGGGCTTGCGGTAAGTGTGCATCAGGTGCGGCAATGCGGTTCGGCACTTGCGGCAGATGCGGCTGCGAAAAAACGCAGCTGACCGTGTTTTTTTCGCGGCCGCATCTGCCGCAACTGCAACTATACCGCACTTGCCGCACACTTACCGCAAGCCCCATAGACATTGCATGGGGCTTGCCGCAGGTGAACCGCAAGTGCAGCCGTTATGCGGTAACTGCGGCACATGCAGTTTTTTCACCGCAACTGCCGCGATCAGCTCTTACAGCTGATATGAAAGGGGCCTTAAAGGGAACCTGTCACCTAGTTTAGCTCCCCTAAACTATCACTACCTGTCCCTGCAGCTTCCTACTACATTACTAACCATCCCTCTCTGACCTAATAGTGAATTATAAAAGTGAATTAAAGCAATTTATAAGCCTACATGGCCACCGTCGGCTGGTCAGTCTCTCCGGTCTGATCTCCCCCCACCTCGCTTCTGCAATCACGTCCTGATGGGCGTGATCATCCATTCAGGATGGCGCTGATTTAAAATTGCTACCATTTCCGGTCCTGCGCAGTGGAGGGTGTACAGGCCGGCTTCAGAATGCACACTGTGATTGCTCCAGAGCCAGCTTGTACGCCAATACAACCCCCACACCGCGCAGGACTGGAATTGACGCTCGACCAGCAGTGCATCATACCCGGAAAAAGGAAGTGGGAATTTTAAATCAGCAGCACCCTCCTGAGTGAATGATCATGACTGCAAAAGTGAGACGAGGGAGAGCGGACCTGGAGAGACTGCCCGCCTGACAGCCAGCCAGCTAGAGCGTCCACACTACAGTGGACATGTAAGTTTATAAATTGCTTTATTCCACTTTTATAATTTGCTATTAGGTCAGAAAGGGATGGTTACTAAAGTAGTATGAAGCTGCAGGGATAGGTAGTGATTGGTTGGGGGGGGGGGCTAACTATGTTCTAGGTTTCTTTTAAATGCATTATAAAAATCCCTGAGGTCCCCTGATTCTGACGCACTTTTCCATTTTTTGCTGCATCAATCCATTGCGGAGATAGACATTTTTGCTTTTGGAGCTCAGTATGTGAAGTCTCTTGTTTGCAGATCAACTGGGTGTTTCTTCGCAGTCTTCTTTGGCGTGGATATTTTCACCCTTCCCACCAGACTCTGTCAATAACCGCTCATCAGTGTCCTAGACTACTAGATCAATGCTAATCTATTGGAGCATCTGGAAGGGAAGAGGGAAAGCACACGCCCCAGAGAAGACTGCAAAGAAACGCCTAGTTGAACTGCAAAGATTTCACATAGTGACTGCTAAAAACAACAATGTGAATATCTCTTCAATGTAGCGACGCAGTACAAAATGGAAGAGTGTGGCAGAATCAGTGATGAAAAATGCTCTAAGTAATTTGTGATCATACACTGTTGGATCGAAACAAGTATCCCATTACCATGCCCTATACTTTACAAGCATTTCAGAAGACGCGCCATTTTCAGGGAAAGGAAATGGAGAGTTCATAGAAAATGTGCAAGCAAAGAGCGAAGACAAAGAATAAGTGAATAGAAGCATGCATGATTTACCTGGAGAACCAGCTAACGATTCTGTTCTGCTGACAACAAAGGTACGAGACAGGGACAGGGGAACTGTAATCAAGGAAAGAAGAGATAAGGAACCATACCAAGAGAACAAGAGGGGAAGCCGTCTACACCAGGAGCTGAAGTGAAATACAACCTTCACAAGGAAAGCGAAATATGGAGGCAATGAGGAAGACCTCTCAAAACATCCAACAGGGAAGGCCATTATTTTACAATAGCCGAACCTCCAATACAAACAATAGGGACAACATCCTGCGAGTCATGGTGCAACTGGTGTAGAAGGCTCCGCACAGGAGGAGGAAAAGTGTCAAATTACAACACATGTAAGCATTTACCAACATCGCATTTACCGTTGCATCGTCATTATTATGGAATTTGTTTAGTTTTCACACATTTTAATAAGAGCAATGTACAAATTTGGCTTGTTGTTCAACGTAATGCAGAGGTTTCTTATACATAGAAATCAACACAGAAATACAGACAAATAGAATAGAATAGTTCTGTGGGACAAAAATAGAAAGATTAGGATTCCAGATTCATGCAATCAGTGGTTAAAGGGAACCGACAGGTCCCAAACTGTTACTATAGGGGCATGGATAGGGATTGTGTGTTCATCAAAATGAACTTTTAGGCCATGTTCACATGCAGCATTTCTGATGCATTTTTTAATACAAATTAAAAGCTGCATTTTACAGTAACAGCTAAAGCTATGAGATTTCAGAAATCTCACGCACACGCTTCTTTTTCCTAACTGAATTTGATCTATTTCAAGTGTTTTGTCTGTAAATGTTGATGATTATGGCTTACAGTCAATGAAAACCCAAAGGTCATAAATCTCACAGACTTAAAGTAGGGAGGATATATAAAATAAGTCAGGGGAACTAGCTATTTTCCTTATGGAGAGGAATCTGCCTGATGGCATAAGGAGACAGATAAGCTGATAAGGAGACTTATAGCCGCAGTGCTCCTCTGGGAACTATGCAGATTGTCACTTAAGTGAGGAAGTGGACGAACTCTAGCGCCACCTTTAGGTAGCAATCCTCAAAGTCATAATCGACTCTTTAACAAGCTTTTTAATGTGACTCAGGATTTGTGCCAGATCAAAACCCCAAACTGCAGATGCTGCATTTCGGGGTGATTGCCCCTCATCAGTGTAGTGTGTGGGATTCTGATCTGGCTGTATGAGAGGCTAAGACAAGGTCTGGGGAACTAGCCATCTACCTTATGGAGAGGAATCTGCCTGCCGGCATAAGGAGACAGATGATCTGATCTGGCACAAATCCTTGATCATATACAAAGGCTTGTTTAAGAGTCGATTATGACTTTTAGGATTGCTACCTAAAGGTGGCGGCTAGAGTTCATCCACTTCCTTACTGAAGTGACACTTTGCATATTTCCCAGAGGAGCATTGCAGCTATAAGTCTCCTTGTCAGCTTATCGGTATCCTTATGCTGGCAGGCATTGTTCATTGTATGATTTTCTCTCATTTTATGTCCATTTTATGAGACGTCAATAAAATTATAGTTTTATCATACTGCTCCTATTGTTCTAATTTCCCTGAACATTACAGTCACACTTGGGAGTTTTAGAGAATTTTTTCAACTCCATAAATATTTTTAAATATAATAATATCAATATTCATGTGGTAATTTCCTTTTTATAGGTTGTATGTATACACAAACATATATATTAGCATATGCATACATTTTCATTGGTTGTATACACACACAAAAACCCTCCCAATCAAGCAGACTACAGTGGACTTCGTTAACCATTCATTATCTTGTCCTTCTTCTCAATCTTTGTACTCCGTATCATTATGATGGGGGGGGGCAGGATTATGGGACAGCGAGTTTGCCCCGAAGGCATTCACTTTTTCAGCTTTGTAGCATATTATACAACTACACTGGCGATCAAAATTAGAGAACACCACACAATTTCCTTAATGTTAAGGTCATTGTGTTGTCCGGTGTCAAAATATCCTAATGTGAGTAACATAACAGTACTTTAATCTTATTTCATATATTAAAAATCTAAAGCTCAGAATAAAAATGTAAATGAGATAAATGAAAAAGAACACTGATCAAAATTAGAGACCACTCAGACACCTAAAAGTTATTGGTTTTAATTAAGGAAATTAGCGGAAGGTGCCAGATCTCTGACAAACTCTATGTCACCGGAAGCCTAACTTTCCAGTTTGCACTCATTTTGCAAAACTGGTGCGCCGTTCCAATGTCACTGAAGCCCTCCGGCAACAGGTTGTTCAGATGAACAACCCAAATGGGTCATCCTATCAGCCATAGCATGTTCCCATAGTCTTGTTCATCAACAAACCGGGGAAAGACTGAACCCAAAGTGTGTAAAGAAGCCAGTGAAAGGTGGTGGAGAAAGTGTCATGATGGTTTGGGGAAAGTTTCCTGCTTCAGGGAGTAGACCTCTCATACAGCTAAATAGCAGAATGAATGCAAGTGTGTTTCAGAACCTTCTTCAACAACACGTGGTCCCTTACTTGCAATCAGGACTCAATCAGCCAGCAGTTTTCAAGAATGACAATGCCACCTGTCACACAGCAAAACGGGTAAAGCAGTTCCTTGAAACAGAAAACAATGAAACAATAAAATGACAGGCCAGAGTCCTGATCTAAACCCAATAGAAAACCTCTGGAAAATCATTGGTGACAAAGTTATGGCCAAGAAACTCACAACAGTCACAGAACTGTGAAAGAGTGGACCAAAATCCCCCCAGAGCAATGTGTCCTATGTGTACATAGTGATGTCCTGTGGCCGCAGATGTGCTGAAGTCATTCAAAGCAAAGGCCTGTACAAAGCAAAGGCCTGTCCACTTCCTACTGATCTGCAACTGTTGTAACCTTCACAACATTTAGTTTTAACCTCTCTCTCTGTGCTACAGACATTGCTGTTCTCGAATTATGATCTTCACATTTTGTATAAAATAAAGGTTTTAAGTTGATAAACTTTAGTTATTTTGGAAAACACTATTCTAGTGACATGGTGTACCCACAAAAAACACCAAATGTTGATCAATGTAGATTGCATTCTGTCTGAAAAAAACAAGTGATCATACATTGTTCTCTAATTTGATTGCCAGTGTATATCTGAGTCTGGAATGCATGTACAATGTTCACCACAAGATGGCACTATATCCCTCTCGGACATTTTTCCTACCGCCTGTACCTCTAGGCACAGAAAATAACTCCGTAATTAATGCGTGGTTGAAGGTAAATGAGGTGTGAATGATCTGCCTGAAATTATGTTTCACCTGCTTTTCATGCCTTAAGAGTTTTATGATGTTAAGAAGAAGTATGTCCGCAGGCTTTTCCACTACTTGGTAAAGAAGAGGACATTCTGACAACTTCAGCGCCAGACATACCTTCTTACAAAGCATAACAAAATACTTGATAGACACAATGCTTTATTTATTTTTACATAATTGGTAAATGGGAATCTATTAGGACATTCATGTTGCCCAAGTCGTGTAGATTTTACGCTGCGGCATTTCAGAGAAAACATACTTTGAAAAGCCGTGTGGGCCTAAGTGTCCCAGATCAACAGTCCACACCTCCGATCCCCTTGACTCACAGGTCTCCTCCTATGTGTGACTTACAAGGAAAGTCCGGTCAGACTAGTGGAGCAGGAAGGCAAGAAGCCACCGGGACTACTCATCTGAGACAATCGTCGATCAGCTTTTCAAAGCAAATTAATACCTTGAGTTATAAATTTAATTTGCTCTCTCAATGAGCTCTTAACTCAATTTGCTCTTAAGTCAAATTCAATTTTACCATTAAAATTAACTGAAATCCCCCATCCTGGCAAATGACCCCCACACACTTAAAAAAAACCACTATTATACTCAGCCTGTCTCTGCTCCCCTGGGAAGAAATCTGTTGACAATCAAAACATCAGGTTTTGCTATTAAACATAGCATTATGTAGATAAAGAGATCCTGAATCTAATAATGTGTCACTTAGATTAATGGGTGCAGAGGTTCTGATACAATCATACTTTTTAACATTTAGATATACAGCAGAGCTGAGAGCGCTGCCCCCACCCACACCAGGCTGTGTGTAGACACTGCACATGGACAGTGATGTGTCAATTAGAGGAGGGGGCGTGCTGGATTGATGTTCACGACACAACGCAATCCGAGCAATGAGAAGTCTGCTGCTAAACAAACATTCTAAAAAAACAACAGCTTAGACAATGACAAGACAGCCATCCCTGAATTCTGTGTTTTGACCCTTACAGCATGCTATATAGCTACAGCATTTAAGTGGTAAAAGCACTGCAACTAGCTCTGATCACAAAACTCTGTGCCGGCTGTATGACACAGCCGGCACCTGGCAGAATGGAGGGGGCTCAACACCTGAACGCTTATATTAAATATAAGTATTTCAGAAGGAACATTGAATCATAAAATCACATTTTTATCATAATGTTTTCTTGCAACTTCCTTCAGGTAGGTCATGCTCGGCGATCTTCATGCCTACTGCAGCGGGATAACACATAGTGATGTATTCAGTAATGCTGCCGGAGGGCACATATATACTAATAAGTAAAGTTCGACTGGGGGTAGTAGAAAATTGTACACTTTTATAGCATCAGCAATGGAGAAAATATGATACCTGGTGATGCAGTGAGAGACATCACTCCATAGTAAGAAAAGGCACCGGCTTCGAATTTCATCCCTTCCTTTCCGGCTTCCACTTCTACTTTCCCCTGTAGATAAACATGGGTTATATTTTCCACCTTAGTCATCTCATATTGTTTCGCACAACTACATGGGGGCTCTTGATTTTAGGGGTTATCCAGCCAACACCATCCCAGAGATAGGTGCTAAATATAAAAATGTGGGTCCAATAGCTAAAACCCACCACTGATTTAGAGAAAAGAGGTCCCTTGTCAGTAAATGGAGCGATAGTCAGACCTTTTCTAACCCTCCGTTCACAGGGGGCATACAGGACCTCCTTTCTTGAGATCAGTGGGAGATCCCAGTTGTTACACCACCAATTGAATGGATGGATGAAAGTGATTGTTCCGCCATAAACATTTATGATTATACTATTTCTGCCATTATCCACTGTTTAAGGTGTACTGAGTTTTTTATATCAGTACAATTAATAAAACATTGAATTTGAGAAAAAAAAAGGTACATAGATCCTAGACTCAAAGTATCTATATTTCCTTTATACTGAAAGTGGTTGTCCAGGGATATTATATTAATGTGTTCAGTGTGTAGCAGCCGCTCCAGGGGCTGCAGATCAGCATCTAGCTTAGATTAAAGGAGCAGCAGCCACTACACACTGAGTGACAGAAATGTCCAGCCGGGTACTAGAAGGCAGCGTCACCGGTACCAAAGGGCATCTCCACCCCCACTGCTGGGTATGAGAGGACATCTCCACCCCCCACTGCTGGCTACTAGAGGGCAGCTTCCCTCCAGTACTAGAGGACATCTCAACCCCCACTGCTGGATACTAGAGGGCATCCTCCCCCTGTACTAGAGGAAATAACCCCCATTTCAGCGTACTAGAGGACAGCTTTCCCCCAGTACTAGAGAACATCTCCACTCCCTGCTGCTGGGTACTAGAGGGCAGCCTCCCCCTAGTACTAGAGGACATCTCCACCCCACTGCTGGGTACTAAAGGACATGTCAACCCCCACTGCTGAATACTAGAGGAAAGCTCAACCGCTGGGTACAAGAGGGCAGCCCCTGGTACTAGCAGACATCTCCACCCCCACTGCTGGGTAACAGAGGACATCGCCACCCCCTCACTGCTTATTAGAGGGTAGCTATCGCCCAAGGTACTGGAGGACAGCTCCACTCCCTACTGCCAGATACTAGAGGGCAACCCCCTCCCAGCTATGGGTTACTAAAGAGTTCTGCATTAGCCAGCTGTGGCAGCCGCTACACATTTAATGGAGATTGTCAAAGTATTTAGACTGGGCAGCTGTTGAAGCGGTGGGGCAGTGTCAGTCCCCCATTAAACTGATATGGCCGAGTCATCCTATGAATAGGTAATCACTATGTTGTCACTGGACAAACCCTTTAAGGACAACATCTGTTCATGTGAGCAATGAGCAACAAAAAATGGACATCACAGAGGTCTTCTCCAGGTCTTGACCCACATTATTAGATAAGGTTGACCACTTCTATAAAAAGACTGTGTAATCATGCAAAATCCAGACATGGATAGACATGGATAGACTAAGTACCCTGTATTTGTTATACTATTTTTTTATACTGCACTTGCATTTAATACTTTTACTGCAGTGTACTGTTGTTTTTGGTCGCATTTAGCTTTTTGGTCTCCAAATATGTTGGCGGTGTGAACATGTTCTTACAGACTTGTTCTCTGTGTGCAGGACTCATTTGTTTCTAATTAAGTTGCCTCTTGCTTTGCAAGAGATGAAGTTCCCGCCCCTTCTCTGGGCCCTGCACACATAGAGCCCCGTCGCCTTCAGTCCATCTCAGACACAGGTCTTGCTGGATCCTGCTTACTGGTAAGTATACACACTAGTCAGGTTTTTTAATACAACAGTTAGGACCGCGTCAGAGATGGGTACACTTTGAAGTTAGTGACGTGGCTTGATATAACTTTTTTTGCGCAAAAAAACGGATAGACTAAGTACCCTGTATTTGTTATACTATTTTTTATACTGCACTTGCATTTAATACTTTTACTGCAGTGTACTGTTGTTTTTGGTCGCATTTAGCTTTTTGGTCTCCAAATATGTTGGCGGTGTGAACATGTTCTTACAGACTTGTTCTCTGTGTGCAGGACTCATTTGTTTCTAATTAAGTTGCCTCTTGCTTTGCAAGAGATGAAGTTCCCGCCCCTTCTCTGGGCCCTGCACACATAGAGCCCCGTCGCCTTCAGTCCATCTCAGACACAGGTCTTGCTGGATCCTGCTTACTGGTAAGTATACACACTAGTCAGGTTTTTTAATACAACAGTTAGGACCGCGTCAGAGATGGGTACACTTTGAAGTTAGTGACGTGGCTTGATATAACTTTTTTTGCGCAAAAAAACGGATAGACTAAGTACCCTGTATTTGTTATACTATTTTTTATACTGCACTTGCATTTAATACTTTTACTGCAGTGTACTGTTGTTTTTGGTCGCATTTAGCTTTTTGGTCTCCAAATATGTTGGCGGTGTGAACATGTTCTTACAGACTTGTTCTCTGTGTGCAGGACTCATTTGTTTCTAATTAAGTTGCCTCTTGCTTTGCAAGAGATGAAGTTCCCGCCCCTTCTCTGGGCCCTGCACACATAGAGCCCCGTCGCCTTCAGTCCATCTCAGACACAGGTCTTGCTGGATCCTGCTTACTGGTAAGTATACACACTAGTCAGGTTTTTTAATACAACAGTTAGGACCGCGTCAGAGATGGGTACACTTTGAAGTTAGTGACGTGGCTTGATATAACTTTTTTTGCGCAAAAAAACGGATAGACTAAGTACCCTGTATTTGTTATACTATTTTTTATACTGCACTTGCATTTAATACTTTTACTGCAGTGTACTGTTGTTTTTGGTCGCATTTAGCTTTTTGGTCTCCAAATATGTTGGCGGTGTGAACATGTTCTTACAGACTTGTTCTCTGTGTGCAGGACTCATTTGTTTCTAATTAAGTTGCCTCTTGCTTTGCAAGAGATGAAGTTCCCGCCCCTTCTCTGGGCCCTGCACACATAGAGCCCCGTCGCCTTCAGTCCATCTCAGACACAGGTCTTGCTGGATCCTGCTTACTGGTAAGTATACACACTAGTCAGGTTTTTTAATACAACAGTTAGGACCGCGTCAGAGATGGGTACACTTTGAAGTTAGTGACGTGGCTTGATATAACTTTTTTTGCGCAAAAAAACGGATAGACTAAGTACCCTGTATTTGTTATACTATTTTTTATACTGCACTTGCATTTAATACTTTTACTGCAGTGTACTGTTGTTTTTGGTCGCATTTAGCTTTTTGGTCTCCAAATATGTTGGCGGTGTGAACATGTTCTTACAGACTTGTTCTCTGTGTGCAGGACTCATTTGTTTCTAAAATCCAGACATGCCAGCAATGAGCCCATAACTGGAACTACAAGGAGAATGCCCTAGACCAGTGTTTCCCAACTCCAGTCCTCAAGGCACACCAACAGGTCATGTTTTCAGGATTTCCTTAGGATTGCACAGGGGATAATTCCATCATCTGTCTAATGATAAGGAAATCCTGAAAACATGACCTGTTGGTGTGCCTTGAGGACTGGAGTTGGGAAACACTGCCCTAGACGGACACGATGAAAGTCCAAATTATCATGAACACTAAGGTGTGAGGGGTTCAGTGGCGACCCTCCATGGACAATACCGTCTTGGAAGTCTTCGGTCATCTGTCTGACCAATACATATTTAAGCAGTAAGTAATTTTGGACTAAGTTAATAAATCACAAAATGACTACAAGAGGCAGAGCTTCTGTAATATTTGACATAAACTGAAGATCGGAGTGACAAGTCTGACCTGTAAAACCAGCACAAAGTAATCCACCGGCTTATTCCGCTGGTAGAGGTAGTATTCAGGAGACCTCTTGTTCCTGTCATCGAACTTTAGCTCCTGGATGACATTGGGATGTTTCAGCAGCCTCAGAAGAATCTTCTCTGACATCTGAGAGGGGCTAAAAGCGTCCACTTCTACAGGGGAAACAATGCATGATTAATTACTGCACACCGGAGAAGAGAGTGAGAATAGCCACATCTACAGTCACAGGAACCGATATATCATGGCTAAAATGTTAAAAAAAGGACCTGTCAGCTCTCCTGGCCTGTCCATCTCAGTAGGAGCTCATGAAATAATAATTATGGAGCACCTAATTTGTATTTATTTTACAATCTGCATTGCACCGTTCATCAGTTACCACTCCTGGCAATTTATGAATAAGATGACAACTAGGGGTTAACATCGCCCTTGCCAATATTGTGTTGTCCCGATACAGTCTGATACTGTCAGCGCTGATTCGGCATACTCAGTGTGTCCTGATGATTTTCAGGGAAATAGGAACACTCAAATATCAATTTATTAATGTGTTTCCAGGAGGAATAACAGAGGAAAATGACAGTACAGAGTCCTAAGAAAAGATGCCAAAACAGGTAGATCATATACACAAGAAAATTATATACACAGGTCTGTGGCAGATGCCATAAACAGACAACTACTACTCACACAGACCCATTTTGTTAAAAAAAAAATTATATATATATATATATATATATATATATATCAATGAGCACACTTAAAAGGGAACCTGTCAGCTTGTTTTTACCCCTGTCCTACCACTACTTTTCCCTGCACTGTGCTAGCTCTTCTCTAACATCTCTCTATGACCTAAAACTACATTATAAAGCTTCTGAAAAATTATTTACTAATGTACATGTAGTCTACTTCTGTAGACTGGAATGGGCAGTCTCCAGGGCTCCATTCTCCCCCCACGCTGGCTCTTCTCACGCCCCGCTGGGTGTCATCATTCCGTGTCCTCTGTTAAAATTCCTGCCTCCTCCATACATTGTGATGTGCACCCAGATGTCAGTTCTGGTCTGGTGCATTGTGGGTGTACAGCCTGGCTTCAATACGCACACTGCACATGCACAGGTAGCCGGCCCATACAGCTGGATCAGCCCAACAATGCATCGGACCGGAAATTACGTCCTGGTGCACGAGCTGACAGGTTCCCTTTAAAAGGATTGTCTGGGTGAATGTCAATGAATACACTTAAAGGGATTGTCCTGCCACACAATATTGATGACATACTGTATACTTAGGAGATGTTATGAATATGAGACAAAGGGGTCTCACATGCAGCACTCCTTCCCACCAGCCAGTATTAGCAGATGTAGCAGCCCCATTAAATTTGATTACATCCAGTCATGTTAAATAACAGCATGTGTTGGCTTCCGACCAATCTATATTAATGACCTTAACCTTAAAGGGTTTCTCCAATTCTGAATGGCACCAGTTCAGGTGGCTCTGGCCCAATATAAAATAAAGACTGTATAAAGCGATGGTAGTGTTGCTGTCCCCAGAGGGTCACATGACTTTTCATGTCATGTGACGGCTGCAGTCAATGAGCGGCCGCGTGTCAGCTGAACCCCATCAATATTCTGCCAGAGTGGATGTCTGTTCTGACAAAATAATAAAGGCTGCAGCCTCATGGGACACGTCACGTCAGTCTCCAGGAACAGTGGTGATGACATTGCGTAACAACATCGCTGCCGGAGGTGAGTTTGCATTGTTTTACTTTTTTTGTGTTTTATTTTTTACTTAAAGGTCACCTGTCACCCCCAGGGCCTATGAAGGTAAAAGAGGCTGCACTAAGGCTGCATTCTGTGAAGGTGGCTCTTATGTGTAATGTCCTCAGGGACACTGACATAATGAGTTTTATAAATTTGGCTCCATACCTGTACTTGGACCGGTGGGTGTTCTCAGCTGACTTTGTGCTGTCCATAATTCCCCCGCTGTCCCCCGAGCACCGTCTCCTCTCTGCTCCTCACGTCCCCGGCGCCTGCACTGTGCAGTCATGTCTCAGGCATGTGCAGTGTGTGCTGCCCGACAACTGAGTTCACATGATCTCCTCACATCGCGCCTGCGTATAGCGGAGGCCCCAGATCCTGCAGTGTGAATACATCATAACACACTGCAGGTGGGGCGGGATCTGGGCCTCCCTATACACAGACGCGATGTGAGGAGATCATGTGACCTCACTGCGCATGCCTGAGACATAATTTCACAGAGCAGGCGCAGGGGACGTGAGAAGCAGAGAGGAGGCAATGCCCAGAGGGGGATGATGGACAGCACAAAGTCAGTTGAGAACACCCACCGGTCCAAGTACAGGTGTGGAGCCAAATTTATAGAAAAAAAAAAAAAAATCATTATTTCAGTGTCCCGGGGGACATTACACATAAGAGCCAACTTCACAGAATGCAGCCTTAGTGCTGCTGAAGGTGGCTCTTTAACCTTCATAGGCCCTGGGGGGGGAAAAAAAGGTTTCCTTTAAGGTTTTGAATTAGTGGACAACCCCTTATATATCATATGACCCAGGCAATCCCTTTTAAAGAAAACAGTCTTGTTGTACGTGTAGTCAGATCTGTAAACAGCACAGGAGAAGAAGCTGAGCAGAATTCTATAAAGATTTGTGGGAAATGAACCAATATAATGGGTGGCACAGTGACTCAGTCGTTAGCACTTATGGTGGCTCATTGGTAGCACTGTATGGTGGCTCAGTGGTTGGCACTGTATGGTGGCTCAGTGGTTAGCACTGTACAGTGGCTCAGTGGTTAGCACTGTATGGTGCTCAGTGGTTAGCACTGTATGGTTGCTCAGGGTTAGCACTGTATGGTGGCTCAGTGGTTGGCACTGTATGGTGGCTCAGTGGTTAGCACTGTATGGTGGCTCAGTGGTTGCACTGTATGGTTGGCTCAGTGGTTGGCACTGTATGGTGGCTCAGTGGTTGGCACTGTATGGTGGCTCAGTGGTTAGCACTGTACAGTGGCTCAGTGGTTAGCACTGTACGGTGGCTCAGTGGTTAGCACTGTATGGTGGCTCAGTGGTTAGCACTTTATGGTGGCTCAGTGGTTAGCACTGTATGGTGGCTCAGTGGTTGGCACTGTTATGGTGGCTCAGTGGTTGCACTGTATGGTGGCTCAGTGGTTAGCACTTTATGGTGGCTCAGTGGTTAGCACTGTATGTGGCTCAGTGGTTAGCACAGTATGGTGGCTCAGTGGTTAGCACTGTATATGGTGGCTCAGTGGTTAGCACTGCATGGTGACTCAGTGGTTAGCACTGTATGGTGACTCAGTGGTTAGCACTGTATGGTGGCTCAGTGGTTAGCACTGTATGGTGGCTCAGTGGTTGGCACTGTATGGTGGCTCAGTGGTTGGCACTGTATGGTGGCTCAGTGGTTGGCACTGTATGGTGGCTCAGTGGTTAGCACTGTATGGTGGCTCAGTGGTTAGCACTGTATGGTGACTCAGTGGTTAGCACTTTATGGTGGCTCAGTGGATGGCACTGTATGGTGGCTCAGTGGTTAGCACTGTATGGTGGCTCAGTGGTTAGCACTGTATGGTGGCTCAGTGGTTAGCACTGTATGGTGGCTCAGTGGTTAGCACTGTATGGTGGCTCAGTGGTTCAGTGTGGCACTGTATGGTGGCTCAGTGGTTGGCACTGTATGGTGGCTCAGTTGGTTGGCACTGTATAGTGGCTCTAGTGGTTAGGCACTGTATGGTGGTAAGTGGTTGGCACAGTATGTGGCTCAGTGGTTAGCACAGTATGTGCTCAGTGGTGAATGTATATGGTGCTCAGTGGTTAGCACTGTTGGGACTCAGTGTTAGCATTTATGGTGGCTCAGTGGTTAGCACTGTATGGTGGCTCAGTGGTTGGCACTGTATGGTGGCTCAGTGGTTGGCACTGTATGGTGGCTCAGTGGTTGGCACTGTATGGTGGCTCAGTGGTTAGCACTGTATGGTGGCTCAGTGGTTAGCAAAGTTGCTTGCAGCGCTGGGGTCACGGCTTCAAATCAACATATCCAAGCATGTTCTCCCTGTGTTTGCGTGGGTTTCCTACAGGTTCTCCGGTTTCCTCGGTTTCCTCCCACACTCCAAATACATACTGATAGGGAAAATACTTTGTGAGCCCCAATAGGGACTGTATTGCTGATGCATGTAAAGCACTGTGGAATTAATGGCACTATGTAAGTGAATATTATTATAACTTGTATTTTATTCATTGAAATCCCTGGTGATTGTATGTATAGCAGTCCAGTGGGCAGACCTCTCTACAGGCACAATGAATGCAATACATATAAGCTTGACAAACCTTTCCCATAAAAATAAATATCAATCTGCTCAGCCCCTCCTAATCGATAACATCCTGACTGCAGCTCAGACTATTTTTGCCATGAAAGGTTCCTTTAAGGTACAGTGCCTACAAGTAGTCTTCAACCCCCTGCAGATTTAGCTGGTTGACACATGCGGAATTAACTTGGCATTGTGACATTTGGACTGTAGATCAGCCTGGAAGTGGGAAATGCACTGCAGCCAAAAAGGATTTTTTTTTTTTTTTTTAAAGCGTTAAAGGTTAATTCAGAGGGTCGATTTATTATTCAACCCCTCAAACCACCAGCATTCTGTTTGGTCCCCCTAAAGTATTAAGAAGTAGTTTAGGCACAAAGAACAATGAGCTTCACATGTGTGGATTAATTATCTCTTTTGCCATCCTTTTCTGACTATTTAAGACCCTCCCCAAACTTGTGAACAGCACTCATACATGGTCAACATGGGAAAGACAAAGGAGCATTCCAAGGCCATCAGAGACAAGATCGTGGAGGGTCACAAGGCTGGCAAGGGGTACAAAACCCTTTCCAAGGAGTTGGGCCTACCTTTCTCCACTGTTGGGAGCATCATCCGGAAGTGGAAGGCTTATGGAACTACTGTTAGCCTTCCACGGCCTGGACAGCCTTTGAAAGTTTCCTCCCGTGCCGAGGCCAGGCTTGTCCGAAGAGTCAAGGCTAACCCAAGGACAACAAGGAAGGAGCTCCGGGAAGATCTCATGGCAGTGGGGACATTGGTTTCAGTCAATACCATAAGTAACGTACTCCACCGCAATGGTCTCCGTTCCAGACGAGCCCGTAAGGTACCTTTACTTTCAAAGCGTCATGTCAAGGCTCGTCTACAGTTTTGTTCATGATCACTTGGAGGACTCTGAGACAGACTGGTTCAAGGTTCTATGGTCTGATGAGACCAAGATTGAGATCTTTGGTGCCAACCACACACGTGACGTTTGGAGACTGAATGGCACTGCATACGACCCCAAGAATACCATCCCTACAGTCAAGCATGGTGGTGGCAGCATCATGCTGTGGGGATGTTTCTCAGCTAAGGGGCCTGGCCATCTGGTCCGCATCCTTGGGAAGATGGATAGCACGGCCTACCTGGAGATTTTGGCCAAGAACCTCCGCTCCTCCATCAAGGATCTTAAGATGGGTCGTAATTTATCTTCCAACAAGACAATGACCCAAAGCACACAGCCAAGAAAACCAAGGCCTGGTTCAAGAGGGAAAAAATCAAGGTGTTGGAGTGGCCTAGTCAGTCTCCTGACCTTAACCCAATTGAAAACTTGTGGAAGGAGCTCAAGATTAAAGTCCACATGAGACACCCAAAGAACCTAGATAACTTGGAGAAGATCTGCATGGAGGAGTGGGCCAAGATAACTCCAGAGACCTGTGCCGGCCTGATCAGGTCTTATAAAAGACGATTATTAGCTGTAATTGCAAACAAGGGTTATTCCACAAAATATTAAACCTAGGGGTTGAATAATAATTGACCCACACTTTTATGTTTAAAATTTATTAAAATTCAACTGAGCAACATAACTTTTTGGTTTGTAAGATTTATGCTTCTGTTAGTAAATCCTACTCTCGTTTGCAGTTTGAAGGCTCTAACTTATTTGCATCTTATCAAACCACCTAAATCAGCAGGGAGTTGAAGACTACTTGTAGGCACTGTATATGATGGGAGCTTTTCAGTCACCTCTGGTGAGCATATGCTACAAAATGTGAAAGATGCCTACAATGCCCCAGATACTAGTGCCATCCATGTTCTCTGGAGGAGCCTGTACACACAAGGAGTGAATACCCCCTGCTCTTTTGCCATTTCCTTCTTCCTGCTTATTATGGAGAAAGCTGACCCCAGCTGGCCCTGCCTGGGGCAGAGAAGATTGCCACTGTGGCACAGAGGTAGTGAGAGCAGTGCACATGTGGTACAGAGGTAGCACTGGGCACAGAAGTAGTGAGAGCAGAGCACATGTGGCACAGTGGTCGTACTGGACACAGACGTAGTGAGAGCAGAGCACATGTGGTACAGAGGTAGTACTGGGCACATGTGTAGTGAGAGCAGTGCACATGTGGCACAGAGGTAGCACTGGGCACAGAGGTAGTGAGAGCAGTGCACATGTGGCACAGAGGTAGCACTGGGCACAGAAGTAGTGAGAGCAGTGCATATGTAGTACAGAGGTAGCATTGGGAACAGAGGTAGTGAGAGCAGTGCACATGTGGTACAGAGGTATTACTAGGCACAGAGGTAGCAAGAGCAGAGCACATGTGGCACAGAGGTAGCGAGAGCAGTGCACATGTGGCACAGAGGTAGCACTGGGCACAGAGGCAGCACTGAGCACAGAGGTAGTGAGAGGAGAGCACATGTGGCACAGAGGTAGCACTGGGCACAGAGGTAGCAAGAGCAGAGCACATGTGGCACAGAGGTAGACTGGGCAGAGTTAGCAAGAGCAGAGCACATGTGGCACAGAGGTAGCACTGGGCACAGAGGTAGCAAGAGCAGAGCACATGTGACACAGAGGTAGAGCTGGGCACAGAGTTAGCAAGAGCAGAGCACATGTGGCACAGAGGTAGCGAAAGCAGAGTGTGACGAAATCGACCCCTTTAATGTATAACCTATGAGGATTTCTTATTTTTCCAGACAATATTGTATTTTGGCTTGCAAACTTGTAATATGCAACTTATGGGTTAAGCTCCCGTCACAGACAACGACGCAACAGCGACAACGATAACGATCCTGTAGGGATCGTTGGTGTGTCGTTACCTGGTCGCTGGGGAGCTGTCAAACATGCAGATCTCCTCAGGGACCAGGCAGCCACCTCCACATCGCTGGAAGCGGGAGGACACTGGTAACTAAGATAAACAGCGGGTATCTAGGTAGCGCGCACTGCCTAGACACCTGGTGTTTATCATAGGTACCAGTGTCCTCTCTGCTTACAGGCTGCGCTAAGCAGGGAGGATGCTGTCAACTATGATAAACAGCGGGTATCTAGGCAGCGCGCGCTGCCTAGATACCGCTGTTTATCATAATTACCAGCGTCCTCCTGCATAGCACAGGTAACCATGATAAACTCTGGGTATCTAGGCAGCGTGCGCTGCTTAGTTACCCGGTGTTTATTATGGTTACCAGCATGTGAGATTGCTGATTGTTGGTCTCTCGCTGTCACACGCAGCGATGCGTGCTGACCAGTGGGAGACCAAGGACCAAAAAATAACCCAGAGCTCTTTGTAACGATCAGCGATCTCACAGCAGGGGCCTGATCGCTAAGTCTCACACGTAGCACGTAGTGAGAGCAGAGCACGTGGCACAGAGGTAGTACTGGGCACAGACGTAGTGAGAGCAGAACACATGTGGCACAGAGGTTTTACTGGGCACAGAAGTAGTGAGAGCAGAGCACATGTAGCACAAAGGTAGTACTGGGCACAGAGGTAGTGAGAGCAGTGCACATGTGGTACAGAGGTAGCACTGGGCACAGAGGTAGCGAGAGCAGACAACGTGTGGCACAGAGGTAGCACTGGGCACAGAGGTAGTGAGAGCAGAGCACATGTGGCACAGAGGTAGTACTGGGCACAGAGGTAGTGAGAGCAGTGCACATGTGGTACAGAGGTTGTACTGGGCACAGAAGTAGTGAGAGCAGAGCACATGTGGTACAGTGGTAGTACTGGGCACAGACGTAGTGAGAGCAGTGCACATGTGGTACAGAGGTAGCACTGGGCACAGAGGTAGCGAGAGCAGAGCACGTGTGGTACACATGTAGCACTGGGCACAGAGGCAGCACTGGCACAGAGGCAGCACTGGGCACAGAGGCAGCATGGGCACAGAGGCAGCACTGGGCACAGAGGCAGCACTGGGCACAGAGGCAGCACTGGGCACAGAGGCAGCACTGGGCACAGAGGCAGCATTGGGCACAGAGGCAGCACTGGGCACAGAGGCAGCACTGGCACAGAGGCAGCACTGGGCACAGAGGTAGCACTGGGCACAGAGGTAGCACTGGGCACAGAGGCAGCACTGGGCACAGAGGTAGCACTGGGCACAGAGGTAGCACTGGTCTGGGCTGCAGGCCGCACTACTCCCCTCGCTGGAATCATTGTTCATGATCTCACGCTGTGATAAGCCCAACTCGCCTGTTGCTAGGAAACGGTGCATAGCCAGGAGGAGCTGGGGGGAGATTTTAACCTTCATCTCGTTGTCCGTTTGCTTAAAAGCGGAGAAATCTTGTTTTCTCTCTCGATGTGTGATTTTCTTTTTTGTTCTGTTATCAGCTACAGTCAAGGGAAAAAGAGAGAAAAAACTTATTCATTATCCAGGAAATTCAGCAACACATCATACATGATCAGAAATGGACAATCAAGACAAAAACAAAACACAACACGGGAACGTATCCGGACTCTGACCACATCCCGGCACATACACAGAACACACGGTCACAGCCCCGCTCTCCCCATCAGGCACTTTGAGTCACTAAAACTTTTCTTTACTGAACAAAAAACAGAATCTACTGCACTTTCCAACAAAGAGGAAAAAAGCAACCTGACTCTGTATGCTATATAGGGAAGACAGCAGCGAGAGATATACAAAGAGAAAGGGTAAACCTAGGACTTTAAAGGGTTAGTCTGAGGCCAAGCATTTTTCTCCTAACCTATATCTAATTTATTCTTATAATCTGAGATATTTTCGAATATTTTGCTTTAAGACTTCCCTACTGTTCCCTCTCAACACTATCTAATAGCTATAGTGTTTTTTTTACTTTTTCTATTTCTTCCTCTAATGATAGTGTGAGTGCCAAAGTGCATACTGGGATACTCACACAGAACGTCATCGGAGCAGGGGGGGAAGCTGATGTCCCTTCCACAGAGACAGCGCTCTGCGGAGAAGAGGGGGCTGTGAGAGCGCACTGCGGGGAGGGTGGACCCTTGTGTACACAGCAGGGACAGTTCTGCCACTGAGAATCAAGCATCACTAATGTGATGCTTTGTTTCAGGGAGGGGCAGAGGCTGTGGAAGTGATTGCAGCCTCTCCCCCTGCTCTGATGACATTCTACGTGAGTATCCCAGCATGCACTGGGGAACTCACAAGAAACATCATCAGAGCAGGAAATAAAAAAAAAAAAAATCAGTAGCTTTTAGACAGTGAAGAGAGGGAATGGTAGGGAATTTTTAAATCAAGTATATTAGAAAACAACTTAGACTATGGGAAAAAATTATATAGGAAGTGTAAAGGAAATATGTATTTGTAGGGGAATACATGACAACAGCAGTAAATTAACATTTGTTCAACGCAGCATCTCTATATAGAAGTGGCATAACCTTTACTTATCTTAATTACAGGAACTGAAAACCAAAGGGAGTCTCGATGAGAAGAGGGTGAAATTTATCCATAAGGACTGACTAAATGTGCGTAGTGTCAGCCTTACATTCTCAATTTATTATAGAAAGGGCAGGGGTTGGAAAAAAACAGGCATTTGAAATGCAGTATACTATTAGCTAAATAAGCCAGGGTCCAGTCACAGTCCTGAGATTAGAATGTTAAAAATAGTGGCTGACCTGGAAACATGAGCCCAAGGCAAACAATAAAGATATAAAAAGATGGTTCACACAAAGAAAGGGGTTCACAGTTAGGGGGGTCAGCCAAATGCTGAAGTGATCCATATTTCCTCCCCCTTCCAGGAAACAGAAGAATAACTTTAAATAGGAAGTTAATTATTTCTGTATGTGTCTCATTTTATTTTATAACTGTTCTGCATATGTATGTTCTTTTTATATCTTTTTATTGTAAGCACTGTAATTTTTAGATTAAAGCTTAAAACTTTAATAAGTTTCATCCTTGTATGCTCTAAAAAATCCATAGCTTACAGAGAGAGTGTGACCCTGTGGATTGTCAGAATTAGTTTATTTCAGGGACTCATCACCCATTGTGTTTGATGAGTGGTGGCAGCGTGATGTCTAGCTGTGGAGTGTGGACTGTGTCTGGGTGTGATTTATGCTCACTTTACAGCGTAGAACAGAGGTTGAGTGCTGGATGGAGTGAGACGAGATAGAGTAACCCTTGCAAGTGCAGCCCTCAGCACATAACGGACAAGAAGTGAGGAGAAAAATGCTTGGTCTCAGACTAACCCTTTAAGAAGAATCCAACAACATTATGGAGGAAGGCATTAAAGGGAGGGTAAGCACTTTCCAAAGCAAGAACAGACACCCTTGGAGTAGCCTAGTTCAGTTTACCTTACCATCTACGTGTTTTCCACCTATCTCCACCCTCCCCTTCTTTGATTGACAACTCTAGCTTTACAAGAGCAAGAGGAGGCAGATATAGATGGGCTGAACTGCTTGGCCATACCACACTTACCCTGAGTGCCTTGTTCGTTTCGTTTTTGTAATGACAGTCTCCCACTCACCCATCTACACCTTTACAAACCAACAGTGAATGTAAGCATAAATTTGTATTAATCTTAGACCCTTAAAAACATATAGTCTAACCCTGGGGTCTCAAACATGGGGCCCGCATGCGGCCCAAGAGGCTGCTTTATGCGGCCCCAAGCACAGCAGGCTTATTGATTATCACGGCCTGGTTCAACGTCGACATCCGCCTCAGATGAATGCATGTTTGCCGGCACCGCCAGGATCAAACTCTGCTCAGCTATTCCCATAGCAAACCTGTCAGCTGCCGGCCTCTGATTGGTTAGCGGCCGCCATTGGTGTAGCTGTGACGAGCTTATTCCTAGCGGTTCGGCAATTGTGCATTTACTTGACGCGGACGTCAGAGCTGAACCGGGCCATTATAATAAGTCTGCTGTGCCTGTGGGCCGCATGCGCAGGACGCGAGGGAATGTATGAGAACAATCCTGTGTGTGTGTGTGTGTGTGCATTTGTGAATGTGTGTGTCTGTGTGAGTGTGTGTGTGTGGAGTGTGTGTGTGTGATGAAAGCAAGATAGGGGCATTATTACAGGAAGGGAGAATGATGGGGTATTACTACAAGAAGGGGAGAATGATGGGGTCCATTACTATAGGAAGGGGAGAATGATGGGGTTATACAGGAAGGGGAGAATGATGGGTCATTACTACAGGAAGGGGAGAATGATGAGGGCATAACTACAGGAAGGGGAGAATGATGAGGGATTTACTACAGGAGGGGGAGAATGATGGCGGCATTGCTACAGGAGGGGAGACTGACGGGTTATTACTACAAAAAGGGGATCAGGATGGGGTTATTACTACAAGAAGGGGAGAATGATGGGGTTCAATTTTATTATTAGGAAGGGGAGAATGATGGTGTCATTACTACAGGAAGGGGAAATGATGAGGGTTATTACTACAGGAGGGGGAGAATGATGGTGGCATTACTACAGGAGGGGGAGAATGACTGGTCATTACTACAAAAAGGGGATCACGATGGGGCATTACTACAGGAAGGGGAGAATTATGGGGTCATTACTACAGGAAGGGGAGAATTATGGGGTCATTGCTACACGAAGGTGGAGAATGATGAGGGCATTAGTACAGACAGGGGAAAATGATGGGGGCATTACTACAGAAAGGGGAGAATGATGGGGGCATTACAACAGAAAGGGGAGAATGATGGAAGCATTACTACAAGAAGGGGAGAATGACCGCAGTATTACAACAATATGGGGCATTACTACAGGAAGGGACAATACTGAAAGAAGGGGATAATAATAGGGCTTTACTTCAAGATGGGGCATTACTGCAAGAAGGGGATAATAATGGGAGCAAGATGGGGTATTACTGCAAGAAGAGATAATGATCGGGACATTACTTCAAGAAGGGATAATGATGGGAGCATTACTGCAAGATGGGGCATTACTGCAAAAAGGGGATAATGATGGGGGTTTTACTGCAAGAAGGGATGGGTTATTACTACAATATGTTTGCAAAAATTAGTATATGGGGCTAATTGTAAGACAACTAGGCAAGGAATGCGGCCGCCAAATTCAATTTTAATCTATATGCGGCCCACATACCCACCCGAGTTTGAGACCCCTGCTCTAACCCCATCAAATCCATGACCACCAAGACACCAAACATAAACCTTTTCTCTACTCTAGAACATTAGGGAAGCAAACACTGACTGCTTCATTTTCTTGGATCACATAGGAAGCAGACTCTTAACACCCCCCAAAACCTTGAAGGGTAAGGGGTCTAAACTTCTCAGCTACTATTATTCTACAATCTGTTAAAATGGATGGCTAATCTTAATATTAAAATGAGCATTTTGTGAGTCACACTGTCTAGTGCGAGAGCTACTGAGCCCAAATGTATTTAATTCTCCAGCCACCAAAGCTGACACACGTGCACCTTGTACTGAGCATTGTGAGATCCTAGCAGCAGAGAGGAGGTGTTGTCAATCAGGCTAGGTATGAACAGCCAGTATATA
The DNA here is from genome assembly GCA_033576535.1 of Allobates femoralis. Taxonomy (NCBI): domain Eukaryota; kingdom Metazoa; phylum Chordata; class Amphibia; order Anura; family Aromobatidae; genus Allobates; species Allobates femoralis. The sequence continues at coordinate 76,758,451 of JARQOC010000006.1, read as the reverse complement.
ACATCAAAAAGCATTATACAGTCATTCTGATGTAAATGTTAAAGCAAGTACATCAGCTTCATCAGGTCTTAGATCAATTTAATAATGTATGCAGTCTATTTTCTGATTATGGTGACAGAACTACTTAAATGAAAACATAAATAACCCACACACTGAACACATTAGTGCAACTCACTGTATAAATCTGTTTCATCCAAGATTTCAGATTTGATAATTTCTTCTATTACATCTTCCAAGGTAACAATTCCAAGCACCTCATAAAATGGGTCCCCCTCTCCTTCGTTATTCACCCGTTGTACTATTGCCAAGTGGGATTTGCCTAGAAAAATACAAAATATTCATCAGGATCTCTGACTTTGAATTGAACAAAATGCAAATAAAAATAGAAGACCGCATTGCTTAGAAGAGTTTACAATCTAAATGACAGCATATTGCATAAAAAGAAAATAAGAAGAGTAGAATGTAAGACAAAGGAAGGCATTAAAAACAATTCCAAAAATTCAAATTAGAAAGGTTCCAAGTTACTGCACTTTATTACTGTGAAGGTACCGTCACACACAGAAATATTGCTAGGCAATTTTACTGGCAATTTGCTGGTTGCAGTGAAATCATGAACACATTGTTACATTTGTACATGGCAACAAAATAGAACAATGTGTCCATGATTTCACTGCAACCAGCAAATTGCCTGTGAAATTGCCTAGCAATATTGCTGTGTGTGATGGTACCTTTAAGTTTTGCCTTCTTGGGTGTGGGTAAAGCGCCACGTATGATTCCCACGTGAACACTGGAAGCCATCAGTGCTCACTATGCATCTAGATAAGTTCCTTGGGGGGGTCTAGTTTCCAAAATCGTGTCATTTGTGGGGGAGCTCCAATGTTTAGGCACACAGGGCTCTCCAAACGCGACATGGTGTCCACTAACAATTTGAGCAAATTTTTCATTCAAATTGTTAGCGGACACCATGTCACGTTTGGAGAGCCCCAGTGTGCCTAAACATTGAAGCTCCCCACAAGTGACCCCATTTTGGAAAATATACCCCCAAGGAACTTATCTAGATGCATAGTGAGCACTTTAAACCCCCAGGTAGGGGTTCAAAGTGCTATCTATGCATCTAGATCGGTTCCTTGGTGGGGTCTAGTTTCCAAAATGGGGTCACTTGTGGGGGAGCGCCAATGTTTAGGCACATAGGGGCTCTCCATACACGACATGGTGGTCGCTAACAATTGGAGCTAATTTTGCCATTGAAATTGCTAGCGGACACCATGTCGCGTATGGAGAACCCGTGTGCTACCAGCACAGCCCCCCAGTTGCCAAGTTGTACCTGACTGGCAACCAAAAATACAGCGAAGGCCTTTTTTTTTTTTTTTCTAGAACTGATTTTTAGAAAGAAAAAAAAATGACATGGGGCTCCGCCATATTTTTGGCCCAGCCAGGTACAACTTGGCAGCTACGGACGGCCACCAACCCCCAGCTGCCTCGTTGTACCTGGCTGGCAACCAAAAATACAGCGAAGCCCTTTTTTTTTTATTTCTAGTACTAAATCTAGAAAAAAAAAATGACATGGGGCACCGCCATATTTTTGGCCCAGCCAGGTACAACTAGGCAGCTGGGGGCTGGAATCCTCAGCATGGAGAGGCCCAAGCGTTCTCTGCCCCCCATGCTGCGAATTGCAGCCTGCAGAGACCCCAGACAATGGCGCAATCATTGAAGCGCCATTTTCTGGCGCTGTACCCAGGCTCTTCCAGTTGCCCTGGTGCCGGTGGCAAACTGGGTAATAAAGGGGTTAATGCCAGCTTTTTATTGGCAGCTGGCACTAAGCCCGAGATTCATAGTGTCGGGCTAATGTTAGACCTGGCAATTAGGAATCTCTAGTAAATAATCAAAAAATACACCACAGAGAAAAATCTTTTAAAGCGCTGCGGAATATGTTGGCGCTATACAAATAAAGTTTTATTATTATTATTATTATTTTATTTGAAAAAAAAACAAAACAAACAAATTTTCGGACTCCATCTTTATTATAAAGATCCGAGTTAGTCCACAACGAAGGTCCCACGACGCTCGATCGCCTCTGCTCAATCCAGAGACTCCAGTAAGGGATCAAGTGTCCTCTTCCTACGTGCACTGTATGGAAATGATCTGTCATACAGTGCACCATGACTATGATCCCAGAGACTACAACAAGAGGACACTTGATCCCTTGCTGCACCCATCCATCCACCCATGCACACATCCACGTGCACACGCATCCACACATCCATGCACACACGCACACATCCATCCATGCATGCACACACACACACCTATCTATGCACACATCCATCCATGCACACATCCATGCACGCACACATCCATGCATGCACACATCCACGCAAGCACAATCCATCCATGCAATATCCATGCATGCACACATCCATGCACGCACACACCCATCATCCATGCATGCACTCATCCATCCATTCACCCATGCATGCTTAAAAGAAATGAACAAAAAACACTAGGGGGGAAGCACATAGCCTAAAAAGTCTAAAATCTATCTGCAACAAAAAATTAATTGCAATTCTGGGGAATTAAACATTTGGGCTGTGTTCATACAGTGCATTTCTTTTGCCTTATTTCCCCTCTAAAGGTGCGGCAAGAGAATTTAACACCTTCTGTAAGTTCCCTCACCGATTACAGCTGATTGGTGGAGGTCTCAGGTGGTGGATACTCTCTGTGTTCGGAATTCTAAGTGTCAATTCAACTGAAAAACAGCTTGTAATTCAGCGACAGGACGTCTACACATTGTGGTCAGATATTTCCTTTCTAGTCCTATGTTTCTACTCCAGATGGACATCAGAGGTACACCTCAACCACTGAAGAACACACTCATCAGGTCAAGAAGAACATAGATAACCAAGAGGAAAAATAATATATAGCTTTGATGAGAAATCCTTCGCCAGCCATTCTATTTTTCTATGAAAACTTATCACAGCCTCATAAATACTGTTACATGAAAGTGAGTCTAAAGACTTTCCCTAGCACCATGCCAAGGAAGTAAAGCCTTGCATTCGGTCTGTGAAGGCCTGCCATGTATGGCATTCAACCAAAATAGCAAGAATTTTCCAACATGGCAGCGTGCACAAATTTATTTCAGTTTTCCTTCCGACAAAAATATATTCTACAAAGCTAAAATAGCCCAAATATAAAACCAGCCCAGGACCAAAGATCTCTCCATCCAGCCGATATAAACAATGAGAGTAATGCAATAAATACAATTTTCCCATGGTCTGTCGTAAGTGGTTAAAAATTCTTGGTGAATGCTGTTTGCTGAAAGTTGAAATTCTTTAGCTATTCTCAGCTTGTGATCATTTAAAAGGAATTTTCCAAAGCAGGGTCTAATATTAGACTTAAAATGAAGTTTCCATTTCGCTCCAGTTATATTCTCACCAAAGTAACTGCTATATAATCTGATTGTCTTGGAGCCACTCATTTAAATGCAGATAGACATACTTTACATACCAGCCGAGCACCAAAACACCAGAAATCAGAGGGGCTAGGATTTAATCAACGATGCAATGAATACGACAGCAGGACAAACCTATTGGAAATAGTTTCAAATATCTTAATATCTAGATTAAAAAAAAAAATTCCCCAAAGTAAAAATAAATGAAATAAAAATTGTAAAAAACATACTGAGGCAATTCTGCATTGATGAAGGCTACGGAGGAGGTTTAAAGTGCTAAACTCCTAGTTTGTTTCTGAAGCCAAGAGAAGTTTACCGATCTCTTATGACTGTGGTGGACACCTGCTACCGCAATCTTCCATCCAACATGATACAACATCCCAAGGTATTGCCTAACTGATCCGGGCACATTACATTATTATGAAGGACGTGTTGCTACAGGGTCCCAAACAACAGGACCATTGATGGCTGACCAGAGCACAACTTTGATTGCAACTATATTAGAAAAAAATGGATGTTCCTTAATTAAAGAATGTTCCTTTTCTGGGTGATGGAATGGGGATACTATTTTTTAGAAAACCACGCTAAAAGAAAAATGTATTCTTAATAATCCCCATAATACACTTCCTTAAAATACCCAAGTGGCAGAATGCTCTTACAGTGGTGAAAGCTAATGACTGTTGGTAAATGGGGCTGGGGGTTTGCAACTGATCTTGGACAACAGCTACGTATCCCAATTTCCATATAATCAAAGTATTGAAACGAAAGTTAGCTTCTGATTACTTACCGAGATGGAAACTCATCCCCATCCCTTGCAGACTGTGAGCCCTCATGGGCAGGGTCCTCTCTCAACTATTGTATCCTGACCTATCCCTTGTGGACTGTGAGTGCTCGTGGGCAGGGTCTTCTCTCCTCATCTACTGTATCCTCACCCATCCCTGTAGAGTGTGAACCCTCGAGGGCAGCATCCTCTCTCCTCACCTACTATATCCTCACCTATCCTTTGTAGACCGAGTCCTCGTGGGCAGGGTCCTCTTTCCTCACCCATCCCTTGTAGACTATGAGCCCTTGCGAGCAGGGTCCTTTCTAATCCTGTACCTGTCTGTGCCTTTTATTGTTCATAATTATTGTATTACTCTATGTATGCCACTTTTCACATGTAAAAGTGCCATGAAATAAATGGCGCTATAAATAATAACTAAATCGTGAGATTACCTCCATTAGACACATACAGGATGAGGAGCATTGATCCCACCTGCACATTACTGCTTCATCCACAGCCCTGTTTTTCTAATTGGTGGGGTCACCAGAGATAACATCTCCACTGATCAGACACATTGATACTGTAGAATGGTATATCAGACCCTTTAAGGCTTTAGTAATATTTCTTCCCAATTATCAGCATATAAAAATAGGCTGCTAAAATGCATGTTTATAGGATATAGTGAATTTAAGTGCATCCAGAACTAAAAAAAAAAGGACTTTTTATGCAGATCACCCAGATGTTTAAACTCTGAAAATACATTTCAGAATATTATTGCAGACATTTGTGCAGCTGCAGGGAGTCTGAGACACAGCCAGCCTTCTCATAAAGAAGGCAGAGATGGTTTACTACAACCTCTGCCTTTCTGGTCTCCTTATTCCTGTATGCACAGGGATCAGAGAGAAACACAAAAAATATTTAAAAATAATCTGATGAGAAACATATTTTTTAGAGCTCTTCAAACGACTTTTTTGAAAAAAATACCAAAAGAAAACCACAAGACAAAACGTTCATGGCCAGGACAGGTGTAAATGCTTAAACTGGTTAGGGAAGCTTTAGACAGCACATTGTCCTGCAGGCAGGACATGTGCTGCGATAACAGTGTTTGAGGCCTTTTTTTATGAGCCAAGGGTCTTACTTTTTAAATGTATTTCCTTAACAGTAATGCACGTCTAAATGCCTATATTCAATTTATGCATCTCTTAGTGTTTTAGAGTGCAGCCAGTTATTTGTTAGAGTATATTTCATGATCAGTATGTACCTGTTCACACTTGTTTGTTAGGAAGTCCCGTCAGTTGGTAATTGTAGACTATGGGGACATGCCTTTACTGATTGAGCACACATCCCCACCAGCTTAAAATGATATAAAATTTTCTTTCAGCCATTTCCCACCTGCCCATCATTTGTAGGTTGTTTAACCCAGATAGAGGCATTACATTAGGATGGTTTCACACTGCAGTTTTTTTACCTGATCAGGTTTGTGTGTCAAAACCAGGAGTGTCTTCAAAACTCAGATCAGGTGTCAATCTCTCAATTATAGTTTTTCTCTACAAGTTCCTCTCCTGGTTCCTCTCCTGGTTCTGGCACACAAACCTGATCGAACCTGATCAGGGAAAAAACTGCAGTGTGAAACCAGCCTTAGATAGGGACACCGCAAAGAGAGGTGCCTTGACACTGGCTGCTGGGCTCACATAAAACTGGCCTTTTTTATGCTCTAAGTGTCTTAGTTTTTAAATGTTTTTCCTTAGCAGTAATGCATGTCCATAATCCTATATTCAATGTTTGCATACATTAGGATTTCAAAGTGCAGCTGTTTATTTGTTAATGTTTGGAGTTAGGGCTACAATGTGGTTTTAGTCGCAACACTAGCCATCTTATGAATCCCCAGCCTTAAGCGCAAAGACCGATCGTATAACAATCATCATCCCGTCTAAACAGACCACTAAATGCCAGCCAATCCGTGGTCATGTAATGGCTGTGGTCAGCATTTCTAAATGTGCTTCTAGCATTAGTAGCGTCCATCATCAATCACCTGTTACTGAGCAACATGTGCTGTAGAATGAACAGCCATCTTATGAAACCCCAGCCTTAAGCGCAAAGACCGATCGTATAACAATCATCATCCCGTCTAAACAGACCACTAAATGCCAGCCAATCCGTGGTCATGTAATGGCTGTGGTCAGCATTTCTAAATGTGCTTCTAGCATTAGTAGCGTCCATCATCAATCACCTGTTACTGAGCAACATGTGCTGTAGAATGAACCCTTTCATGGTTCCACAGACGTTCGCATATGTTGTACATTAAATATTACATTTTTAACAATACAGTATCTAAGCAATTTTAGGCCGGTTTCACACCATGGCAAGATCAGGTCCGGGGCTGTCCGGTGTAAACCTGAGAGCCCCGAACCCGATTTTACAGTAATGCAGCCCTATGGGACCGGATGGAGACAGATGGCAGCTATGTGCCATCCGGTTTCCATCTGTCTGGGAGGATCGGAGACAATTCGGACTTTTCTCATGGTTTACAAAAAAGTTTTTGTGTCCAATCAGATCCTCCCAGGTCCGGCGCCCCATAACATGGAGGTATATGGCGCCGGACCGCTCCGGATCCGAGAAAAAATTAGATCCGGGAGCCGGGTGCTGGAGTTTAGCAGCGAGTGCTGCTAAACGTCAGCACAATGAGCTGTCCCCTCCATAGATTTCAAAACAGCGGCTAGCTGCTTGCTAGCCGCGATCTTGAAATTGTAGCAGCTGCAGCTGCGATCTGAGGGATCTGGCTGCAAACCGGACCGGAAGGCATATTAGCTCTCCGGTTCAGTTTGCAAATCGGGTCCGGGGCTGTCCGGTTCACACCGGACAGCCCTGGACCTGATCACACCGCAGTGTTAAACCGGCCTTAGAAGAACAATTGCTTAAGATTTAGATTTTTTCTTTTTAAGAAAATAGAGAAATTAAATGTTCCCAGAAGTGGAATAGGAATACATTAGACTGCCCAACATCCGATGTAAAATAATGCTACAATGCAAATTGTGAGAGAATTGAAAAATCAACCTTCCCAAGGCAAGTATAACAAACTGTGGAATTTCAGGGTGTGAATCACTGTATCGTTTTATAGTAATACAAGTTATCTCCATAGACCAAAGTCATAATAAAATTCTTACAAGGCATTCAAATTGAAAATCTGCCATGTTACAAAATGAAATTATGTGCCAAAGTATTAGATTACGAGCAGAACTCTGAGCAAAGGAGACCGCAGATGAAATGTCTGAGCTATTAAATGAAGAAAGGAAGGAATGAAAGAAGTGTGATATATCTATAACATCCGCGATTATAGTACATACCGTATACCGTATTAGTACAAAATATTTAAAATGATAGCTTGAACAGTATCTGTCAGTTTAATTTTTATTTATAAATCCATAGTATACATGAAAATAAAAAAAATTCTCAATGTAAATCAAAATTAATAATCATGGAGCTCTGGATTTGGAATGATACCCAAAATCAAAGTGTAAAACCAATTTACAGGTTGATCCAACTTCAGTGGACCTGCCTCAATACAAGGAAATGAGGCTCAATAGTATGTGTGGCCTGCACATGTCTGTATGACTTCCGACAATACCTCGGCATGCTCCTGATGAGGCGGCGGATGTTCTCCTGAGGGATCTCCTCCCAGACCTGGATTAAAGCATCAGTCAACTCCTGGACATTATGTGATGCAACATGGTGTTGGTGGATGGAACTAGACATGATGTCCCAGATATGCTCAATTGGATTTGGGTCTGGGGGATGGGCAGGCAAGTCCATAGCATCAATGCCTTCATTATGCAGAAACTGCTGACAAACGTCAGCCACGAGGCCTACAGAAAGAACCCAGGGTCCCCACTGCACCTGGTATACAATGGGTCTGAGGATCTAATCCAGGAACCGTATGGCAGTCAGGGTACTTCTGGCTAGCATATGGAGGACTATGTGTCCCTCTAAAGAAATGCCTCCCCACACAATTACTGACCTACTGCCAAACCGGTCATGCTGGAGGATGTTGCCAGCAGCAGAACAGTCTCACGGCATCTCCAGACTCTGTTGTGTCTATCACATGTTCATGATGAACCCACTCTCATACGTGAAGAGCACAAGGCACCAATGACTAATCTGACAATTTTGGTGTTCTCTGGCAAATGCTAATCACCCTGCACAGTGTTGAGCTGTAAGCACAATACCCACTTGTGGACATCAGGCCCTCATTCCACCCTCATGGAGTCTGTTTTGGACAGCTTGAGCAGAGACATGGATGTTAGTGGCCTGATGGAGGTCATTCTGCAGTTCCTTCTTGCACAAAGTAGGAGATAGAGGGTACTGCTGCTGTGTTGCTGCCCTTGTACAGCCCCCTCCATGTCTCCTGGTGTATTGGCCTGTCTCCTGTTATCTGCTCCATGCTCTGGACACTTTGCTGATATTCACAGCTAACCTTCTGTCCACAACTCGTATTGGTCTGCCATCCTAGATGAGCTACACTACCTGAGCAACTTCTGCTGGTTGTAGATACTGCCTCATGCTGCCTCTAAGGCTGAAGGCACACTGGCGCAAGACTCGCGTGAGTGTAATGCGAGAAAAAAAAATGCATTGCACTCAGACCTGTATCTTTAAATGATACAGGCCACATCAATGCGATTTTATCGCATTACACTCGCAATGCGATGAAATGTGAGTGCAATTACAGCATGCTGTGATTGCACGCGATTTCCACGTGCGAGTGGTCATTAAAAGTATATGGGTGCAAGCCAAACTCGCACCCATACAGCACACTGTGCGATATTTGCACAAGTGTGCTGTTATAATCGCTTCAAACTCACCGGCTGTCAAAGCCGGCGAGTTTGAATTTACCGCTTTGCCAGTACGGTAATCAATGTTCCAGCGCTGTAACAGCAGCGTTGAAACATTATTGGTTAAAAAAATCAGTTAGAAATCTAAATATTAAAGTGCTGTGTGTTATAATCATTTTAACCCCTCTGTAGGCTCTGTGCTACATTCGGCATAGAGCTGCAGATGCGGCTAATAAAGCGGTGTTAGGGCCTTCACATCAGCGTTTTCGTAATTCGCGGCAGATGCGGTGAAAAAACCGCATCTGCGCGTTTGCCGCATAACGTTCCACTTGCGGCGCGTTTGCGGTTTTTCCATAGAAGTATAGGGGACTTGCGCAGATGCGAAGTGCGGTTTGCACTTGCGGCAGTGCGGCAGCGAAAAAAACGCGGCTGACCGCGTTTTTTCGCTGCCGCACCTGCGCAAGTGCAAAACCGCACTTGCCGCATTGCCGCAAGTCCCTATATTCTATGGAAAAACCGCAACTGCGCCGCAGTGAACGGTTATGCGCAAACGCGGCAGATGCGGTTTTTCACGCATCTGCGCGAATTACGAAACGTGTTGAAAGGGCCTTAGAAGGGTTAAAATGCAGTTAGTGTGCTGCCATCATGTGTACACTCTGTGTAGACATAGTGACAACGCACCCTGGCAGTGCAGGGGTTAATACCTTTATTTTACTGATCCCGGCAATTGTCGGGTCATTTTACATTACTGACAAGCCGCTCTGCTCCTGTACTGAGCTGTCTGTGGCCTGAAGCTCTAGTGTGAGATTACTGTAATATCACGCTGGAGCTTCAGCACCAGAGGACAGCGGTGCCACGGTATGCTTTTTGCGTATTTGTGTGATAAAAATAACAACTTTGCGACATATCTAATGTGTACTATTAATTTATGAAATGAAGAAAAATAACATGATGCTTATTCTAATGCTTCTACTTGTGGAATGAAAACATTCTTGCGGTTAAACTGTACTGATGATTATATATCCAATTAAAGCTATTAATATGCACGAAATGGACATGACCAAGACCACTTGAATTCTGAGTGATAAGCACTAAAGTGAGTGATTACAATCTGTATGCGACACTGTGGAATCCGTCTGTGCCATGAAAGCAGTAAGAAACATTTTGTTATTAAGCCACATTCAAACAACCATCTCACGACGCCCTGTAACGGCGAGGAATGGGTGGATCCATCTATATGATGGTATGTGATCAGTGGTTGTCTTGGTAATAGAGTGCACAAACCTTTCTGGTCACTGGGCCACTATCACTATGAACCCAAATCAGCAATAAATGTTAGAAAGGCGGTATTACCTCCTGAAACCTTTACAGCATCATCGTATGAAAGGTATTGATTAAACTTCCGACATACCCAAGTATTGGGAGGAGAATGGTACCCTTCTTCTTTGTTCACCTATCGTGACTTCAACATATTTCTGACAAACGTTGCCAACACCTTTTAGTTTTTGAACCACTTGGTCCAAGTCTAGACTGTCTGCATTAGGCCGTGGTCACACTGGCATATAGAATAAGATATAAGAGAATCAGATGTGATATGCTAACGACACTCAGTTCAATCTCTGCTGCGAGAGGCAGCAGAGTGTCATTTATTGTGATCCAATTCTCTTGCATGGAAGAATCGGATCACAGGTGCTGAGTAGATGGAGAACTTGATTTCTAGCTAGTTTTCATTTTCAGTCTCAAGATATATCGGACTGCACTTAGATGGCACACGAGTGCCGTCTGACGTTTTACACGCTCTGACAGACTTGTATGGGTGTGTGTGATCCAAGACACGTCGCTAGTCGCAGCATGCCATTTTTTTTTCATGCTGAATCTGCACAAGAAAAAAGAACAGCTAGTCAGCACTGCACCATAATACAACATTGGGCCGAGTGCAATTTGAGAAAACATCAGTTAGCGAGCTCTTACTGAAAGTATCACTTATTTGTTACGCTCAGGAAATCGTTTTGTACTGGTTTGAGCCCTAATAACATTACACATCAAGCAAACTATGGTAACATAACTCTCCATGTGGCAGAAAAGAAAAAATGATGTGGCACTAACCTAAACACATTCTAGGTGCCAGAACGCCTATTTTTTTTTTATAGCATACTGCTTTTAGATATTTTTTTTCTGATTTATTGAGGTTCACAATTTTGATCCACTAAATACTTCAATTGCCTCTTCTAGTGGTCAAACTCCCTCCCGAAGTTTACAGTATTTAGAGGCCTGATATAATAGTCAGCTGTCAGACAAAGAATGGTTCAGCTGATCTTTCTCAACTTCTCATTAACCGAGCACTCACTCTGGCGAGTTCTCAGGTGCGTTCCCGAGAGAGTCACTGCTACACTCCTCTGACATTCCTGGCCAACAATCCTTTTGTTCTCAGTGAGATATCAGACATGCAGATCCCTTTTCTCCCCAACATTAACTGTCCTCAGAGAGCTGGGAAGCCCCCATACATATTAGACTGTTGGATGATCCCATCCATATCAGAGGGTTCGCTCTACATTAGTCTAGTGTATATGGGGGGGCATAAGTCTAATGCTGCTGTGTCATTTATGTAAAGTCCATGTAAAGAGTATGGGGGCATACAAAATCCCCTAAAAGATTATGTCAACCTGTTAACTTTCAACGGCCAATCCTTTTATCAGGGATTTAGGCAATGTGGCGCCTTCACAGACAACACAGGACACTCATCTCCTCAAACATCCTGTTGATTGGGGAATTATCCGACGACCAAATCACTGATACAAAGGTTAATCATACAAATTGTTAATCAGTCCAAGTACATGTTTGCCATGATTTTTAAACTGAGGCAAGGCCACAGAATTTTTGCTACGACTTTTCAAAATTGCTGCAAAAGTGATTAAATTTTGCAGCAATTTCTGGAAAACTACCAAGAAAAAACACAACGTACCCGAAGTGAAGCTACAACATATTGATATAAATCTAGGGTTTGTGCATGGTAATTTGGACTTGATTGAAGGCTGTCCCTTAGTTTAAAACCACCAGTTTATCCCAAAGTTTTTCAGACATCGAAGTGCTACATATTCTAGACTTCTAGAACTTGGACTTACAATTCTGAGTATTTAGTAAATAACATCATAAAATCATTAGGCACTAAGTAGAAAGCTTTCCAAGTGAGACTCAGGTAAATTAATATACACAGCTTAGGAGATGAAAGGGGGGCTTGTGATGGAAACATTTAAGTACATTAAGAGTTTCAAGAGTCCTGAGGAAGCATTTTTTCTAAATAAAAGGACGTTAAAGCGTCACGTTTGGTTTTATCACACTACCTGCTAGCTCGTTTTATGCCTTGCTATACAAGAACACAGCCAGGCAAGAAAACCAAAGTCCTTGATAATAGCAACCCATCAGTCACTCATAATCCTTCTGTGACGCGAGTCACTACAGTAATAACTAATCTCTGAGGTGCAGAAAATAGGCTATAATAATAGAAAGTAAATATAATAATATTACTACTTACTAGTAGCATAGAGAGGTCAAAACAATCCGGGGTCAGGTCTAGGAAATGCCGCAGTAACAGCTAGGGGTAGTCAGATGTGAAGTCCAATTCAAGCCGAAGCCAGGAAACTAGAGGGACAAAACTGAATACAGAGGAGCAGGCAGAAAGAGGAATCAGGTCACAAGCAGAGAGTCAAGGTTACTAATCAGGCAGGGTCTGGCACAGAGAGATCAGTCCTACACACACAAAGGTAAGTGTACAATTGACCCTGAATAGGGCAGCAAGCTTACTTAAAAAGGGTCCTAATCAAGTAAGCTGAATGCAGGTGATTAGCAGCACAGATCCAGCACAGACTGACAATCGCCACAACAACCTAGAAGCAGACAAAGGCAGTGTAGAGATCGTGACACCTTCTGAAAAATATCTGAAAATTTGAGGCGCATTGACAGTCTTCTAAGTAATGTCATGGCCCTTCACTCTTCATCTGATGGTTCTTTATTTAATATAATGTAGTAGTGAGATTTTCTCTCCTGGATGGCCATCATTGGCTTCCTCCCAAACTTCAAACATTGGGAGAACATACAAACCTTGAGATGTTGTCCTTGGTGGGACCTTAGTGCTGCTACACAGCAGGAAAAAACACTGAGCCCCCGTATCAGGGCTGTGGAGGTAAACGATAATGTTGCCTTTATTCTCATTATCGTTTACCTCCTGGAGTTTCGGTTCATTATATGCAATGTGTGCGGATCAAGGAGCATCACCCAGTTAGGATTACTACTACAGCCACAGCGATTGCATGGAGTGTGGGTCCAGCGGCAACTGCAACACATGCATACACCGGTTGTGGATCTCACAACCGCATAAGGTGAGCAGTAACATCAGCAAATGGCTTATTATGTTGAAAAAGGATAAGACGCTATTGCGCTTTTGTTTCCCCCCTTTTCTGGTTTAGTGCTTAAACCTCCGACTCAGACTTCTCAATTTCCCTGACTCCAACTCCCTCATACATGGTTCATGTTTAAGTGATACATTTATTGTAGTACAATGTGAACATGAGGCTTTAATCATTATTATGATAGAATAATCAAGACATTTAGATAGGACATCATAATAATATTCTGTACATTCTGCATTGAGCTACAGTACTCAATTTATTATATATTTTAGGAGTCTGAGTCTGTCCATTTTATACAGACTCAAACAAAATGGAGACCGACTCCACAGCCCTGCTCCGTATATAAAGATTATTGAGCAAAATATTTTCTCTAGTTTATGGTTATATAAAAACAGCAACATAAATACAAAACAGTTTAGTGAATGTCATCTGTCACCCAAAAAATACCATGTACAAAGCTCAAACACAGCTGAGGAGAGAAGAAGAAAGATAAAAGAAATACATTGTCTTAGGATATGATGGATGGAAGGAAAGAAAGAAAAAATAAAGACAGAAAGCAAGGAAGAAAGCAAAGAAGAAAATAGAATGAAAGAGAGAGTAAGCAAGACAATAAGAAAGTGAGATATCTGGCAACAAGAAGACACCACACATCATAAAGATGGGAAACAAGTGATAAATAGCAACAAATTATCCCTCTGAGCCTACGTTCACACAGTACGCAATTGCAGCGCTTTTGATCTGCTAAATGGGGATCCGCTATTGCGGTGGAATGCAGTGAAAGGCATTGAGGTTAGCTGTCCAAGTCAATGCATTTCACCGTTTTCCATTCACATGCTGCGCTCTCTACGCTTCCGCTTTTCGGCTTAAAATCGGATGCATAAAGAGAATGAACATGTCAATTATTTTTGCGCTATTCGCCTGCGCTTTTACTCACCTTGCTGTGCTTCCATGGAGATCTCTTCTCATCCAGGTGCTGCAGGACCTTTGGAGGACCCGGAACTGTACCGTGTGACCGAGCGACATCACCTGGTCACATGGTGCTGCAGGGTCCTAGAGGCCGCGCTCGCTGCAACCTCTGGGGATGAGGAGAGATCTCCAGCGGTCACCAATGGAGCGCGGCAAGGTGCGTAAGCGCAGGCGAATATGCACTGGCGTTAACACACAGAACACTGCATTCTGTGAGGATCCGTTCTTGGTGCACTTTTGCACCAAAAGCAGATCCTCACAAAACGCAGCAATATGCTGTGTGTGAACCCAGCCTCAAGGAAGCTCCATGTTTTCGATGTAAATTTTTTTGTCCTCATGATCCAGCACTTGGGTGGATGTAGTTTATTAGGCTCTGCAATTGGTAGTTTATGCTGGGCAAAATACTGTATCTGTAAAAAGCACCATTTTAAAAGATGACACACTTAGTGAAAAACTGCAAACAATTTAAGGTCCCGGGTGATGTAAAGGTTCTAAAGAAACACGTTAATAAAATAACATTTTCGCTGAAGAACAAGGGAAAAACTAAATTGACGTAAGTGCTTACACGATGAAGATTCCTAAAGGTACCATTACACGGGGCGATCTCCCGACGATGTTGCTGGCAACTGAGGGGCGTGGCCAAGTTGCAACATCACCGGAGAATTGCCGCTTGTGACAGGGCGATAATCAGGTGAAAAATCGCCTGAGCAACATCGCAGGTTTCCCAACATGTTGGGAAACCTGGTGATGTTGCTGAGGTGATCATGCCTGATCGCCCTGTAACGCGGCAACCCGCAATGTTGCGGGCGACGCCGCCTATCTCCAACATTGCGGGCAACCCATGAGTGATAGACGCGGCAACTAGCCGGCGAATTCGCCGGCAAGTTGCTCTGTGTGACAACGCTCCCGCGCATCTCAGCAGCGTCGCCCAACCGTCGCCCCGTGTAACGGTACCTTAAGGTATGACTCCAGGGAGCAATCCCTTCACAGGAAAAACCCTAACTAGATTACAAGGATTAATTTGCATTTCCTTCTAATGTTGATTCTTTTCTATTTAAAAAAAAAAAAAAAATTATGATGAAATTTTATGAAAAAGTGTTGTATACTAACCATTGTTATTATACACTGACAAGCTAAAGTGGGGTAGGGTTTTATGCTTATATCCTACCTTAGACAATGTCTGGTGGTGTCAATCAGAAATACAACACATTTTAGGGACTGAAGTCTCAAGTCCAAATTAAACGTTACTGACATTCAATTTATAGTGAATGAGAACAGAATATACACGTATTAAACTCGTTTAAGAGCGGACACGATGTAGGACTCCCACTTTTTAGACCCAGAACAGTAGGAGATAAAACTAATTACTGAAGGTATAAGATGATAGGACAAAATTGGGTATCCGTTAAAAATCTTCAATCTTGAAAAAAACGAATACAATTTGAACTGTTTATTTTAATGACACAGTAACTACCAATGCACAGGTCCACGTCTGTTATAAAGCCCACTTCCAACCCATCCATGTATACACCAAACTAATTTAATTTGCCAGCCCAGGTAATACTGAGCTTGCTGTAATCACTATATAATTGCCCCAATAGTTTTGCCCCCGAGGTTACCAGGCGGGTATGTGGATACGGCGAAGCATGGGCGTAAGCAGGCCATTCACGTAGGTGGTAATGACCGCACGCGGCATTGCAGACAGCAAAGCGGACTGCAATGCCCCCCGCAGGGGCATTGCAGTCAGGACCGCCTTCCAAGGTAATCCCGATGCATGTGTATCAGGCCCCAGCTAGACTATATAAAGGCCCTCCGTAACAGGTTTTAGTAGTCGGTAGTTTCAGGCTCCACAGGGTCCCTCATCAAATATTCATCCTCTCTGGTGAATAAATACACTCCTGAATAATTTCCCCCCTTATTTGTAATAACATATTACTCATCAGGGTAACACAGACCACAATTAATTTGATGCCCCACAGGTTTTCAGTAATAATAGAACCATAGGTGTATCAGCCAGCAGGTTCCAGGCCCCAAATTGTATGTGCATGGGGCCACATGGGTAATACACCATCAGGTGTCATTCAGGCCATTGGAAATCAGATCCTTCCACAGGGTAATACACCCAGAGGTAATTTCCACAGGGTCTTACTACACTGGAAATTTCAGGCCCCAAGGTTATACTGCAACAAATTCAGCAAAAAAGTATTCAGCCCCAGGGAATGGCCCTACCACAGGGGTAATTCAGGCCCCCCACAGGGGTAATACAGCCCCAGCAGGGGTAATCTCACCCCCTCGGTCTGCAGGCACCCGGGTCCCTCCAGCTGCTCCGTCTGCGTGCGCGGCTTCTAATACCGGCGTCCTCCCCGCTCTTCCCGTTTAATGCGATCATGTGACCGCGGTCACATGATCGCATTAAACAGGAAATGCGGGAAAGACGCCGGTATTAGAAGCCGCGCACGCAGACGGAGCAGCTGGAGGGACCCGGGTGCCTGCAGACCGAGGGGGTGAGATTACCCCTGCTGGGGGGGCCTCTGTATACATGGGGCGGGGAGGCAGCGGGGGAGGCTATATTGTGCAGGGGAGCAGCAATGTACTATGCGCTGCTCCCCATGCATAATTAATGAGCGGCACCACGTGACGTGCCGCTCATTCTGCAGCCTCCCCCCACCTCCTCCTGTGCCCGGACACTGCCCCCACCACACCACACAGTATATGACTCGTGTATAAGCCGAAGGGGGACTTTTCAGCCCAATTTTTGGGCTGAAAAAGTCGGCTTATACACGAGTATATACGGTACATGCTTGTGATTACCAACATTTTTTAAAAAAAAAGAGCTGGACACGCATGTAGGAATCCACTTTTCTAGACCCGGAGACAGTATGGCAGATCTAAAAGTCTAATACTGAAAGGTCACTAAGAATGATAGAGAACGAAAAATCTGGGAATTCAAGTTAATAAGGATGCTTCAATCTTTAACAAAAGGACTCAATTTGACACTTGGATTGATGACTTATTACATGGACACAGCTCACACCTCTGCAAGGTCTTCAGATCTCTAATAGACCACTTCCACCTCATCTGCATGTATAACCAAAACCTAATTTAATTTCCTTAGCCCATGTGTACTGATGTCTTGCTGTAATCTATTATATAATTGCGAATAGCTTTTTTGCCCCTTCGACTTCCGGCGTGGTCATGTGGATACGTGCGAAGCATTGGCCGCGAAGCGGCCATTGCGAGCAGTTGTAAGTCGACTCGCAGCGGCCATTGCGACAAGTTCAAAGCCGACTCGCAATGCCCGCGCAGCGAGCATTGCGAGTCAGAGACTCGCCGTTCTAGAATCCCGATGCATGTGCATCGGGCTCCCAGCTAGTACCTATATAAATGCCTCCGTAATTCATTTGTAGTATTGTCTGTACGCTTTCAGGGCTCACATGGTCCCTTCATCAAATATCATTTCTCTGGTTAGCCAATAAAGGTATCACTCCTTGAATACTTTTTTCCTCCCTTTTTTGTACATAAATATTAACATCGATTTTTCGGGCTAACACAGTACCACAATATTATTTTGTATTGTACACACAGATTTTCAGTAATAAAGAACCATAGGATGTGATGCTGCACAGGTTCCATGCATACAAATCTGTTGTGTGCATGGGGCCAAATGAACAATTCAGTGTCATTAATTTGGAAAACAGATATCCTTGCCAGAAGACAATCCCAGATGGTTTACAGGGGCTGTCTACTACTGGACAATTTCCCTATGAATGCCCCAAGTGTACTGAACAAATTAAGAAAAAAAGTATGTCTGCCTCCAGGAATGGCGCTACCCCCCTCTGAGTGCGGTGTCCACCGGGGATCTCATGTCATGTAAGCACTGCAGCCTATCAGTGGCCATTGATTGTAAAATGCATGCTGTAACCTGTTATTTGGCATTAACGGTCTGCAGCGCCGAGTGAGTGAACCATGTCACGCCAACACTGCGGAATATGGCAATCAGTTTGGAGCCTTCTGGGACACAAGCATGCATTTTACTTCTTTTGTATGCTTCCAGTGTGCTAAATATATATTTTTTTGTCACATTAAATACATTTTGAATCTTTGGGCCGGGTCCAAATTTTGCAGAAAATTTCCAAGTTGAGCTTTGCGGAAAATGATGACATGTTACATGCCGATTAGGTTTCAGATTTGGCAATTTACCTATGAGTTAAACCTATGCATCACACAAAAAGTAAAATGTGCAATCCATGATAAAATCTGACCATAAGTATGTTCCAAATGACATAAAAAAATGATATAAGTGAAAACTTTACTGTCAATTACCACGACTTTACAGTGCAAGATGCACCCCACAAACTGGCACTAATCAACTCTACCACGTCTGGACCGTACCTTCAGGCCAGTGTCAGATTTAATATTTATTTTGGTGTGGATTCTGTGTCAAAATCTGCATTAAATCCATGGCCAAAGCAAATAATATACATGTCAACGAGGTTTAGCCAACCCTATCAACATGCAGAAAAGAAAATGTAGGCCAGCATTTTGCTACCAAAGGGGGAATAAATAAACTGCAGAATTAAATGTGTGTCTATATATTTACACAGGATTTATTCTCATGCTGCACTTCCACGGAAGATTTGTCACTAAAATACATGTTGGCTTACCTGTGGACACATGGATATACCCTTATAGTGAAAGGCTACAATGAGAACAAATTGTCACGGTGAGTTTGGGAGAAAAGAAGGAAAGGAACTTGAGCCCCTGCACAGCCCCTCAGGCTAGGGAAACCCTGACTTTCCTTAACTCAGGGGTACCCTTGATGGTAGAGAGACCTGAGTCTCCAACCTGTCCCTTTCTCCTGTCCAGCCCTGAGCTAAACCCCACCCCAGGAGGTGAACGGTGATGGAACTCACAGATAAAGACAGACATGGATAAAGTAAACAGCACCACACAGCAGACAATCAGGGAGATAAAAGATGTGTGTAGGGAGAACACAAATACAAATAGGGAATGAAAAAAACAACAAGGTATACTTCACTAGACACCAAGCAAAGATTAGAGTTTCAACAGCAACTCCAACACAGGACCGGTATGCAAGAGGCACACAAATGCTATAGTTGGCATCCAGGAGTGTTCTGAGCCATAATGAAAGGGTGAAGGTGTTCAAACAACATCAACCTTCAATGGACACTATTTAAAAGCTAACTCCTGCAAAGATGAACATCAGTGAACAAACCACCGCCGACGTCCTAACAGCCAGAGCAACAAAGAGGCTTAAGGCTGCACATCAAACTCCACAGTTTGAACAGAGTCTGAAGACACAAATATACCCACTTGGGTTATCTATAATATCAGAGCAAAGGCTGCCGAGAAGGATCTGTCTAGATTTGTTGCGTCCAAGAAAAACAAAGGTTATGAGATCTGCCCAAACGTGACAAACATTCTCGTGAATTTCATAACTTTTTTTCAGTCATTTTGACATTTAGAAAGTCACTGTCTCCAGGTTATAATGATGATAATAAGCCGGCTTCTCAGGAACTGAACTCTGTGTTACCTGACATTATGAGACTGAATGGCCAACTACACAACATCGATAGGGCAGAACGCCTCTGCTGGAGCCAGTAAGCTTGGCTCATATTCCAGTGTCGCATCTCACTAGGAGCTCACCAAGTAACTTTATCTACTTCATCCCTATGTTCCAAAGGGTAATATCACTGACATACAAAACTGCTGATAAAAGGCTTCATTTTATCATTTTGAAAGAATGGCAAGAGGAAATTTTGTAAAAATAATTATTAAAGAAGAACTCTCATCCAACATGTTTATGAGTAGTAATGTGATACAAGTGTATTAAAATACTTACTGATTGTGGTCTTCTCCGGTTTCTGCTCCTCTTCAAGATAACTTGACCTGAAATGACTAGTCGCATCATACACAGGTTTATGTGTGGCTCGGAAGTCGCTTTCTCAATGCAGGTCTATGGAAAGCAACACCGCCCCACACAAAAGATGCTGCGTGAGCCAGAACATCAGTACAGGGGGTCAATGGAAACCAGAGAAACTACTATCACACTTACACACCATTACATAGATAATTAAGGTGGGATTACCAAATACAAAATTTGATGAAACTTTTCAGTATGTATAATATAGTTCGTTGGTTTTTTTTTTAGTTTTTTTTATATTTCACACAAACAGTAGGTGAAATAAGTATTAAGCACGTCACCAATATTCTAAGTAGATATAACTATAAGCAGATTTTGCTAACAATCATTCAATCCACACAGGCAAAGATATCAAACCATAGATGTCCATAAATTAGGCAATGTGTAATAATGACAAATGACACAGAGAAAAAGTATTAAAAAAAAAAAATGTAATGACACCAGCTGAAATCTATCAAAAATTATAAAGCAATCCTGCCACTTAGTGAAAAATAATATACCGTATATACTCGCGTATAAGCCGAGTTTTTCAGCCCAAAATTTGGGCTGAAAAGTCCCCCCTCGGCTTATACGCGAGTATACAGTATATACAGCAGCAGCCCCGGAGGTATACAGGCCCCCCCATCAAGCTCCCGGGCCCCCCCCTTGCGCGGCAGCCTGTAAAGTAAAATCATACTTATCAGTGTCCTGTCGCGCTGTCCCGCCGCTTGCCGACACACGATCCCGGGCTTCATTCTGTGCTGGGGTCCACCCTCAGCTTATACACGAGTCAATAGGTTTTCCCAGGTTTTGGGGGCAAAAGTAGGGGGGTCGGCTTATACACGGGTCGGCTTATACACGAGTATATAAGGTAACTGGTTCAACTGATACCTTTTTATAGGCCGTCTCATTACCAAGGTGCCACACAAGAAACATCTCATGATGGGTAAAACCAGTGAGCTGTCTTAAGCATGGCTGTGGTGTTGGGGCCCATTTTGTTGGAGTCAGAGTTGGTAAAAAATGGATTTCCTCCGAAGTCAGAATAGGGTTCAGTAGTTCAATGCCATATGTGCCAAAATTGTTGTTATTAATATTATGTTCTATCTAAATATCTTGATTATTGTATCATAATAATGATTAAAAACCTGATGTTATCATTGCACTACAATAAAATTATCGCTTAAATATAAGTCATGTATGAAGGAGTCGTGGAGTCAGAGTCAGGAAAATTGAGGATTCGGAATTGTTGGTTTGGCTCACCGACTCCACAGCCCTGGTTCTCAAGATCTTTGCAACATTATTGTTACAAACCAAACTGATGGCATTGGTTACAGAAGAATTTCTAAATTATCAAAATACATTGGCTATAGAGCACCTTGCTCCTTGTCCCTGGGATTTTTTCGAATACATATTTGATGTTTGAATTTCTTCATTTTTTAGGATATTTTAGTGACCGTTAGTCCCTTTTCATTTAGCCCTGTCACTATTATCACATAATACATGGTTCCCTTCATATGTGAACATTTTGATACATTGGGGTTAACAGTGTTTTCAGAGATATTAAATAAGAGTTACTTTTTAGGGTTTTTTTTATTCTCCATATATGTTAAGATCATTGAAGGTATAAGAACCTGTAGAATAAAGTTACAAACTTGGGTTGGTGTTTGGCAAACATATATATTAGTGATGAGTGAGTAGCAAGCTCTTCAGGTTTGGATAGCTCTAACAGAATATTTTTACAGTTTCAGTATTCGGATCCGAGTGAGTTCCCCATTGACTTTTATTCGATTTGTTAATCGCTACTTGTTCAAAGTATTTAGTTGGATCAGTTTTGTGAAATTTTATGTTAGTTTTTTTCAACCCTTGCTTTTTTTTCATTGTGGTTGATGACGTGGGCGTGTTAATTATCCTGACGTTATAGGGTTCATTCAGACCTCCAATACTCTTGTACGGGTGATTTTGGCGAGTTTCACAGATACCACCTCATATCTGTGATAGTCGATGGGGTCATTCACACGTCCGTGGATTTTTTCCTAAAACAAAAAGGATTACGCCATATAGTGAAGCACCGTAATGGGGGATCAGAAAATTAAACAGATAGATTTGCGCTCACCTGAGAGAGTTGTGCGATTTCTCTGCATAACTCGAGTGTAGGCTGTAGGTGAGGCAATCAAATGCCGTGGGACCGCTGTCTGGGACATGATCCTCCTACGATGGTCAGGTGACCGGCAACGTGATCAAGGGGGTGTCACTGTATGACATCACCGCAGGTCCTGTTGGTGTTCAGGGAACCAGCAATGATTTACCGTGAGGTCCTATCAGGATCTTGACTGCCCACAACTGCTACCCCACCGTTGTCCTCGGAGGGAGATTGCTAAGTGGATGAAAGAGGATTTTGCGGTGTATTAGGGAGCGATAAGGCAACAAGGAGGCTTTAGAATGTATACCAACCTATTTTATTAATAAAATTACAATTGCGCTCTGACGCCACTACGCGTTACGATAGCCCTTGCTATCTTCATCAGGTGGATATACCTATAAAGCCTCCTTGTTGCCTTAGCGCTCCCTAATACACCGCACTATCCTCTCATCCACGTGGATTTTCGTGGACAGAGAGGTTGGTGAAAAATTGCGGTGACATATCCACTTTGCTCCGAGGGTCAGCTCAAAATCGTCAATGCAAGTGTGTGGGTCAGTGAGAAAAATATGACCACACTCAGATGATTTTCATAGCTCGTCAGAAAGTAGACTGTGGAGAAACTTTTTTTGTCCACGACTTATGAGAAAAACTGATGACCCTCAGACCACAGTGTGATCAAAGTATGATCGTACTGAGAAAAACAAATCTGAACGAGCCCTTAATATAAATAATTTGAGACTTAGATTTGGTATTTGGTAGCAAATGTACTGTCATACCATAAATTGTGCCTAAATTAATTTGTGCACTTGACGACTAACACGCGACACTTGGGAGCTTATTGAAAGGGTTGAGTGACACGTTGCTCAAAAAATGTGCAAACATTGCAAAACAGAAGAAAAACGTGAGTGATAAATGGGGGCCAGAGACTACCAACTTCAATTAAGAAAATTATGTAGCTTGAAGACGATTCTCATAGCTAGGTAAAACAAAACCAATGGGCAATAGCATGACCTAAATATGGGAGCTACATGGGAAAAGTGAAATGGCAGAGGACAATGAGAAAGCCCATTTTCCATGAGTGTAGGATTATTTTAAGATCACATTTTTCGGTATGTATGTTCCCATAATTAGCAGTGAACGTTCTCTAGGCATGGCTTAATATTTCGGGTGGTCTGTCAAGAATGGGATGTTTGCATAAGGAGTAAGCAGTGGAAACTGTCATAACCCAAGACTTGAAGAACATTCAAGAGATAAAACAAATGGAAAACTGTTCTCTCCCATGAGACAGGTACCAGGGAAAATTAATACACACTGTTCACAGACAGTCACTCCATCCTAAATAAAGTTCAGCTCCAGACTGCACTCTCACAAGGTCAATGTGCCCATTCTTTCCATTCATACTACACCAGTTTTCTATATTATCATTCTGTATTCTCTTAGCACATTATGCCTTACAAGGACATATGGAATGAAGCAATCTGAAAAAAGAATTTAATTGGGGCTATCAAATAGTTGAAGAAAAAAAAAACTAAATATCTAAAATGTATATAAATTATGCAAAACATACAACAAGGAATGAGCACTGGTAATTATAGAAATGGTTGATACCACCGTCAAAACTTATCTAGCCACTGAGCTATAGCTAGGGAACCTACAGTGCATGTAAGAAATAAACGGTTACTATCGAGACCGTGAACGTCTCAAATCTACACGGAGTTTGTCTGTTCTCCTTGTGTTCACATAGGTGTACTCTACTTTACACCCCATAAAAACATTGATGGGTTAATGAGGAATTTTGATTATAAGCTCCAATAGGGACAGGGACCTGTGTGAGTGATGACAAACTCTGGACAGTACTGAAAGACACACAACATAGATAGATGAATAAGATAATGTTACTGCTAACATGCCCATCCAAATCCAAATGGGTTGGCTCCTTTTAGGATCCCCCTAGAAACCTTTTTAGGACTCATCTCCACCAGTGTATGGAATCCAATGCATGAGCATTGGATGTGAAATGCTAATGACATCGGCTCAGGCTCTGTCGCGAGTGTGAGCCGAGTGTTATGTATCTGTGATCTGATCATGCGATCAGATCACAAGTGCGGAGAAGAGGGAGAGATTAATCTTCTTATCTCCTCCATTGTCAGCCTCAGTGTATATTGCACTGCATTCAGATGTCATCCGAGTGCTGTGCATGCGGCAATTGCTTCCTCATGCAGACTGCCTCATCGGTTAACAATGGTGCGAGAGCACTCCGACGTTCTATCAGTTTGCACTCTCCCATTGTAAAAGGTAAGAGGAACTGAGGCCTTAAAGATGCAACCTGGAAAGGACTGCCAAAGGCCAAAATTCACACTGAAAAGGCACCCTACTGAATAACTTCAAATTTCTTTTTAATAGATTCTCTAGCTAAATAGCTGTAATAAAATTGTAGCTTTTTGCAGATGTCATTACAAAGGGCTAATATGTTCATGGCTATTATACTGCTGGTTAACTAGGGCCGCACTGTAAACATCACCTATTTACTTTAATAGTGACTGGGAATTACTCCCATATCACGTTAGATTGTGCCCTTAGTTTGTGCCCTCATCCAAAATGGCGATCGCCGCCGTGCGCATGCGCACTAGTGAAATGGGAAGCAGACGGCAGGCGGGACTTCTATGCAGGGTGCACGGGGGAATTGACGTCACCGGAAGTTGCGTTCCGGACCCTGTGCACCCCTGAATGCCCTTCCCGCCGTTCTGGGACCGCTTTCACAGTGCTTCATGCAGCCAAATGAGCGGATTGCCATTGGCTAAACTCCATATATAAACCCCCAAAACCTAGCACCCCTCACCACCAGCCCCCTGAAGCAGCCGACGCGAAACACGTGTCGGGGCTACTAGACCTCCAGGCAGATTGGAAGACCTCCCTACCAGGGTCCATGGGTAAGCAACAAATATTGTGCTTTTCATTTATATCCCCTAACCAGGCTATGACTAAGACTTGGAGCTTTGCACCTTTGTCTGCCTAGTTTTGCACCTTATTAAGCACACGCACTTTTACTGCCCCTCTGGACTCTCCTGGTTTTCTGTCTCTGCCTCGGTCTTCCTACCTCCTCTCCCTACCTCTTATCCTTGTCAAAACTTTACCTGCAAACGTTTATTGACTGTATCCTTGCACCTAATAAATTGTTATTATTGCAACAAACACAAGTGTGGACAGCAAATGACGTTTGGTTACACGGGCAATTGAACTCTGTTTTCTCTGGTTTTTATAATGTCTCTCAAGTAGTCTGCCCATAACATGGTCACCGCAGGGTCCCTAATTTCTCATCAAAGGGCAAGTAATGGTGGACCAATCTCAAAGAATTAAAAAAGAAAACTAAGTAGTACAGTCTAGTACAAGTGTATTCAGTTTTCCATCTGACATTAACTTAACAGGGCTGCATGTTGACAGCGAGAAAACAAGGTCCTAGTACATTTCTTTTTTTTCGGATCATTCTTCCTCAGATTTCCAAATCCCCATAGGTGTGGCGTAGGGGGGGTATGTGAGACTGGGATCACCTATTAATTTTGGGTTTCTTAAAAATGCAGGACCATACAAGGTAGAAGGAACAGAGGGGCACTCACCGGTCAGTTTCTTCAGGCATGTTTATTGAACACACGGTGCAGAAATTGTTCAGAGGGGCATCATGGGCGGGGAGAAGAGCTGGAGACACAGGACGACAGGTGCTTCTATCGGTCCACCCAAATACCTGAAGAAACTGACCGGTGTGTGTCCCTCTGTTCCTTCTACCTTGTATGGTCCTATCTGCAATCTTCTGTGTGAGGGTGCACTACTGTGTTTCCCGGCCCGGTGTGGCTGCTGCCCCCTGAGCAACGGACTGTGTCAGCTGCTGTTCCCTGCTGTGGTGCCCGAAACGTCTTCTGTTGTTTTTCTTAAATATGTGCAAACAAGAAACAACATACATATTGGCTAGTACATTTTTTTTTAATGTAGAGAAGCTGTATGTAAGACAGATGATGTCTATTACACAATGCAAGTGAATCAGTTCACTGAATGAGTATTTGCATCACCAAAATTGATGTAATATCACTGGGATACACCATCATGATCATTGCGTCTCCAACCTCCGGATATGAAAGTGAAGAGAATGTGGTGCTAGCTCATTGCTGTGGCATTTTCACCATTTTGATTGTTGACTAGACCACCCAAAGTGAGGGGGAACGGGAGCGCAGCTCTATTAAAGTAAATGGGACCAGCTGCAGCTTCTTGTACAGTTGCTTGGCTAGTAGCTCTCCTGTGCAGGAAAGTTAACCTCCCTGGCGGTCTGTTTAGTTCTAGAATTTGTTGCTAAAAGCGGGCTACCCGCGTTCGCGGTAGATGCGGTTAAAAAACCGCATCTGCCGCACTTGCCGCATAGCTGCCGCACTTGCGGCGCGGTTGCGGTAATCTGCATAGGAACCAACCACCTCTGATGACCCTCATACATTGTTCATATGTGCCCCTGCAGCCTAGTAAACCATTAGCAGCACTGTTGTTGTGTGCAAAGTGGCTGCAGTAGAAGTGAGATAATGATGTTAGACACTTACATGCCTGCGTACTTGAGGGCGTCTCCCTGTGTGTGCTGGCAATTGTGGGCTGTGCTCATCATGTCTGCTCTCCCCCTCCCTTATGCACGCTCCCTCTCAGCCTGCTATACTGTGTGAGGCTGATTGCGTCATAAAGGGGCGGGGCTAAATCACGGCATCCCGGTAGCCCCGCCCCTTTATGACGAGATCAGCCTCACATCACTATAGCAGGCTGAGAGGCGGCGTGCATAAGGGAGAGGGAGAGCAGACATGATGAGCACAGCCCACAAGTGCCAGCACACACAGGGAGACGGCCTCAAGTACGCAGGCATGTAAGTGTCTAACATCATTATCTCACTTCTCCTGCAGCCACTTTGCACACAACAACAGTGCTGCTAATGGTTTACTAGGCTGCAGGGGCACATATGAACAATGTATGAGGGTCATCAGAGGTGGTTGGTTCCTATGCAGATTACCGCAACCGCGCCGCAAGTGCGGCACAAGTGCGGCAGATGCGGTTTTCTCACCGCATCTGCCGCGAACGCGGGTAAGCCCGAGCCTGACTCGGGGTTAACGCTTCTGGTAGTGAATGTTAACCCCGAGTCAGGCTCGGGAATAACGCTAGGAAGGTTAAAGGACAGCATAACTGAATCAGCCCTGCTTCTGCACAAGTCTCAAGGCTGGTGAGGGGTCCTGTATGTAATAACTATGGTAGTTAAAAGAATAAAAAAACAAAAAAAAAAGTGAAGACATATACTTGTCTACAGTCTATGTCTAGATAGGGCCAGGCTGGAGAACCTCACAGCAAGCATGGACAAGAGTGGCACTGTTTTGGAAGAGGGCAGTCATGTTTTTTTAATTTCAAAAATTCAATATCTGATGTCAGCTGCTTGTTTGTGTGGTAGATCAGCCCATTTATGGCCAAGCCCTGGACTATGAATATTGCTTTCTTTTCTGTTTTCTTTGTACGAGTCGAGTATTTTATCTGAACTCTTTCAATGTTATTTCAAAAACATTCCTCCACAATGCAGGATTGATGTGTTTTTGCTCGTCAGTTTAACAACTAAATTCACGTAATGTTGGAAGAATTTCCTAATTACAGGATGCTTTTTTTTAAATAAACTTAATCCTCTCGGTAGCCTTGATTTAGCTAATGAGATTTACCAGTTATACTAAAGGAATGCCAACGTCTTAATGGCCACTAACACTAAACACGACTCCTTCGATTATCTCTGGTGTAAATTGCAATAAAGTACAAGATACGTTATCACTGTTGTCAAGGAAAACAGCATAGAAAGCTGCTCACTAGAGCGGCAGTAAACTTTGTGATGGCACGATTTTTTTCAGATTACTTATAATAAGCAGATTCTGATTTACAATCGACACGGTCCTGTGTGGAGTGGTGTGTGCAACTCAGCGTCACAGGAGCAGCCGGCGACACTGCACCCAGAAGACTTTGGGTCAGCACCCGGTCATTGATGACATATCATTGTGTTCACTTTGTGGAAAGGGTTCTTTACAGTTAGAGCAGTCAGACTGTGAAATGATAACCAGAAGAGGTAGAGATGGAAGACACTAATGGTACCATCACACACGGCAATATGGCTTCCATAACGCCATAAAATCGTGTATTTCGGCGATGTGGAGACCATATCACCTGTGCGTAGTGGCGTGAGACAGGGCGATTTAATGGCGAGAAATCACCGGTGGAGCGTCGCCTGATCGCCCTGCACTGCAGTGAAATCAGGCGATAATCACCAGGCGATTTCTGCGCATCTTGGCGCGTGATAGGGCAATAGCGATGTAGAAAGCGAGCTCAGGCCATCTGAAGCAATTCCAGAGCGTTCTGTTTGGCTCGCCCCGTCTGCCGTGATTGGTGGTCGCTCCTGCGTTCCCATAGGGCGCCTTAGCCATGGCCAGCCAATTTGAATAGCGATATAGTAGAAAGGACACATGCGTCATGTAGTGGGCAGACTTCCTGACAAGGCTGACCAATAGCGACGCAGTTGTGTTGGCCAATCGGAGTGGTAGGGGCGCGGTGAACAACACTCTGTCTCTTTGCCACGCTCACACGCTACGCCCACTTCGCTGACGAGATGGTGGCGTGTGACACGGCGATTTGACGGCGACATGGGAATGTCAAATAGCTTCTGGTCTGTAGCAGGGAATTTTCGGAACGCAGAATCGCCGAACATCACATGTCTATGTGTGACAGGGTGATGGCGATGTGCAAAAAAGTGCCCGGAACGTGGCCGCTCACGTCAAATTGCCAGCCATATGGCGGCGTTATTGCTACGTGTGACGGTACCTTAACAGCTTTTTGGGTTACAGATAATTTACTGACAAAGAATGTATAATGGTGGAGAAAGGTTGAACTTTATGGACAGAAGTCTTTTTTCCCAACCTATATAACATACCTATGAAGCAGGATCACGGTATGTCTACTAAATATTAAAAAGTTTAATTTTTTTTACACCCAAATATTTTTTTCTATTGCATTGAAAAAAAAAATTTTTTTTTGCCGATTTGATTCAATTGTTCCAATTCACAATATATGAGGCCCGATACAGCTGAAGTAGACAGTACAGCAATGACAGATGTAATCTGCCTTTGCCCTTGCAAGACTGAAGCATGGCTACCCAGAATTTATCTAGATACAGAAGTGAGCACATATGTGCAATTGGTACTGCAACCGTGTCCCCCTTGGGAGCTCATTGGTGGGAGTTGAACCCTACAGCCACCATACAATAAAAGTCTATATTAAAGAGTGCAAAGAGGTATTGGCACATCCACGATATGATAAAAGGATTTTTCTTGCTTTACAAAGACATGGTTAAAAACAGTGGAACCATGAAAATGGCAACTTTCCTGACATGTTTTTGGCACAAGTGTGCACTTGGTCCTATGACTAAGGGCACCCCTTGCACCTGAAATGAGTCAGGAAAGTTTCCATTCTCGTGGTTCCACTGTTTTAACCATGTCTTTGTAAAGAAAGAAAAATAATTTTATCATATCGTGGATGTGCCGATACCTCTTTGTTCCTGTGCCGATGTCTTCCTAGCAGACTTTACTTTGAGCACTTCCTGGAATAGGCGGTGACCATCTGTGAAATTGCATGTCCCTCATACTCCTTACTATATTATAGAGAATTTGTCTCATCAACCGCCCCTTCTCTCTTCCCCCTCAAATCACATATATAGGCATGCAGGTCTTTCAAAACTAAAGTTCATTGACAAGTTTATATCTTGTATCTGTTGATGTCTTCTTCAGAAATCAGCATTTTTATTCACATGCAAATGAGGCATAAAGTGCTCTGAGAGTGACAGAACACAGCCCAAGTTCAGCCTTCTGAGGTCATCTCCCAACCTAGCACTAGCTGGTTTGCATTGATTGACAGCTCACTGAATTCCCTGCCGTCACACAGTGAGCCATCAAGCTGGTGCTTGTCGTGAATACAACTTTTGGATGTAGAAGCTCAGAAAGTTCTTTGTCAAATCCAGAGTACTGAATCATGAATTTGCATATTAATTAAAATTCTGATTTTTTTGAGAATGCAGCAACATGTTAAATATATATAGGAGAAGATAGAGTTAGCTTTCAAAGAGCCGCATGCTCAGGTATGTAGTTAGGGGATTGATCTTCTTGGCAGATGTGCTTTAAAGTGAACCTGTCACCATATTATTTGTGTCTAAACTAAAATCACCACCTTCAGCAAAACCTATGCTGCATTCCAAGGTGCATATTATGCCCTGACTGCCCCTGTACACCCCATAAATGCATCATAAAAATCTCCAACTCTGCATAGAAATTTCTTCAGTCCGGTCCGATGGGCTTGAGTGCAGCCCTGTCCGTCCTGCATCTTCGTGTTGAACGGCCTCTTCTTCTTCTGGTTGATGTGGATGACTCTTGCGTCATCCACATCTACAGGGGAAATCTCACGTCTGTGCAGAGGCATCTCTGGATCAGATCACGCAGGTGCCTGTGCTTTGTCCTACGGTGGGCAGAGCCTAAAACACAATTGCGCATGTACGAACCGTCACGGCCTCTGCGCAGGGGCAAGATTTCCCCAGGAAATGTGAATGATGCAGGAAGTGTCATCCACATCAATCAGATGAAGAAGAGACCGTTCAGCTTGGAGAGGCAGGATGGACGGCTCTGGAACCAGCCCATCAGACTAGACAGAAGAAATGTATATACAGAGCGGGACATTTTTATAAGGTATTTATGGGGTGTACAGGCGCAGTCAGGGCATAATAGGAACCTTCATGGCATGCAGCATAGGTGTTGCTGAAGACGGTGCTTTTAGTTGACATAATAAATCTAGTGACAGGTTCACTTTAAGGATAGGACAGTCATGTTTTTTCCAATTAAATTAAAAGCTAGTTACTTTCTAATTCACCTCATTGCAAATGTATTCTGTTATTCCAACCGATTGGGAGAATAGAAAAAAACAAAACTACACACAGAAAAAAATGCTTTAATACGCAAAAAATATTGGATCTAAGGTGGCAATCATGGACCATACCCTAGAGATGTGGTCTACCACCTGCTGCTCTGTAGCATGCCAAAATACTGTAGCATGCCAATCTGTCATGGTATATCAGTCTATAATAGCATACTTGTTAGGTTTCATCATGAACAATGAGGCTGTGGTGATGGGCTTTTATCTAGGGCTGTGGAGTTGGAGTTCATTTTGCTGGAGTCAGAATCGGTGTAAAATGGACTGACTCCAACTACTAAAATATAGAAGAAATTGGGTACAGTAGTTTAATTCAGTGTGTGCTACCTACATAGCTTGATTATCTTATATATAATTCCCCTAACGCACTTCCGTAAGTTTCGGCGCTGTTTCCGTTGTTGTGGCCGTGGGCGCGTGGCGCCCACACGACCTGTGAAACATTGCCCGCGCACGGGCATTGCGAGCCGTTGCAGGGGCGCGAGCAATGGCCGCGCAGCGGCCATTGCGAGTCTCCCGCCCCGGCGACGACCAACGAGAGCCGAGCGCCGTGGCCGAAAATAGAACCAAGGGCCAGGCCATGCACAGCTCTAAAGACCGCTATGTATCTCAATGGGTGCAATGCAATGCAATGCACTGCAGCAGACAATACTTGCGTCAGGCTAGGGTCACAATGCAAGTGTGACCCTAGCCCTCAGGGGCCCGGTGGGGCCCCTCCAAGCAGTCGGGCCCAGGCACTTGCCCGGGTGCTGACGCCGGGCCTGGCTGTAAGTGAGGCGCTATGCTCATTGGTCGCTGTGTGCTGGCGCCGACCAATGAGCATAGCGCCTCACTGGCCATTGAGATACATGGAGGACTTTGAGCTTCAAATTTACCGCTGTAAGTGAGGCGCTATGCTCATTGGTCGCTGTGTGCTGGCGCCGACCAATGAGCATAGCGCCTTACTTCCCATTCAGATACATGGAGGACTTTGAGCTTCAAATTTACTCAAAGTCAAACTCAAAGTCCTCCATGTATCTCAATGGCCAGTGAGGCGCTTCTCTCATTGTACTCATGACAGTAGCAACATTAACCCCTTACATTCCGTTTTATCTGTAATTTCTATAACACAGTGTGTAGTTGTACTGCCACTGCGAAATTAACCCCTTATATACCATTTCTGCCTTAACTCCATACTTTGTAGTCTCTATTACTACTGCCAGTAGGAACATTAACCCCTTATATTCCATTATTGTTGTTATTTCTATTACACAGTGTATAGTTGTAATGACATTACGAAATTACCGTAACCCATTATATACCAGTTCAGCATTAACTGCATTTGGTAGTGTTTAATGCCACTGGTACATTAACCCCTTGAACACCATTTTGGATATAATTTACAGCGCACTTCTTCAATAACATTTTTGATATTATTATAAGTTCCTACTCTGTTAGGGTATGTGCACATCTGACGTTTCTGCATCATTGCAGACCGTCAGAAAACCTGAGCAGTGTCCCTCGTTTTGTTAGCGATTTTCTAGCGATTTTGTAGCTATTTCCTAGCGATTTTCAGCGTTTATACAGCGTTTTCTCAGCGATTTTCTTGGCGACTGGTTTTTGTGCTAGACATGCTGGAAAAACGCTAAAAAGAAGTCACATGCTCTATTCTTGACAACCGGTGGAAAACCGGTGAAAAAAGTGGAAAGGAGAAAAAAAAAAAAAGTTCTAATGTGCACAGCGTTTTCTGAGATCCATTGACTAGCATGTTAATCCAACCGGTGGTTAGGATTAACATAAAATTAACATAAAACTCAGCGGAAAACGCTAAAAAACAGCTAACAAAACTCCCAGTGTGCACATACCCTTATAGTCCTGTTAGTCGGACATTGACTCTTTCTACACCTCCACTATATTGCTACCCTCACAATTCTGCCTACATCGGCTACTTAGTCATATATCTGGTTGTATCATAATCATGATTAAAAGCCTGATATCACATTGTACTACAATAAATGTATCACTTAAACATGAGCCGTGTATGAGGGAGCCGGAGTCGTATTCAGGGAAATTGAGGAGTCGGAGGTTTGACTTACCGCCTCCACAGCCCTGGACTTTTATTCCAATGTAACTGATAGTAAAAGCCATTATGAGGATATCAAGTGATTCCTGACAAAGAGCTGCCCCCTAGAAGTTTAGGCTATAATCAGATGGAGTTTTTTTTAGGGATTTTAAAATGATGAGTACCGTAATTAAAGCGGAAACCAGTGCAAAAAACACCACTTTCGAGGGAAGGGTTGTTTTTCAAAGTTTTTATTTACTGGAAGATGTTTATGCAAAGGTCTTGAATTGTTTTTTGACCTTTTTTTTATTTTAAAGTGTTTTTCACAATCTTTTTGACTTCAGGAAGAATCTGTCTCAAAGAAAGTGATATGTGATTCTTTATTTAACCCTTCAGGCTTTGAGAAATGCATAGTGGGAATCACCCCCCACCCCCCCACCAAAAAAAAACAAAAAAAAAATTTATGAAATGCAAAGTGGATGAACACTGAAATGAAAATGAAGACTTTTCCAAGCAACTAAGAAGATTTTAAATGATTTTTGGGGCTAAACTAGCTAATAAAAACTCATGTTCAAGATATTTGTTTGGATTGTAAAAGTGATTCCACTTACTTTTGGAAACTAAAAGGTAGTACAGAGATCAGACGTGTAATGTACTCATATTACAGATGAATGGGTGCATAAGAACGAGGCGATGAATGACATTAACCAGGGCTATGAATGGGAAGCGTGACTTCACTTGGAGAAGGTAAAGGTGTGTCCTTCAGCCATGTGTTCTGGAGCCACAGTTACTGTAGCATTATGTGTTCCTTCCAGCTCTAGGGATTAAAACTAATCCCTTCACTATTAGAAAATGACATTAACCCTTCTCACACTTGTACCTTATGCCAGGATACGCAACGCCCAAATTTTCCCAATTAAAAGTTTTCTTTTGCCACATATCCTGCCTTTATGTAGCCTATTAAGCAAATTAGTTCCTAAAGAATAGTGAAATGTGGCAGTGGCACTTCTCAGTGGTGGAGCTACACAGAAACCGAGAACTTGCTTGCAAAATCCATTAAAAAGTAACAGCTGGATTTTGAGGGTCCGAACAGCGGGAGGCCCATCATCAAAGCACCTTTCAAACATGAAGGTAGGATCTAAGCCACTACCTGGATAACCCCTTCTTATTTTTGGACTTACTTGAAAATACTTTTCTTATTGCCTTCTTTGGGAGACACAGGAACCATGGTGGCAGCAGAGTACACACACGGCTCCTGTGTCCATCAATTAAGTGAATGAAAAAAAAAAAGAAGAGGATTTTGCACCTACCGTAATATCCCTTTTTCATAGCATTCATTGGAGGACACCGTATGCTACAGTCACCATGGTTCCTGAGTCCCCCATTGAAGTGGCCAAGAAAAAAAGCATTCACCTAAAATATTTTATTTCTTAAACCTGTGTAAATGTACAGTATATGTAGTGTACTGTAGGTACGGAAGTATACTCACTGATTGCCATCTTCCCCAGTTTCCAGCAGTGCTTTGGTGCTCTTCTGGGTCACGTGACTGAAGCTTTGACTTGCTGTAGCCCACAGGGGCTTATGCATGGGTCAGAAGTCACTTTTATGATTCATTTATATGGAGCCATGTTCTCAATGCTCCATAGATTTCCATTGTGAAGTGTTCTTCAGTCTCATACGTAAACCACAGTATGATCCGGCGAATCAAAACTTCAGTCACGTGACACAGAAGAGAACCGGAGAGGGGCTAGAGATCCTGGGAAGACAGCAACCAGCAAGTATATTATTGCACTTACATGTGTTTAGATGGGTTTAGGCATAAAATGTTTGGTGGGACTGCTTTTTTAAATGCTGTATCTCTGTTTAAAATAACAAAAACAGGCAATCACCTCTAACACTGGTGCATTTCCAGTCATGTCATGTCGGATCTGTTGACAGTGGCGTAACTTGAAGCTCATGGGCCTGGATGCAAAAGCAAAAACTACGCCCCAAATTATTGCAATTGTTTAAAAGCAATAGTTTTGTTTCTATACGCCAAAGGGACTTTTGGGGCCCCCTAGACTCCAGGACCTGGGTGCAATAGCAAACTCTACATCTAATATAGTTACGCCCCTGTTTGTTGGTACTCACATG
This sequence comes from Allobates femoralis, assembly GCA_033576535.1. Classification (NCBI taxonomy): domain Eukaryota; kingdom Metazoa; phylum Chordata; class Amphibia; order Anura; family Aromobatidae; genus Allobates; species Allobates femoralis. Next base: position 76,722,793 of record JARQOC010000006.1, on the reverse strand, counting down.
ACATTGTTATTCTATGTGAGCGTTGCAGTCAATCATCTACTGCTAATAAACTGCAGTTCTCACGCCCATCTTCAGGTGAGGTGTGAGCGCTGCAGTCTTAGTAGTTATTGATTAGCTGCAACATAGCAAAATGTTATGCGAGTGCCAGGAGACCAGGCATTGTTCCCCAAAGCTGTGGGAGGGGAGAAGGTGTAGTTTATTTTTTTTTTAATTTGAAACAATGGAATACAAATAGTGGGCATCCCGCTTTACTATGTACTCATTTACCCTTTAATTTACAACTATTTTGATGATTAGACGGTTTGATGAACTGTGCTTCAGATCATCAAGCAAGTTGGTTGCCCCTGCAGGGGCCAATTGGCTGCAATGGTCCGTTGTCAACCAGGTAGTTGGAGCAGAAAAAGAGTGAAGAGGAGCCCAGCCTGTGGGATCCACAGGTAAATATGTATATATATTTTTTAATCTTTTATTTTTTAAACGCATTGGTGCCATGGATAAATGAAAGAGAAACTTCTTCAAAAAGTCTCATGCAGTTTTTATCTAAGTAATTGGTGAGCATTTGGTAAACCAGTAGTGTTTTTCATGGGGATAATACCCAATTAGCGATTAAATCATAAAAAGGATTAGTGTAATCGTCATCACGCAAGGTCCCCCAGAAATTTTATTAATTATACGGTAACTGTACAAATAACCCAAAGTAACCATTCTGGTGAAAGACACGATGATTGATTATACAAGATCTGAGATTTTTACTGCATCCAGTAGCGATACCATATTATCATCTATTAAGGAAAACTACATAAAGCAATGAATGTCTTCAATAGCGCTACATGAGACGTGAAGTAATAGTTGTCAGTAGGGAGCAGGGGATGAAGACATTTCCTGACACTGGCCTGTGTCTGTCCCTTTCTGCCCTAACACCCTGAGTAGGTCCTTCCCCCTGCCGCCATCACGTCCCACCCAGTACCTGTCTGTCACCTAAGGTAACCGTTGCTAGTGCACTGGTTGGTGAGGACGCCAGCCTGGCCTCTGCAGGTAATACAACACTAGGGCTAGGTAAAGACAGACAGGGGAACTTACAATAAGGATACTGGAATGAACAGTAGCACTCCAAGGCAGAGCAAGGGAGTCTCCAGGAAAGCTCCAGCAGCAGCAGACTATTATCACACTGTAAAATGGGTCAAGGAGAGACATCAGGTGAAGGGGTTATGTGACTATATAAACGGCGGGGAAGAAGTCATCAGACACATCACCTGATTAAAGCAACAGCAATGACATTGAAAAAAACTGACATTAACCATTATTGTCCCAAAGGGAATTAACATTTAAAATGAACAAACTGCAAAGCGGTCAACTCGTGACAATAGTCTGATAAAGGAGAAAAGGACTCTGATAAACAGATGTGACTTCTCCTGTACAGTCCGAGTGAAATCCACTCTCAATACAAACCTCTGGTTTAATTTTGTCATTGAACTAATTTTACATTCTTGATTGTCTTGCTGACCTATATTGTGAGTAAATCTCCCAAAATTAAAACTGTTGGCATTAATACTGAACAACTGCCTTGATTGTTTGCAGCGATTAAGGAGGCTTTAGGTTGCCTGAGGGATTGCTACTAAAACTGTCCTGCTCAGTGGAAATTAATCCCCTTCCCAGAACCCCATTGAAATGTGATCCATGGCTGTGTGTGAAATGAAGAGGATGGACATGAGCATCCTTAGTACTCAACCGGGACAATTCTCAAAAAAGGAACTCTAGGAATAATGACTTACACTCACAAGCAAATTATCGACAGCAGCAAGCTCGATACAACACAAAGGTGCTCAAGACTCTGCTACAGCCACATTAGGTATCAATAAATGCCAGGAGCTTCTATCACACTCACTATATATATATATATATATATATATATATATAATATATATATATATATATATATACATACATATACACACATATACACACGCATGCATCCATTTTCAAAATCCAATATTTTTTATTTTTTTACATTTTATTTTCGATGTTGTTTAACTTAAGTTGAAGCTTTATTTTTTAACACCATTTTAGGAAGTGAAACTATTTAATATGTAATTGCTTCTTTTCCAAGGGACCAAAACGAATTGAAGTATTGCCTCAAAAGCTCTTTAATGGGCTACATTTGCTATTCTATCCTTAATCATCAACTAAGCAGGTAGAAGTTCTGGAGCTGATTCCAGGTGCGGCATTTGGAAGTTTTTGCTGTGAACCAATGACATGCATCAAATGAGCTCTCAATGGAAGAGAAACAGACCATCATTAGGCTGAAAAGTAGAAGAAATCCATCTGAGATAGCAGAAATGTTAGAAGTGGTCAAATCTACAGTTTGGTACATTATTAAAAAAAAAAAAAAAAAAAAAAAAAACAAAAAAAAAAAAAACATGGCACTGGTGAGCTTGGGAATTTAAAAAAGACCTGGATGTCCATTGAAGACCACATTGGTAGATGATCGCAGAATTCATTCCATGGTGTAAAAACCCTTTATACTATCCACACAGGTGAAGAACACTCTCCAGGAAGTAGGCGTTTCAGTATCTACAGCTACCATATAGAGAAGACTTCATGACAACACACACAGAGGGTTCACCACAAGGTGCAAATTAGTTTAAAGACAAGAAAGGCCAGATTAGACTTTAACAAAAAAAACAAAAAACATCTAGAGAAGACGCCCAGTTCTGGAAAAGCATTTTTTTGACAAATGAAACACTCTGTACAAGAATGATGAGATGAAGAAAGTACTACCGAAGGCTTGGAACAGTTCATGATCCAAAGCAGAGGACATCCTCTGTAACACATGGAGGAGGCAGTGTGAGAGACAAAAATCAGGATCCAAAAGCGTAGTCAGAAACCAGCGGCAATATCGGGAGGGCAGCATAAGTACAAAAACGTCAGGCGGTAGAAGAGTCAAAATCCAGGAAAGGTCAGAGTTAATATAAAATAGAGCACAAACTAGATAGCTGGGAAAACGACCAATATATCTGGTGGTTTGCAGGGCAGGCCCCAAGGTATATAAAAGGTGCAGTCCCCTCTTGTAGACTGGATCTCACAGTCTGATGACCTCATCTGGACTGCCACCACAACCAGGCCAGATGGTGATGGCGATGCAGAACTGGTACCAAATGCCCCACTTTTGGTAGAGGAACGAAGCCTGTGCCTACCAGACGCCTCGGTAGGGACCTCTCTCTTGTCAACAGCATCACCCACAGGAGGAGCACAACGATACCCAGCGCTCAGAGGCAGGAACTAAAGGAGCAGGTCCGACAAAGACATGGCACTCCCTAGACAAAGGAATCTGGCGGTGCTTAGAAGCTGGGGCAGGAATAGCAGACACCGATTCTGATGGAGACGTGACAGTGGCACCACTAGTCGAAGGAATCCAGTGGCGCCTAGTGGATGGGGCAGGAATAGCAGACACCGATTCTGATGGCGATGTGACATAGGGCTTCCAATGGCCCTGGGTCACTAATGTTTATTAATGATGTGACTGAAGACAGAAGTAGCCGGATGAATTTTGAAGTGTACAGGATTATACTTTCTGCTCAGAATCAACCAAATGCAGTTGATTGGATTCAAATCCCGTGCGGCAGCAGTCATTGACTCAGCCAATAAGCGGTGCCGCGCGGCTTTGAATCCCGCACAGCTCATTGGCTCAGCCAGCGGCAGCTCAGCCAATGAGTGGTGCCGCGCGGCTTTGAATCCCGCACCGCTCATTGGCTCAGCCAGCGGCAGCTCAGCCAATGAGTGGTGCCGCGCGGCTTTGGCAGGGGATTTGAATCGTGCAGCGCTCAGCCAATGAGCGGTGCCACGCGGATTTGGTGGGGGATTTGAATCCCGGCCGTCATATCGGAATACTCATAACTTGGGTGTTCCAATATAGCAGTCAACGTACTTCCAATGCGAGCAGCCAGTAGAAGAGTGGCTGGCGGCGCTCATCTCCCGGCTGCATCGCCGCTGACCTCCCTTAGGCGGAAGATGAGCCATGGTCCCGACGGAATAAGGTGGCGTGTTGTCACTTATGGAGGCGCAGTTCGTGGCTTTGCGGCCACGAACTGTGCAACTAACTGTGTCTCAGTGGATTGTGGGATAGCGACAATCGTCAGAAGTTGTGACAGAGCCAATTGGTAATTATATATATAGATTACAAGGGGATTGTAATATATAGGACACAAAGAACCACCTTACAGGTGGGTGAAAATGTGGTGTGTATATACACACAGTACATGCTAATGACTGCTGCAGCCAATCAATAGCCTAAGGGGTGGTGCCATGATTCGTAGCACAAAACTGCTGAGGACAGTGATTGGCTGCAGCAGTCACGTGCATGTACTTTGTTGACATACAGTAGGTGAGGAGGAAAGAAAAGAATGACAGATAAGAAAAAACAAAGAGAAAGAACAAAAAGAAATCAAAAGGAGAACAAATAAACACAAAAAAAGAAAAAGAAAGGAATAAATGAAGAGATAAAAGAGAGAAAGAAAAAAGGACAGCATCTTCTGCTAAAGAGGCCATGAAACCATTCTCAAATATGTTCCTTTTTCAGGGTGCACCACCATCAGGTGAGATTTCATTAAACTAAGGACCATGCGTGGAAATTTATTGTAACACTTAACCTGTTTGATGATCAAGGAAAGACCAAATACAAGAGAAGTAAAAATGGAGACAACAGAAGACGCAGCCATGAGCTACCAGATCACAGGAACTAAAAGGAGATGAGCAAGAGACACCGAACATCAGGTTACTTGTTTAGTATTACACAAGGAGAAAGTATCACAAAGTCACCAGCTGCCAACACAGCAATGCTAATCTACCATAGATCCTCTGCGTGCTACAAGACAGGCCAGGAATACTGTGTGCCCAGTCAGACCAGACATTAAGTAACTGCTCTGCTATCAATCTGAATATGGCGATGGCTGCACTCCCGCCCATCACCTCCGCTGCACACATGTTCGCAGCCCGATCACCCCCACCAGGTCCCCGCACCCTGCAGCCCCCCTGTACACCCCGATGCCCCCAAACCAGTCGCCGCTGCAGATTAAACACAATCTGAATGTGGAGGACCTGTCATGATGTCAGAGTCATGGGCGGAGTCAGCAATCACATGACTCTGAAATCATCAAGGGTTCTTTTGCACGGACCACACAAGGGAGCACAGAGACAGCAAAAGGAGGCAAAGAAACAGCACACACACAAGGGAATTCAGAGGTACGCACCAGAATTGTGTCCGACGTTCAACATTGCCAGCGTGTGAGAAGTTCTGTGTGGCAGGAGCGGCTGCGCTCTCCAGCTCCCTGCTAAAGCATCTGACGATTGCAATCAGCTCCTGCCGACAGCACCTTCCACCTCCAGGAGGTCAGTAAACATAAAGATGTCAAAATAAATAAAATAAAAGATCTGCTTCCAGCAGCAGCACAGCCAAGGGAGGGAGATAAAAATCATGTTAAGCCATGTTAAAATCAGGTGTGTCCATATTGATTTTTATCTGCCTTCCTTTGGCTGTGTTGCTAGATGCAGCTACCTTTTGCTCTGGCCCCGTGTACCCATGTGTCATAAGCCTCTGGCCCAGTGCATCCTTAGTATGTCATACACTTCTGGCCCCATGTACCTGTGTGTCGTACGCCTCTGGTTCCGTGTACCCGTATGTCGTATGTCTCTGGCCCCGTTTACCCTTTGTGTCGTATGTCTCTGGCCCCGTTTACCCTTTGTGTCATATGACTCTGTCCCCGTGCACCAATGTGTCGTACGCCTCTGATCCCGTGTACCCATGTGTCATAAGCCTCTGGCCCCGTGTACTCTTTGTGTCGTATACCTCAGGCCCCGTGTACACGTGTGTCGTACGCCTCAGGCTCCATGTACTCGTGTGTTGTACACCTCAGGCTCTGTGTGCCATACACCTGAGACTTCGTGTACCCGTGTGTCATACACCTCAGGCCCTGTGTACCCATGTGCCATATGCCTCAGGCACTGTGTACCCATTTGCTGTATGCCTCCGGCTCAGTTTACCCATGTATTTTACACCTTAGGCTCCGTGTTCCCAAGTGCTGTACGCCTCAGGCTCATTGTACCTATGTGTCGTATGCCTCGTGCTCCGTGTGCCATATGCCTCAAGCTCCATGTACTCATGCGCTGTTTTCCTCAGGCTCTGCCTACCCATGTGCCATATATCTCAGGCTCTGTCTACCCATGTGCCATATATCTCAGGCTCTGTCTACCCATGTGCCATATATCTCAGGCTCTGTGTACCCATGTGCCATATATCTCAGGCTCTGTGTACCCATGTGCCATATATCTCAGGCTCTGTGTACCCATGTGCCATATATCTCAGGCTCTGTGTACCCATGTGCCATATATCTCAGGCTCTGTGTACCCATGTGCCATATACCTCAGGCTCTGGGTACCCATGTGCCGTGTACCTCAGGCTCCTTGTACCCATTTGCTGTATACCTCTGGCCCTGTGTACCCATGTGCCGTGTACCTCATGCTCGGTGTACCCATGTGGTGTATACCTCAGGCTCTGTCTACCCATGTGCAGTATACCTCAGGCCCCAGATATGGGGTTAATCTGCAGGTTAATAGCGTATGTAACCTGTCCAGCACCTGCATATTAAACCCCGCTGCCGGGAGGAAATGAACTTTAATCCTGGTGGCAGCATTCCTGTTACAATCACGGGGGCTGCACGAGTTCAGTCATGGCTCTAAAACTCTCCATTCACAGAGAGTAACTAAACTTGCTCCAGCACCGCCCCTGTGGCTGAAACTGAATTGTTGCCTGGAGGATTCAATTTTATTTCTTCCCGCCAGCGGGATTCAATCTGCAAGTGCAGGGCAGCTTTTACACGCTATTAACCTGCAGATTAACCCAATATCTATTTTAACCAAATATAGCAGGTAATTTTAAGTTGATAATTTTGCAGCCCCCAAAGGATTGTAGAAATTTGCAAATGGCCCCCGACAAAAACAAGGTTCCCCACCCCTGGTCTAGAGGAGGAGTGGAGGGGCCTCAATCCAAGCTGCTTGAGGTCTAGTGTGAAGTGTCCACAATCAGTGATGGTTTGGGCAGCCATGTCATCTACTGGTGTAGGTCCACTGTGTTTTACCAAGACCAAAGTCAGCGCTGCCGTCTACCAGGAACTTTTACAGCACTTCATGCTTCACTCTGCCACAAACGTTTTGGAGATGGAGATTTAATTTCCCAGCAGGACTTGGCACCTGTCCACACTGCCAAAAGTACCAATACCTGGTTTACTAACCACAGTATCACTGTACTTGATTGGCCAGTAAACTCACCTGGACTAAATCTCAGAGAATCTATGGGGTATTGTCAAGAGGAAGATGAGACACCAGACCCAACAATGCAGACGAGCTGAAGGCTGCTATCAAAGCAACCTGGGCTTCCTCAACACATCAGCAGCCACAGGTTGATCACCTCCATGCCACGCCACATTCATGCAAAAGGAGCCCTGACCAAATATTGAGTGCATTTACTGTACATACTTTTCATTAGGCCAACATTTATGACTTAAAAATCCTTTTTTCAGTCAGTTTTATATAATATTCTAATTTTGTGAGATAATGACTTTTGGGTTTTCATTGGCTGTAAGTCATAATCATTAATATTTACAGAAATAAACACTTGAAATAGATCACTGTTTGTAATGACTCTATATACGTGCTTCACTTTATGTATTGAATTACTGAATTAAATTATCTTGTTGGTGATATTCTAATTTATTGAGATGCACCTGTATATCTGTAGATAATTTCTTCCTCTATTAGCAGACCATGTTTGAGAGATCTGAAGAACTTCTACCCACAATTCATTTAAAATGAGGGACAGCCCATGGGGGAATCATGTATGTCTTCTAATACTGGATAGCGGTTGTACTGACCTGCATAGGTAATGATGCTGCAGGGAGTGACACATTCCCTATAGAGGTGGCCCGGTAGGTGATCACAATTACTGCCTGTGATCTGAGTATACAGGTAGCCCATAAGGACTGACTAGGCATTTAACAAACCAGGTCATTATTTGCTCCCTATACCCAAAAGTCAACTCTCCAATCATCATTTCTTCAAGCTTTCTGAAAATACATTTGGTTTGGATTGCCTTGAGTGAAAATAATTCTGCAAAAATACATATCTTTTCTCGTGCTGCAGTGGCCCTATAAATGTAAGCCACTTGGCCCGGTCATATACTAACCATCTTTTGTCTTCACCTTTGACTGATGCCACTCCATTGCCACAGTGCCAACTTGTGCCCATGACTTTTGACTGTCCGGAAGTCAGAAGTTACATCACAAGAGCTCAATGCATCTCTATGAGAGCGAGAATGAAGCCATTATGAGGCTCTCAGAGATATATTAATTTAGGGATCTCCAGTGCGCTCAATAAAACACAGGATCTGCCAGCAGGTCACAAATCTCTGCAGACCGACTGGAGCAGCGCTGGAAAAAGGTGAAGCCGCTGGAAGGAGAGTATCCGATAGGGGTTATGAGACCTAGATTTAAGGCATCACTTCAGTGGCGCAATATCAAAAAATGAAGTTAAAAAAAAAAAAAATTGCAGGAGTGGTGCTTTAAGTTTTATTGGATCCTGTTGTTCTCCCCATAGAGGACAAAAGAAAGCTTGATAATGCAAAAAGAGATTGGAGAGGCACTCACCGGGTTGGCTCAACTTCTTTACTAGAACATCATGCAGGTAAAACCAACTAGTGTTGGGGGGGGGGGGGAGGGTAGTGCGAGAGGCACATGACTACAGCACCGTTTCACACCTATCCGGTGCTTCTACGGATCCACAAAAGAAAGCTTGGCTAAGATGAGTATTCATGTGCCTGAGGGAGTCAGAAGAGACAGCATCTTCAGGCAATATTATACCACTAAAGGTACCGTCACACGCGGCAATAATGCTACCAATTTTACTGGCAATTTGCTGGTTGCAGTGAAATCATGGACACATTGTTCTATTATTGTTGCCGTGTACAAATGGAACAATGTGTCCATGATTTCACTGCAACCAACAAATTGCCAGTGAAATTGCCTAGCAATATTGCCGTGTGTGACGGTACCTTAAGGGCTCGCTCACATGGGCACATAAGGTAGGTTTCACAAAGCCATTTTTTTTTTAATTCATGTGATTCCAGCTTAAATCGGATGTACCTGCATTCGTTTTCCCATTTTTTCACGGAGACCAAAATCCAAAGATGTTGTGATTTTGATGTCTGTGTCAAAAACCGTCAACACTCGGATCCGGGGCAATCCGGGTTGAATTAAAATGTGGCTCTATGTAACCCGGATCCAGCGGACTCCAGACCCCCTGGATCTGGACGCTGGTTCAGCGTTTTTGAATTGTGCATGCAACTTATGCAGTTCTAAAGGAGTGTCATTTACAAATTCGGATCCTGTGGAAAAAGGTACACAACCGAATGCTTCCCCACCGGTATTAGAACTGGTTCGTGAGACAGAGCAGTGATAATACAGTGCAGGTGCATCCAGAGCCTTGCATCCCCCGTAAACATTTTCACGTTCCACCCACAAATTTAAATGTATTAATTTGGGATTTTATGTGCTATACCGGCATTAAGGTGGCAAGCAGTTGTGAAATATAAGGGAAACACTATATTTTTTAAATCTTTAGAAAACAATGTAAAGCTGAAAATTGTGGAAATTCTGTTCCATGCACAGTGCATGCTGGACATATAAACAGATTATTTCAGAATTTTCATTTCACTTATAATAATCAAATGCCACTTTTTATATATTTTTAGTCATCATTTGATTTCTTTTGTTGTAGATTACTGGAAGCTCGATAATAAGACGATAACATTGGCAGTGTTGGGGTAGCAGCATAAACTTCCCGATAGCTGCACTCCCACACAGAGCCGTCAAAGGCTTCACTGTGCGCTATCAGCAGCACATTACTGATACAAGCCCAGACAGCCGGTCAAATAATGGTGTTATGTCTCAGCCTTTATCAAGAATAAAAATTCAGACATCCTCCCACCACCATCTTCACAGCTGTCTGCTACAATTTTGCCGGCCTCCTCAATGCCAAATCTATATTTATTCATTTATACTTGTTATACAGCACCATCTAATATATAATTACCCTAAGGCCACTTCCGTCATATTCGGCAGTGTTTCCGTCGTCGTATGCGTGGCTGCCACACTCGCAATGCCTTTGCGAGTCCTTGCTGAGTCTCTCTCTCTCTCCTGCCACACTCGCAATGCCTTTGCGAGTCCATGCACAGTCTCTCACTCTCAGGACCTGAGATGATGTCACTGGTATGGGCGGGGCTATATCACATGACTGTGACATCATCACAGGCACTTTCATTGCTTCAGTCAGCACAGGAGACATCATGCCGCTGTCTCACATCAGACGTGTCCTCAACACTGATTCTCTGCCTCTGACATCCTGCGATCACAAGGGAACATACAGCTGACAGAGGACCCCGGACAGAGCCCCCAAGAGCTGATCTCCAGGATACAGGTGAGAGGAGGCTGCACAGGAGCAACGCTCTGCAGTGAGCAGCCTGCACAGGAGCAATGCTCTGCAGAGGGAAGGCTGCACAGGAGCAATGCTCTGCAGAGATGAGGCAGCTCAGGAGCAATGTTCTGCAGAGAGGAGGCTGCACAGGAGCATTGCTCTGCAGAGAGGAGGCTACACAGGAGCAATGTTATGCAGAGAGGAGGCTGCACAGGAGCAATGTTCTGCAGAGAGGAGGCTGCACAGGAGCATTACTCTGCAGAGAGGAGGCTGCACAGGAGCAATGTTCTGCAGAGAGGAGGCTGCACAGGAGCATTGCTCTGCAGAGAGGAGGCTACACAGGAGCAATGCTCTGCAGATAGGAGGCTGCACAGGAGCAATGCTCTGCAGAGAGGAGGCTGCACAGGAGCGATGCTCTGCAGGGAGGAGGCTGCACAGGAGCAATGCTCTGCAGAGAGGAGGCTGCACAGGAGCATTGCTCTGCAGAGAGGAGGCTACACACAAGCAATGCTCTGCAGAGAGGAGGCTGCACAGGAGCAATGCTCTGCAGAGAGGAGGCTGCACAGGAGCGATGCTCTGCAGAGAGGAGGCTGCACAGGAGCGATGCTCTGCAGAGAGGAGGCTGCACAGGAGCATTGCTCTGCAGAGAGGAGGCTGCACAGGAGCAATGCTCTGCAGAGAGGAAGCTGCACAGGAGCGATGCTCTGCAGAGAGGAGGCTGCACAGGAGCGATGCTCTGCAGAGAAAAGGCTGCACAGGAGCATTGCTCTGCAGAGAGGAGGCTGCACAGGAGCAATGCTCTGCAGAGAGGAGGCTGCACAGGAGCAATGCTCTGCAGAGAGGAGCCTGCACAGGAGCAATGCTCTGCAGAGAGGAGGCTGCACAGGAGCGATGCTCTGCAGAGAGGAGGCTGCACAGGAGCATTGCTCTGCAGAGAGGAGGCTACACAGGAGCAATGCTCTGCAGAGAGGAGGCTGCACAGGAGCAATGCTCTGCAGAGAGGAGGCTGCACAGGAGCGATGCTCTGCAGAGAGGAGGCTGCACAGGAGCATTGCTCTGCAGAAAGGAGGCTGCACAGGAGCAATGCTCTGCAGAGGGGAGGCTGCACAGGAGTAATGCTCTGCAGAGAGGAGGCTGCACAGGAGCAATCCTCTGCAGAGAGGAGGCTGCACAGGAGCAATGCTCTGCAGAGAGGAGGCTGCACAGGAGCACTGCTCTGCAGAGAGGAGGCTGCACAGGAGCATTGCTCTGCAGAGAGGAGGCTGCACAGGAGCAATGCTCTGCAGAGAGGAGGCTGCACAGGAGCATTGCTCTGCAGAGAGGAGGCTGCACAGGAGCAATGTTCTGCAGAGAGGAGGCTGCACAGGAGCATTGCCCTGCAGAGAGGAGGCTGCACAGGAGCAATGCTCTGCACAGAGGAGGCTGCACAGGAGCAATGCTCTGCAGAGAGGAGGCTGCACAGGAGCAATGCTCTGCAGAGAGTAGGCTGCACAGGAGCATTGCCCTGCAGAGAGGAGGCTGCACAGGAGCAATGCTCTGCAGAGAGGAGGCTGCACAGAAGCAATACTCTGCAGAGAGGAGGAGGCTGCACAGGAGCAATGCTCTGCAGAGACGAGGCTGCACAGGAGCAATACTCAGCAGAGAGGAGCCTGCACAAGAGCAATGCTCTGCATGAGTAGAGCCAACATGCTGGCGACGGCGGAGTGAAAATGCCGTGGCGGGGAACACGATGACCCGCTGGTAAGTATGACAGTCAGAGTGCCTCTGCAATACTCTGCAGAGAGGAGGCTGCACATGAGCAATGCTCTGCACAGAGGAGGCTGCACAGGAGCATTGCTCTGCATGAGGGGAGGCTGCACAGGAGCAATGCTCTGCAGAGGGGAGGAGGCTGCACAGGAGCAATGCTCTGCAGAGAGGAGCCTGCACAGGAGCAATGCTCTGCATGAGTGGAGCCAACATGCTGGCGACGGCAGAGTGAAAATGCTGTGGCGGGGAAGACGATGACCCGCTGGTAAGTATGACAGGCAGAGTGCCTCTGTCCTCTGCTGACCACTCTGCCCGCCGCACTGCGCTGACCACTCTGCCCGCCGCACTGCGCTGACCACTCTGCCCACCCCACTCACTGCTAACCACTGAGCCACCATACTCCTGCTAACCACTGAGCCACCGCGCACTACTAACCACTGAGCCACCGCGCAGTGCTAACCTACACTGCACACAGCCCGCGCAGTGCTAACCACTGAGCCACCGCGCAGTGCTAACCACTGAGCCACCGCGCAGTGCTAACCACTGAGCCACCGCGCAGTGCTAACCACTGAGCCACCGCGCAGTGCTAACCACTGAGCCACCATATACAGTGCTAACCACTGAGCCACTATATACAGTGCTAACCACTGAGCCACCATATACAGTGCTAACCACTGAGCCACCGTATACAGTGCTAACCACTGAGCCACCGTATACAGTGCTAACCACTGAGCCACCGTATACACTGCTAACCACTGAGCCACCATATACAGTGCTAACCACTGAGCCACCGTATACAGTGCTAACCATTGAGCCACCGTATACAGTGCTAACCATTGAGCCACCGTATACAGTGCTAACCACTGAGCCACCATATACAGTGCTAACCACTGAGCCACCATATACAGTGCTAACCACTGAGCCACCGTATACAGTGCTAACCACTCAGCCACCGTATACTCTGCTACCCACTGAGCCGCCATATACAGTGCTAACCACTGAGCCACCATATACAGTGCTAACCACTGAGCCACCTGTATACACACAATTAATTTCACCGCACTCCCCTAAATATTAGTAAATAAACTATATATGCATTCTAGACTACCCGATTCTTTAGAATCGGGCTCACAGCTAGTTAATAATGAAACTACAAACTACCTGCAGATGTTGTCCTTGGTGGGATCTGAACCCAGGAATTCAGTGATGCATAAGACTGCAATGCCAACGACTGAGCCACCATACTTCATATATTTTTACATTTCCTCGGTTGCCATTTCTGTAGATTCACAATTATCTCATGTGCTGGTAACACGATTTTTTATGACGATGCTGGAGCTGAGAATTAGGCAGCACAATACTTCAACATACTGCTTATTTCAGCATATTGCACCAGGGCTGTGGTGTTGGAGTCGGTGTCCATTTTTCATGGAGCTGGAGTGGGATTCGGGGACATTGAGGAGTCTGAGTCAGATGTTTGGCTTACTGACTTCACAGCCAGTTGTGGACAGTGGACAGGGGCTGACTGGTGGAGCTCATCCCGCGTGGCAGCCTGATCCAGCAGCCCTGATGAGCACTGGGGGGGCTCACTTAGTTCAGTATTTCAACAAATGGAAGTTCATCAGAAAAAAGGGGCACTCACCCGTTAATGTGCAACCAGTCATCTTTATTCCAGTGCCAGTTTAACGAGCAGCAGGGAGGGGTGGCGGACGAAAGACAATGGGCCGTTTCGTCCCTATAGGACCAGTAGAAGTGCCATTGTCCTTCGTCCTCCACCCCCCTCACTGGTGTTTATTAAACGGACACCGGAATAATCATATACCGTAATATAATATGAGAATATGAATAACGATTTATAATTATTTCAAAGCACTTTTACTAAAGTAACACTTATTATTATTTAGATATAAATTAAATGGTTGCAGGGTCAGGTCTGATATAATAATAGAATAAATTAAATACAGAACAAAATAAAGTAGAATTATATATCAATAAAAGGTTTGAAAACATTTATTTTAATTATTGTTGGTTACATTAATATTAAATATAGAAATTAAATACTGAAACTAAATAAATGTATTAAATAATAAATCTCTAATCAACTCTTATGAAATGACTAATTTAATGAAACAGTCTCTTCTCTTCAGGCTGTGTATTGTGGTTATATAAATTGTTTGAAAATCTGTAGTTTCCAGACATGAAGGGGTAAAAATGATCTGTGATGTCATACGGATTACCTATATAAACCACCTTGTTACTATTACTGGTCTCACCTGATGAAGGGGATATCAGCTGCCGAAACATGTTGTGAGGGGTGACCAGTCCGCATTTGGGCAAGTAAAGAGAAGGTTCTAAAAAGCTGTCTCTGTGGTTTATATCCAAGCGCCCGCTCAAATCCGCTAAAGCTTCTTTAATTTACACGTCTCTACACCTTGGTGGGTGTGCGGTACTGCTGGAGGAAAGCTTCTACGAGACCTGTGGGGAGAATAACAGGAGGATCGAGGACCTGCGGTGACGTCAGAAACACCGTGATCCAACACGTGACCGGCTGTCTTGCCTGACAGCGGCGGCGGGTGCACGAGACGCACCGTAGGCTCTGTACCACGGTTGTGCTGGAGCATAACAGATCAAGGTTAGTGCATCTCCCCCATTGCCTCCACTAGACCCCCAGGTATTACAACAGGAGCGCCCTCTCTTGTGCTTTTATTTTAGAACCGGAATAAAGACGACAGGTTGCAGATTAACGGGTGAGCGAGCACCATGTGTTATCAAATCACAAAACTTTATTACAAATACCAGGCAAACAGCACAAGAGTGCAAATATTCTAAAAACAATTAAAAAGGGCCATGCAAGGCCACAGATACACAAGTTCTCTACCCATTACACCATTACAACTGTAGTCATAAATACATAGTATGCCAAACAATAAATATATCCTCATAGCATATCAAAATACAGTAAACAGGAAAAGTATCTCAGATTAATAAACCAGGCCCATTTGAACAAGGTACATTGACTGTTCTATAATAAAAGTGCAACTTCGTGCATGATGTAGACCAAAAATGTATAATAGATGGTCCAATAAGGACACAAGGATATTAGGAGAGCCACAAATTCAAATCAAGACTTAACCTGTAACCTGTATGGGCAGGGAATGGATCACCCTACGCATTTCGTCATCCGCCGATGACTTCGTCAGGGGGCACATTGTGTTGTCTGATCCGGGTTCTTATAGCATCATAATAATAGTCACCTGTTTTCAGTGTGGGGCTAGCTGAAGCGCCGCCATCTCCGGCATCTATGCAGAAATGATGCAGGGGGAAGTGGTAATGAATGGGTTGGCGTACAGCGCGCATGCGAGGGAGGGTGTATGCGGCTTCACATTATGGAGTAGTAGCATGGCCGCCGCACCTGCGCACATATGCGCTGTCTGCCACGCATGCACTGGGAGACTATGTGACTCCACAACACGGAGCAAAAATACAGTCACTGTTCATGCGCAGTAAGCTGAATATATCGTCACTCATGGGCAATAGGGAAGAAAGGAGGGGAAGCAAAGCAGAATTGCTACTAATTAATTAAGTAATACGTGAGATCCGAGAGGTAAAAAGGGGGGGAGGGAATGTCAGATTTAGAGATATCTCCAAGACAAGGGGGAAATGGCCAGATTGTAAACTGCCTAACGGAGTGGTGCCGAATTGTACACATTGTGTATTTCAAATACACAATATATTTTGCATCATGGTTCTAATCATATCAAAAGTAATCTAGAACATTGTATCTAATAATAATCATTATATGCAAAAGGTACATGCAATAAATCTAAGGGTACCGTTACACGGTGCGACGCTGCCGGAGATGTCGGCGGCGATGGGCAGGCGGGCGCGCATACGTATTTGGCGCCCCACCAGCGTCGCCGTCCCCCATTTACATGGGGCGACACCTTCGGCGACGCACCGGTGATCTGATAGGCGCATCGCCGCCGGAGTGTCTCAAAACCCCAGCAGCGATGCAGTACAATGGGAGCCTATGGCTTCCATCGCCTGTCGTATCGCCGTCGGCCGTTTACATGGATGATGTGTACACATCGCCCCAGATCGGCCGCCTGGTTTCAGAGCACTGCTCTGAAACCAGGCGACCAGTAAAAGGTGGCGCCATCGCCTATTTACATTAGGTGATGCAGGGGCGATATCGGTGCTGATAGGCCATGCCCCTGCATCGCCTAAGAAATCGGCGGTGCCGTCGCCACATGTGACGGTACCCTAAGAGCTGAACCCATGAAGTTTGGTTTCAATATCCGAACCCTAAGTTCAAAAACCTCCCCACCTCTTAATATACAATATATTACAGTACTTACATCACAAAAACAATATTCCGCTGGAGCTGCAATATCTTAATTCATAGATTGTTTAGCAAGAAATATAGAAAATACTGTTTTAAAATACGGTTATTATTTAAACAATAAAAAAATCATCCACTCAGCTGAGCACTGTTGAGAAGAGAGAAAGCGAATAAGAAAAGAAATAATTACGGTAAATGAAGATCAGAATAAGATATAGTTAAAAAAAGAAGAATGTCTAACAAAGAATATTAAAGTTCAAGTATATAAAAGAGGGGGGACAATTACTGTATATACTCGAGTATAAGCCGACCCGAGTATAAGCCGAGGCCCCTAATTTTACCCTCCAAAACTAGGGAAACCTATTGACTCGAGTATAAGCCTTGGGAGGGGAAATGAAGCAGAGCCTCATCACGGTATACAGCCCCTCTCATCATGATAAATGGCCCCCCATTACTGGTATATAATTGCCCATCACTGGTATATAGTTCCCCCCATCAGAGGTTACAACCCCCATCAGTAGTATATACACAGGCCCCCCCATCAGTGATATATACATGCCCCCCATCAGTGGTATATACAGGCCCCCCATAAGAGGATACAGCCCCCATCAGTGGTATATACAGACCCCCCATCAGTGGTCTATAAAGGCCCCCTTCAGTGGTCTATAAAGGCCCCCTTCAGTGGTCTATAAAGGCCCCCCATCAGAGGTTACAGCCCCCATCAGTGGTATATACAGGCCCCCTTCAGTGGTATATACAGGCCCCCTTCAGTGGTATATACAGGCCCCCTTCAGAGGTATATACAGGCCCCCTTCAGAGGTATATACAGGCCCCCTTCAGAGGTATATACAGGCCCCCTTCAGAGGTATATACAGGCTTCCCCTTGCTGCCGCACACCTGTGAAAGAATAGCTCATTCATACTTATCCTCCTCGCTGTCACCGCCCCATCCTCCAGTCTTCTTCCTGCTTGAACCCAGCGTCATGTGACCGGCGCAGAAGCAATGACGTCATTGCTGCCGCGCCCGCCGGGTACAAGCAGGAAGAAGACCGGAGGACGCGCGGTGACAGCAAGGAGGATAAATATGAATGATCTAATCTTTTACAGGTGTGCGGCAGCAAGGGGGTGCCTGTATATACCACTGGGGGGGAGCGCGGACAGTGCAATGTAATATGCATCGCAGTGCATATTGCATTGCACTAATGAGCGGCCCCAAGTGACCAGCCGCTCCTATTACAGCCTCCCCCTGCCTGCTCCAGCCCCCGGACAATTTGTGTGCTGAAAACCTCGGCTTATACTCGAGTATATATGGTAAAGTGAATTCAGGCGGGTCCAAAACAACATGGTTTATCTGCTTATTATGATTTATTACTTTATCAGATGACAACCAATATTATAATTACAGTCAGGGCATAAAGACTACAGGAAATTCATGTAATCCAGGGTGATCACGCTCCTTATACTTGTCAAAAATAACGCATTAATCAAGAGAAAAGCTGACAAGTGTGGCAGATCCCAAATTATCAGTGGTGCCTTCGATTGTTTTAAGACAGATTAACGGGTGGGTGAGTGCTCTTTTTTTCTGATGAATTTACATTTTAAAAATTACAAAAAGGAAAATAGGCCAATGCAAAAGTTTAGACACCCTGCATGGTCAGTGCCTAGTAGCGCCCCTTTTTTGCAAGTATCGAGGCTTGTAAACACTTTTTGTAGCAGCCAAGAGTCTTAATTCTTGTTTGAGGGATTTTCATCCTTTCTACCTTTACACAGTCTTCCCGATCTGTGAGATTCCTAAAAGCCCCGTCACACACTACGATATCATTAACGATAGCATTGCAACACACCAGTTTGGTGATTTCTAAACATTTATCAACAACCAAAGATGAGGTCATTCATCGTTGGTTGTTGGTAAATGACCTGGACCATAAATTTATCGTTGGTCTCCTGCTGGGCGCCCAGCATCGGCGCGTGCGACAGCGGGAGACCAACGATCAACAATCTCCCAGCGCTGAACAGCAAGCGCCGGGAGCAGGTAACCAGGGTAAACATCGGGTAACTAAGTGCAGCGCTCTGCTTAGTTACTAGCTGTTTACCCTGGATATCAGCGTGCACACTGGTCGCTGATCGCTGGTGAATCTGCCTGTTTGACAGCTCACAAGTGATCTGATAACTATACCCCAGCGATCCACATCCTTGGTCCGATTGCTGGGACATCGATAGGTGTAACCTGGCCTTAAGTTGTCTTGCATACACAGCTCTTTTGAGGTCTAGCCACAGATTTTCAATGCAGGGGTGCCTGAACTTTTGCATGCCACTGTATGGGGAATACAAGCAGAGGGATGCACATATCATGAGAGAAATTATTAATTTCAGGAAAAAGCGTACCCATCCACATCTATAGTGTCTGTATTTTTCTATTATCTAATTGTCTATATTATTTATAGATAAAATATACTTTGCAAACAAATATTCCCGTCTGCACAATCAGTGTTAGGGACAATAATCACTATAGACGATTACTACCAATATGCTCAGCACTTCTTTTTGCATTGTCTATGAGAACTTGTTATACTTTGGGTTAACTCTGCGGCACATTATCTTGCCCACCCATAACAGGGAAAAGATATCCGGGAAGGATCGTTATTAAAAACATTTACCGAAACTTTTATATTTTTTCAGTTTTATGGGTGTAGAAAATAACACCCAACCCACAGAGATTAAAAACATGTTTTTCCACACTTTGAGTGAAATAACAATGAGGCAGTGTCGGCGCTGCCCAGAGCTGTAAGATCTGCAGACATGCACATTCTTAGTTACTCTTGTTTACAAGTGTGAATCATAAATTAATACCTCAATGAAAACAATTGCTTATGTCCGAAAGCCCTAAAGCTACAGTGAGCTGATTACTAAACACAAGCTCCATGGACAGTCCGGGAAAGTGAGGGAATGTCAGCAGGCAAAATAAAAACCATGTAGAGGAAGCACTCCTGGCCTGCCGGGAACCACAGATTACACCGGAACAGGTCACAACAATGGCAGCAGGTGATTTTTGTTTTTCTTTAACGGTAAACTTAAATTCCTTTTCCAGGACCAATTAGGCCTCAATGTTCTGAATGATTATCCTCTGGTGCTGTGGGGCACACAATACCTCCATCACTTAGGCCACATGCACACCTTGAGTATTTGGAGAGTTTTTTTTTACCTCAGTGAAAGCCAAAACAAGGAGAAGGTAAAAAATACAGTATTGATGACATGTTTCTATTAGGCCACGTGCATACATTGAGTATTTGGTGAGTTTTTTACCTCAGGATTTGTAGACAAAACCAGGAGTGGAACAATCAGAGGGAAAGTATAATAGAAACACATCACAACTGTATTTATCACCCACTAATGGATTTGACTTACAAATACTGAGGTAAAAAACTCACTAAATACTCAACGTGTGAACGTGGACTTATTTGTTCTTGTAACGTCCTGTCCGTTTCTCCACCTCTCACTTTCATCTACGGTACTTTAGTGTTTAATGGATTTTCATAGCAAGCTTCTGCATGCTTACTGCAGTTGACCGATACGTCTCCCCTGTGTGTTCACAGCCCTATAAGGGGGTAAAGTACCCAAGCAGCATTGATTTTTGGGGAAGACATTGCTGTGGACAAGGAGCCTGATGATGCCTGCACCACATTTTATAGCTGTATTGCTACTTATGGGCTCCGTGTACAGGGCTTTAACCTGAAGCCCTTAGGGCCCCAAATTGTGTCTCCATACAACCTTTATGAGGACACAGTAACCGTTTCTGCACAAGTAACCGTTTCTGCAAGATCAGAATAAATTCACCAGGAGCATTGTACATCATATCACAATTGGCGATGTCACTTGGAAATAATCGCATTTTCGGTTGTTTTTTGGGGGTAGACATATAGTTAATGCTTAAAAAAATTAAGTTATAGGTTCCCAAATTACAAACCAAAATGTAATAAAAAGATAATATTTTATTACACATGGATTTTTAATATTTAAGGTATAGACATACAAAAAAGACACACAAGAATAGCTGAAAAAAGCAAAACAGGATAGTAGTCCTATAAATTCCAACTGAGGAATGGAAAATGTAAGGGTCCATCAAACTGTCCCTAGGGTGAATCTGACTTCCATAGGGATGGAGAATTTAAACACTAATCAATGGTGCCCAGATAGAGTCTGTTTGGTCCATCCATCCATGTATTGGGGCACCAAGCGATGATATTGGACATCTGATGTCTTCTCACAGTAAGGACAGACTTTGTTACTGTTGCCCAAGACATCTCAATGGCCCGTGTTTATTTTCTCATAATATAAATTTTGGGTCGGCCATTTGACAAGCTCCAGTCTCCTCATAAATCTCAGCAACAAAAAAAAAAAAAAAAAGTGGGGCGAAACGAGTCGAGCCACGAGCCTTGGAGTGTTCACATGAGACGGTGAACATTGTGATCACGGTCCCTATATGGCATCCTTGTCAAAATAAGAGAATTCACATATATATGAAAAGATAAATTATTTCTCCGCTTTGGGGCTTGCCTTATCCTAGACTGTGAGCCCTCGTGGACAGGGTCCCTGCCCCTCCTGTACCTGTACGTCCTGATCGCCTAGATTTAGTGTACTTGTTCTTGTCTCCCTCATCCTCATGTAAAGCGCCATGGAACCCAATGGCGCTATATAAATAAATAATAATAATAATACTGAACCTGAAGGATGCCATAGTTTCTATTATCTCTCTACTCCATTGTGTGTGCATTAGTGTATAGTGTAGGGGCAGTCTTTTAAGGGATAGCCATAGAGAAATGGGAGTACCATTGATTAGGGTGTAAATCCTCAATTTCTAGGTAAGGTCAGATTCACCCTTGGGAAATTTGAAGAAAGATGATCAGGGCACTAGGCGGTACTAACAGTCAGGTCCGGGATAACCACCCGTTAAGGCAAATTCCCCTACGGGTGTGCACAGCCAAAGCACCAAATCAAACAGCCAAATTGAAGAAGAAGCGGCACTCACCGAAATAATACAGATGGTCCTTTATTCCATGATTCTAGAAACGGACAGGGTGCAGGGAGGAGGCCACGGGGTCCAACGGACAACGACGCCGTTTCACGACAGTTGTCGCTTCTACGGGTCCGGATATCCCTAGGGAAAGTTTGGTGGACTTACATTTTCCACTCATCGGGTGGAATTTAAAGTACGGTACTACTATCCTATTTTGCCTTTTTTGGCTATTCTTGCTTGTCTTTTTTGTGTATCTACCCGTATGGATTTTAAATATTTAAATTTAATAAAATATTTTTTTTATTTAAAGAGGACCTGTCACCCCCCTGCTGCATTGCAAACTATATGCAGCACGTCTGCTGCATTCAGGGAAGGGATTCCCCTATGTCTCTAGTTCACCCCCCTCCCCCCGGTAAGCTTTAAAAAAAGACATTAGAAAACTTACAGTATTATTAAGGGGTCTTCACTGCTGTCACAGTCCTCCAGCCGTCTCCTTTTGACATTTCTAGAACCGCACCAGTAGCAGAGGTGAGTATAGGCCTTTTTATTATCATGGGGCCATACATGGGAGATGAGAAGGGGTTGTTCAAGTAGTGAAGCAGCGTTTATATTATACAGGGATCATTAAAAATTGTACTAGAATGCTGATAAAGCACTATTAATACCATCATTGCGTAAAGCTTGGTGCCAAGTACCTTAAATACCACCTTTTGCACTGAATCTGGATTCACCTGGGGCAATGATCACATAATCAGTCATACAGATGTGTACAGGAACAACAGATAATGATTTGGATATTTGTCATTGAAAAGAAAGCAGGGGGCATGTGTTGCTGACGATAATGTCATTTGTACGAGAGGATGGAGGCAATAAAAAGGATCATTTATATGAAACCTTACACAGATCACATCATGTAAAAAATAAATATTTAATGTGAAAAAACGAGTGTTGACTGACTTGCCAAATTGAGGGCTGGTTTCTTTTCTGACAATAGACCCTTATATCAAAAGAAGTGCATAAAATATTTAAGGAGGATACATTTACGTGGCCTTAGGGAAGTATTTGTGCAGAATACAAATCAGATTGTGTTAACTAGCGTACATGACACAGTTTTATGGCACGTTACCACCATCAAGTGCTCTCTAGTGACTCATGAAACAGATCCCGACTGTCTCTTTGCAAATGTCTGAAATATACCAACGACATTAATTAAAATGTTAAAAACTGCTGAATCCATATGTAGCTAATGTCACGCTACCAGGGATGGATCAGGAACTATAAAAATCAAGGAGTCCTTCAAAGTAATCTTAAAGTAATATTGATATTTCCTGCAGCCTAGAAGTACAGACCATGATATACATCAATAAAAGACATACCAATTGTAAGGGTACGGTCAGACGTAACGACCGCAGTAGCGATCCCGATAACGACATGGCTCCCGGGATCGCTGATGAGTCATTATCGGTATCGCTACTTGGTATTCAAACACGCCGATCTATACAACGATATGTCCACCCTAGCGATTTCTTCAACGATATTGTTCAGTCGTTGTATTTCCTTCCTTCCTACGTACTCATTATGTGTTGCCAACAATATCGTCGGTAAGGTGTCAAACACAGCGATACAGCGTTCCCAGCGGGAGCGCAACGACCAAAAAATGAACCAGGAGGCTGTGTAACGATTGCCGATCTCGCAGCAGGGGACCAGATCGTTACACCCTGTCGCACGTAGCGATGTCGTTGCTGAGATCGCTATTGCGTCACAAAAGTAACGATCTCGTTAGCGATCTCGGTATGTGAGACATACCCTTAAGGCTCAAGAAACAAATCCATAGGCACATTTACAACCAAAGGAAAGTTCCAGCTGGAGGAAGTGGTTTAAACATTTGCCAATAATTGCCAACAGCATACCTGCCATTGGTTTCAGAATAAGCAGTCACTGTACATGATGCATAACACTATTTCTGGTCACTATACGTCTTGTTTCCTCCATTTCTTACCAGTTTAATTTTTGGATGAATCAAATTTTCAGTCGTCTCTGCGCTACTGGGTGGAGAAACTGCTATCATGCCTTCTGTACACAGTACACTCAGACATGAGGATTTATGTTTCTCCTGTCTCTAAGTAGCACATGTTGAAGGCTGTTGAGCATTGAAAATACTATACCGTAATACTGAGCAGTGTAGCTGTGAATGTAGCGCTAGGAAAAGTTAGAAAACAGCAGAACCGTCTCTGTGTGTCTCTCTATTTCCCCCTGTGCCTCCCAACAGATTTCAATAAGATCCTCAGGAAATGAGGAGTTTTGGAAGCAGGGCTGAGATGTGGCAGCTTATAAATTCTTATGTTTTATTCCACTCTTGTATTTTGCAAAGTTTTCTGAAATGACAGTGACAAGTAACCTTTGATTCACTTGATGTTGGTTTAGCAATGGTGAGCATGAAATGTAAGTGAACAGGAAGAAAAAAAATTGGAGTCAAATGTTTTGTAGGACGCCTAGGTTTTGGGATGTGTCCTACTGGAGGTGCTCAATTCTAGTGTACTGTGGCTCATAACACAAACGACCAAATAACCCTCATTACTACGATGACAGAATTTACTCGGTAGACGGAATAGACGGCAACTTGTAGATTAGACTATTTCCAATAATATTCTGTATTTCTGTCTTCTAGTATCGTGTTTCCCAGCTCCAGTCATCAACAGCCACCAATAGATCATGTGTTTAAGACTTCCTTAGTATTGCACAAAAATGGAATTATCATCTGAGCAATTTTAAGGAAATACTGATCCAGAGGTGGCTCTTGAGGACTGGAGCTGGGAACACTGTTCCAGTGTAATGAACAAGATGACAACTTGGCTTTGTGTCCAAACGCAAAAGAAAAATGGAATTCCTTGCAACATGTATGTCTGAAATTATTCAGGTCTTTATAGAAGACTGAACTGACAATGGGCAAACTTAGGGGTTCACTACATATGCAATCAAGGGTAGCATTAAAAGACAATACCAATGGAAAGGCAGTCAAGGTTTTCAGCTAAAATTTGCAGGTTATGGATCAAGCATGGTATTTGGGCACTGAGCAGTATTGATACTCTATATAGGTACTATAAAGGTTACACCATGGAGGAAGGGGGTGGGGGCCCCAAGAACTGTCTGGAGGGGTAAAACCTGGCACTGCTCAACCTACAAATATCTCCACATCTTAAGGCCCCATTACACGGCACGACATCGTTAACAATGTCGTTGATATGTCACGGGTTTGGAGTAATTCTAGCAACATTGTTAGGAAGTCGTTGCGTGTAACACCGAGATTCAACAATGATGTTCTCAAACCACACGATCAACGATCCGCCAACCTGCTAGATCGTTGTGTGTGACACCATGATAATGATGTCGTTGACGACTTTGCCCATTCACAGCAATGATCAGGTATCGTTCCCTGGGTTGTGCAAACGATACCTGCTCACTACATTGTTGGTGCGTCGTTCACGATATCTATATGTGTGACATCTCACGTATAGATATACGTAACACAATCTGTTTGCCAAAGGTAAAAATCTTTAACAGTATCATGTTGTTCAGTCATATGAGATTACTATATTTGTGAATGTTGCAGAAGACAAGATTTTGTCCAGCGGATGGCAGTGCATTTCTATAGGATTACATGCATGATTTATGCGCTCACGGACACTTCTGTACAAAGGCAGCTCTCTTGCACGCACAGAAAATGCAATGAGATGCATTTTTTGTGTGTCCGGGAGATCGTGGTTTGTATGCACGTGACCACAAGCGAAAGCAGGCAGGCACAATGCGTCCCCATGGTAACCATGCAGCGCCGAACGTCTATGTGAAACCAGCCTTAATTGACAGAAAATCTGCATGTTCAACCCCATGGGAAGATACGTCCAATCCCCTGTGGACCATTGCAGCAATCTACCATGAGCCGAATACTTTTACTTATTATTGGCACTTAATGTAAACTATACACATCAATAAAAATGTGCTTCCTAAAGACATTGAGTACAAAATAAAATATTAACATCTTCATTCATGTTTAATACAGCTGGCTGCATCATATCGGTGTTTCCTTTTCACAACCACAGATACTTTTATTTAGTTACAAAATCAGCCACATGATAAACTTGAGAACTATGGAAAAGAAGGTACTAAAGTAAAACCTTCCACTAAAGGAAAATTTGCACCTGGGGACAAAGAAGTCCCTTTAAAAGTCTTGGGGTTCTGGTTCCTATCTGGAAGTTAGAGTATGGAGTCTTTGGAGGAAATGCTCAAGTTGAATGAATATACAAGATTACTTGGTGGCCAGGATTCTCCTATAATTACTGGCAGCAAAGGTCAAGTCTGTACAACCAGAACAAGGTGTACAGAACTGCTCAAACATGACTACTGCAGCCAAATGATGACAAGAGCAGTCACATGCCAGAAGGAAAAACTCTAAATCATGAAGGAACAAAAGAAAGGGAGTGGGAGTAAACCCCATCCCCCACCAGAATAAATAAAAATAATATTTGGAGGGGTCAGAGTATACTAACTTTGCAGCCCTTACAGAGTAATGTTGCTCCATTGAACCCCCTCAGTGTTCATATTCCATCAAAGCCAGGCTGTGGAGTCGGAGTCTTGGAGTCAGTGTTCATTTTGATGGCGTTGGAGTTAAATTAAAGGCCCCGTTACACGGCACGACATTGTTAGGATGTTGGCTGTGATCTCGTGGACCGCGGGTCGTTTTTTAGATCAATTCAACATCGCTGGTGAGATGTCACATCTAGATATTGTGGACGACTCACCAACGATATGGTGAGCAGTTATCGTTGCAAACCCCGCAAATGATCCCTGCTCATTGTTGTGAATGAGTGAAATCGTTTGTGCATCGTTTGTCACACAGTACGATGCAGCAGGTTGGTTGAGTTGAAGTTGTCAGGTTTTTGAACATTGTTCATTAAACCTGTCAACTCCAACTTGAACTAATTAAATCCCGTAAGTTGTATCATTTGGTTACACGCAACGATGCACTTACGATGTTGTTTCAACAATTATTTCACACGTCACTTTTGAGCAATGTTGTGCACGAAGTTGAGCCGTGTAACGGGGCCTTAGTGACTCCACAGACTTGCCTCCAAGTATAATTGCCAACAAATGTGCCCCCGAAACACCGTAAGATATCCCCACAATATTAGAATCCTACAGTACCACCTGGCCACAAAGTATGATGGCCATCATTCAGTGTATGATCTGAAGCTTTGAATGATTGGCACAGAAGTCTAACCATCATCCCACCCTTGTGCTGAGATGTCAGACACAAAGGGAGAATAATGGAGGAGGAAGATAACGGCTCCCTGTTCCATCAGGAGGAGGGGTCACACATACTTAAGAACTTTGCAGCCTTACAAAGTAATTTTGGGCTTTATTCAAGCCAGTTAGTGTTCCCAGAATGCAGATAGTTAAAAGTGTGTAGTGCCAGGAGGAGTCGCCACCAACACACCTTCCCCACCGAATTACAGGCCCCATAACGTCAGTGTGGTCGGAGTCCAGGAAAACCAATTTACTTTGGATGGGGATTTTTTATTAAAAGTCTCTCTACATTTCACAAAAAAAAAAAATCCCTGACAGATGAATGATCAACGGATACAAATTCTGCGGTCATGAATTATGCTTCAGGACTGGACAGCATCACACTCACATCACATTGCAACTCACATGCATACAGCGCCCACTGCACACACACCAAAGCCGATATTACTCGATCCTCTCGTGCATCAACCGCTCGTGTTGATGCCAACGTGTGCCTTCAGCTAAAAACAACTACATATGTGAATAAACAGGCAAAACGGTGCAGGAGAAGAGCCCTGCCACAGGGCTAGTGTCTACAAGGTAGGAGGGACAGTAGTGAGAGAGTACCTGCCACGAGGGCTCGGGTCAAGGATGGGTAGAACACTGGAGAGGGTAGAGTGTTGTGCAAGGAAGTAACTGGGTACTGCGGTTTGGGTACACCACCAGCGATATCGCTGAATCTGCGACCTCGCCAGCGATATCGCTGTGTGTGAAAAACAGGAGCGACAGGGCCCCTGTTGTGAGGTCGCTGATCGCTGCACATCCTTCAGGGCCATTTTTTGGTCCTTGGTCTCTCGCTGGTCAGCATTCATCACTGCATGTGACAGCGAGAGACCAGCGATCAGCGACCTCACAGGCTGGTAACCATGATAAACATCAGGTAACTAAGCAGCACGCGCTGCCTAGATACCCGGTGTTTATCATGGTTACCAGCGCTAAGCGGGAGGACGCTGGTAACCATGATAAACAGCAGGTATATAGGCAGCACGCGCTTCTAGATACCCAGTGTTTATCATGGTTGCCAGCGTCCTCCCACTTACCCAGTGATGTGGAGGTCGGCTCCCTGGTCGCTGAGGAGATCTGCCTGCTTGACAGCTCTCCAGCGAACACACAGCGATGTTCCAGCGATCCTGGTAATTGTCGGGATCGCTGGAACCTCGCTGTGTGTAACGGCACCTTAGGCTTGTTAGAAGAGGTTGGTCTCCAGTTTCCTTTTGAAGGTTTCCACGGTGGGCGAGAGCCCGATGTGTTGGGGCAGAGAGTTCCAGAGTATAGGGGATGCACGGGAGAAATCTTGTATGCGGTTGTGGGCAGAGGAGATAAGAGGGCAGGAAAGAAGGATATCGTGTGAAAATCGGAGGTTGTGTGCAGGTAAGTACAGGGAAACCATGTCACAGATGTACGGAGGTAACAGAAGAACAGAAAAACGGGGGTACTCATAGACTTATACCTGGTGGTCTAGTGGGGTGTGTGTTAGAGCGGAGATTCACTCATCTATTCAGGTTGTGCACCATTGCACAACCCCGGGAAAAGCTTGCAATTATTGCATAGCCGGCCGCCAGGCTGCTGGGCATGGAATCCAAGCAGTCATGTGACCGGAAACACATCACCGAAGGTCCTGCAGGTCCCTAGTGCCGATGCCTGTGCCGCTCCATCTGCATCCCTCCAAGAACGGTAGTGACAAGTGAAGAAAATTGTGGTCAGACTGAGCACTGGGCACACAGAAGGAGGCAGAAGGTTAATATACGGACCTTGATTTTGAAATTGCTACACAGTGTGTTACAGCGGCTGATACCGCCTTCATCACGTGACACCTGATGAAGGCGGTATTCAACCGTCAAAATGTATTGTGTAGCAATTTCAAAATAAATGTCTGTATATTTATATTAAACTTCTCCCCCTTCTGTGTGCCCAGTGCTCGTCTGACCACAATTTTTCTTCACAAATGTATGAAGGATAAAGGTTGTGGATGGCTTTGTATGTCATGGTTAGGGTTTTGAACTGGAGTCTTTGGGCAATGGAAAGCAGCCAGTGAAAGGACTGGTAGAGAGGAGAGGATAGGGAATAGAAGGAAGACAGGTGAATTAGTCGGACAACAGACTTTAGGATAGATAGTAGGGATGTGAGCTTGTAAGATGGGAGGCTGAAGTAATGCAGGCGAGAGATTATGAGAGCAGAGCATCCACTAGTGTTTTTTCCACATTCTTGATCATGGAATGTAGGGATCCGGGAAATATTTGTGAGTTGAAGTTTGCAGAAGGTGGAGAGGGCTTGGATGGATGGCTTGAAGGAGAGAGCAAATTTGAGGGTTACTCCGAGGCGGACAGGGGAGAGTTAGCAGCCATCAATTTTTTGGGATACGTTTGCTGGGGGATGTGAGGAAACATGATGAGTTCTATTTTGTCCATGATGAGTTTTAGAAAATCAGGCAGAGAAAAAGGATGAAATAGCAGACATTCATTGTGGGATTCTGGTTAGTAAGGAGGCGATATCGGGTCCAGAGAGGTAGATCTGCGGTCATCACCGTAGAGTAGGGTGATACTGAAAGCTGAGCTGAGGAGCTGCTGAGAAGGCAAATAAAAATCGTGCAATGCATGAAAGGAGGCATATGTGTTCATTAAAAGAACATAGTTTACATCTATATAAGACAATAGTATGGCCACTAGTGGTCTAGTATATGAGAAGAAGGACATAGCTGAACTAGAGTGGGTGCAGAGAAGAGTGACCAAGGTTATCGAGGTTATTGAGGGAATGGGTGGACTGCAATAGTAAGGTGGGTTATTAAACTTAGGGTTATTCAGTTTAGCAAACTAAAGGCTAAGGGACAATTTTATAACAAGGTACAATTACATGAAGAGACAGTACAGAGATCTTTCTAAATATATTTTTACACCTAAGCCTGCAATGGTGACAAGGGAGCCTCCTCTACATCTAGAGCAGAGGTCCCCAAACTTTCTGACCTTGAGAACCATATTAAACCCTGAGAGAGGTTTGCGAGCAACATCTAGCTCCCCCCACTACATTCTCACACTAGTAACTTTCCACACCTCCCGTTACGGATATCATTACAGCAAGTAATACCATAATATAATTAACGCAAAAACTCCCACCACAGTCACATCCAGCTTCAAGCACTTCAGCTGACAGGTAGCATTATTCTTTCTTCAGCATACCATACTTAAATTATCTCTAAATGCCAGTATATGGGCATCCAGATCTGCCCTTCTATGTGGGGCTACTCACACAATTCACCATCTGGTGACCTTCTCTTCATAGCCATTTCATAGCCAGGTGCTAATACAACAAGCTGGCATACAGCTGCAAGTCACACATCATGGGCTCCTAAGCCACAAGTTGGGGGCTCCTTATCTAGAGCATACATTCAAACTTGGGCCCAAAGGTGAAATCTGCCCCGCAGTGTAATCTGGCCAGCGAAGAAAACTCAATGTCTACTACAGCTGGCCCACTCCAGTAGACAGCACATGCTAAAAATCACAAAACCATACTCCGCTTCCTCTGGTTCTATCACAATCTGCAACCACACCCACCCTAATGATGCTGAGCACTTGTCCTCTTCTCCGTACATGCCTCAAACACCTTATGTCACTCCCTTGAAGCGACACCGCATTTTCATCCGAAAACATGTTGCAACCCCAGAGTGACAACACTAGTTGGGGCGACACCTGGAGCTTTAATGGTAGCACCTAAACCAATAGCGCAGGTGCTGGGCCCCAAAAAGAGCAAACCACAAGGGCTGTAATTAGGAGACAGGTGGAAGAGGACAGCAAGGAAGGCAACAATCACTTCTCACTGCTGGATCTGAGGGTGCAGGAAGATGACTGAGTCAGCTTCATCAGACAGCAGAGTCCCAGCACAGAGGACCAGGGCTGTGGAGGCAAGAGTCCATTTTGGTGGAGTCAGAGTTGGATTCTGGGAAATTGAGGAGTCAGATGTTTGGCTTACTGATTCACTAAAATGTTCGTGGAGTCGGAGTCCGTGTCCATTGGTGGAGTTGGATTCAGGGAAATTGAGGAGTCGGATGTTGCTTACGTCTCCAAGCCATGCAGAGGACGACTCCTTGTAAGTAACTGGGGACACAGAACTTACCATGAATATGATGTATCCTATATGTGCTTGTACTGTACAGATAGCTGCAGCCAAAGATGAGATTCATTGCTGCCACAAGTACAGGCAGTGCCCATTTACACCAAATTCAATACATATCTATGGCAGAACATGGCACTGTAGGATCTTACATGGCTGCCAGCATAACACTGGACATTGTGATCACCAGCTTCTGAAAACATAAGAGCTGATCAGACAAGGGTCTCTTTCTTCTTGATTATAGAGTCTCAGGTGTCTTTGTCCTGGGGACTGATCCTGTGATTAGAAATCTACTCATCTCCTCTCTGTACACGGTTACATTCTTGGATATTATTGTATCAGGATTACGGTACATCATTCAAAAGGCCGCACATTTATATATGAATCCATTCTTTACAGTCATTGTATAATTCATTACATAGAATTTACTTAATTGTACCTCATCATATAGATCTATTAATTAAAATATACTGTCTTCTACCTTGTTCCCTTTAAGTTTGTTTCCATATGAAAAGGTTCATCTTTATATTTGCTGTTAATGGAAACATTTTCTTAAAAATTGGAGACTTTTTTTCTTACCGTAATAGATATTAAGGTTGATCTGCAAGTCGGCCGACGACTGTCCAAATTTTTAATTTTGGACCAATGTGCATCTGAGTTTGACATCGCTGATAGGAAGGAAGGTTTAATCATCATCATTAGACGCAGATTCTTTACTGTACAAGCAGTGGGGACTATGGAATTCTCTGCCACATGATGTTGTAATGGTTAATTGTCTATAAGTTATGTGTAGTAGATTCTGTGATCGGGTGTTGATCTAGGTAACTAGCCTGATTGCTGTATGTGGGATCAGGAAGAAACTTTTCCTCTAATATGGGGCAATTAGCATCTGCATAATGGGTGTTTTGTCCTTCCCCTCGATCCACATGTTAGGTTACAGGCAGGACTGTGGAGTCAGAGTCATGGAGTTGGAGCCCATTTTGGATGGAGTCGGATTCAGGGAAATTGAGGAGTTGGGAGTCTGATATGTGGATTACTGACAGGGGTGCATCAAGCCCTCACGCCGCACCGGGTGAGGCGGGATGGGGGGTGTGAGTGGCCGTAGGTGAAGAGGGGGATGCTAGTAGCCGGGGGCGTTTGTTGGCTACAGCGCAGGCAGGGGGAAAGTCTTGCGGCTTACCCCATGCTGCAGTCGGCGGAGCCCATCACACAGGAAGCCGCTGTGTGGTGCAGGTGCCGCCCCCTTCTGCAGCCGCTCCCCCTGCCTGCTTGCCGCCTGAGACTCAGGGCTCACACTGTCCAATGGACGGTGCGGCCCTGCTTACTGACTTCACAGCCCTGGTTATGGAGTCGGTGTCCATTTTGGTGGAGTTGGAGCCGGATGTTTGGCTTACGGACACCACAGCCCTGGTTGCAGGTTGAACATGACAGACTCGTGTCTTCTTTCATAAACCATAAATATGCACCGTATATTTTTAGCAGGGTCCTCATCCCTCTTGGCATGCGGTGAACTATGTGTTACGGTGTAAAACAATACAAAGTAAGTACCCATTGAATTGTAAAGTGTTGCAGATTATGTTGATGCTATAGAAATAAAAACTTTTATTACTAATACACACAAAACGTTGCAGGAGACCTAAGAACTTCACAGTTTTACTGTCAGAGCGGTCGACACACTGCAGACTCATGTACAAGGCCAATAAAATGACAAGTTCAGCAACTTTACAGAGACGCTGTCCCGGCCCTACTACTACGAGCACGTAGAACATGTTGTCATTTTTATGTTAGCTCAATAAAAATACATGGAAGCTACAAAGATCATATGTTAACATGTTCTTATTGAAAATTACCAGCAGTGAGCAAAACAATGATAAAATCAATTGCAAGTCTGCAGCACAATAAAAAGAAAATCTGTCAATTTAGTCTCTATATTCGCTGGTAGATATTCATTGATACACGCCCCCGACTAGTATTGGGTCAAGAAGTGACGGAAATGAGCACTCTTTACTGCTTCACTCCAGAATACGTGGAAGGTTGGATGCCAACATGACTCCATTAATCTCTATAGGGCTTGGCTGTCCCATACAGAATGAATAGAGCACTGTTTGCATATGTGTATTGTCACTCAATTCCAGTGGTAATAAAAGTCCCCATTCTGCAGATTGGTGAGGGTCCCACTAATCAATACATTATCAACTATCCAGTAGATGGGTGACAATGTGTTTGGACAACCCCCATTAACACGGTCACCTGCCAACCCTTGCCACAATTGGGGGTTCACCCACTTTCTCAGTTTAAATGGTCACTGTTGATTCTACAAACATTGCATAAACCAATAGTAAAGCAAAAAAAACAAAAAAAAACAAACTACTATTTTAAAATATCATGAAGAGAAACTTGTTTCTTTTTCCACTTCTTTTTGACCCTTGCCTCCTAAAGTCATCCAATCTGCAAAAACTGCTAAAATCCAGATTGATCTAAGCAAGATTGACTGCAAAGACACTGAAGTATCAGGTTACAGCTCCTTTTTACAGGGAACCTGACCCCTAAAAATTAGCCCCCGTCTCTTAAGACCTGTCCTGCACCATTCTTAGACATTTCTAGCCATCCCTTTGTGCTAAAAAAGGTATTTGTAAAGTTGATAAAAGTGACTTTATTACCTGCACCCACTGCGGCTTCTCCGCCGCTGCACCTAATATTATCTGATGGCGTGCTAATAGCAGGATCCCCGCGTCACAGTACATAGGCGTATAGCCCTTGACGCGTTTAGCGTCATAGCGCTTACCCCCCATGTAATGTGATGCGGCGGCTCTGCTGATTACACGCCCATCGGCGTGAATAATTAGCTCATGGGAAGCACAAGCAACGCCTTTGCGGCATCTCAAATCGAGAAGCAGTGGGGAGTAATAAGTCACTTTTGACTTACAATACTTTTAGCACAATGGATGCTAAAATGTTAGAGGTGCGGACAGTCTTAAGAGACGGCTAATTTTAGGTCAGTACCTTTAGTTTTAAAGAAGGAGGAGGCACCAGTAAATAAACAGAATCGTGCTGCATTTTGGAATAAGTGATTCTCACTTCCAGTGCTGGATTCACAGATACACCACTCAGAACTGCTCTATAAATCTCCTACATGCTGCTGATGCTTTTAAATCTGTGCTAAACAGAATGAAAAGCAGGGACCCCTTGTCTCTCTGCTGTGTATAGGAAAGCTGGGTGTGTTTGGGGGTGGAGGGGGACAATAGCACACACACATAAAGCAATATCGCCTAGTATTGCACTCATCTGGTGGTGCTGTGTAGTGGAATAACACCTGTGGATGTGTGTAACTGCTGTTGAGACCCTGGATAAGAACACCTTTTTCCAGATGTATAACAGTAGAGGAGGAAGATATCACCTTGTACGGGCAGCGCTGCAGTAAATGTGAAGCCTTGACTTCCAACGCATTTCAGCCTTTCCCAACGTAAAAAACGAAAAGTACTTTTACCTTTAGAAAAGCACCAAAACGCGTTGGAAAAATAAAGATCCATTTTGGAACAAAGACGGCTCATTTACCAGACTGCAACCCGTACAATGTGATATTACCTTTCTCTACTACCATATGTAGGAGGCATGATAGCAGCTACAGTAGGTAAGTAAGATATTACACAGTCTCTACAGGGAGGAAAACTGAGAAATGCAGAATACTAGTACATATGCTACATCTCATGTCAATGGGCTATTGCAATTATGAAATTTTATAATACTCTTTTTCCCCCCATAGATGATAAATTGGAGAGGAGTATATTAAGCGTGGCCATGCTCAATGAGACCCCATAGAGATAGAAAAAAAAGAAAAAAAGATATATACTGGGAGTAAGGGCTACATGATTGTTCGATAAGAGGCTGGGACCCATTCTAGGCCTTATTTAGCCAGGCTCACATGAATTAGAAACAGAACTATATCACAGCATGCTGGATAGGAAAATACTTATACATTTATTTTTCTTTCTCCTGCAGCCCCACGTTCTTCTACAGGGTGGGCCATTTATATGGATACACCTAAATAAAATGGGAATGGTTGGTGATATCAACTTCCTGTTTGTGGCACGTTAGTATATGGGAGGGGCAAAACCTTTCCAGATGGGTGGTGACCATGGTGGCCATTTTGAAGTCAGCCATTTTGGATCTAACTTTATTTTTTTTCAATGGGAAGAGGGTCATGTGACACATCAAACGTATTGAGAATTTCATAAGAAAAACAATGATGTGCTTGGTTTTAACATAATTGTATTCTTTCATGAGTTATTTACAAGTTTATGACCACTTATAAAATGTGTTCATAGTGCTGCCCATTGTGTTGGATTGTTAATGCAACCCTCTTCTCCCACTCTTGACACACTGATAGCAACACCGCAGAAGAAATGCTAGCACAGGCTTCCGGTATCTGTTGTTTCAGATGCTGCACATCTCGTATTTTCACAGCATAGACAATTACCTTCAGATGAGGGATGAGGCAAACTATTTTGTGAATGGTGAAGTTAACAAACAAAACCAGCGCTATTGGTCTGACACTAACCCACAGTGAATAGATCCCTCCAAGACTGCTGGAACACAAAAATTGATGGTGTGGTGTATGGGATACAAAGATAGTGGGGCCATTCTTCATTAATGGAAACCTCAATGGCACTGGATATCTGAAATTGCTACATGATTCAGATGATTCATTTGAAACTACAGATACTGGAAGCCTGTGCTAGCATTTCTTCTGCGGTGTTGCTATCAGTGTGTCAAGAGTGGGGGGAGAGGGTTGCATTGACAATCCAACACATGACCCTCCTCCCATTGAAAAAAAATAAAGTTGGATCCACAATGGCCAACTTCAAAATGGCCACCACCCATCTGGAAAGGTTTTCCCCCTCCCGTATACTATTGTGTCACAAACAGGAAGTTGATATCACCAACCATTCCCATTTTATTTAGGGGCATCCATATAAATGGCCCACCCTATATTTATGCCAAAATTTCAGCAGCCGATGTCCTTTGTGCACATTACTTTTCAGTGTTCCTATATCCTCAGGCAATGAAGGATGAGTGTAAATTATTCGGATGGTCAGTATGTAGAAAGCCTCGGGCACTGCAGATTAATAACATTCTTGTCCTACAGGTTCTTAAAAAAACAGATTGTTTCTGACCATATGGTGGCTGAGAACAAGCTCACCCAGACTTTTAAAAACTAGAATAATCAGGCTAGCAGGACAACGAACATAAAAGATTTTGTGGCTGGGGCTATAGTATGACATCTATGCAACGTGATTACACATTAACATCCTATTCTGCTATTTACATAGCCAAGGCATTGCGATACTCCAGTGGAAACAAGCACTTTTGCTGTAATCTGATGGACTAAGGCCCCTTTCACATCAGCGATTTGCTGAGGTTTGCGGCCGATCCGGCAGGTGGCGCTGCATCTGCCGCCTAACGGCCCACTTGTGGTCTACATCCGGCAAGCCCCATGCATTGTCTATGGGGCTTGCGGTCTGCTGCAGCAAGTTTGGTTCTGCCGGATGCGGCAGATCCAGCACTTGCAGCTTTTTTTTTTGCAGCCTCAAATGCCGGATCCGGCGTAACCACACATTGCCGCACCGGACCGCAAGCCCCATGGAGCTTGCCGAATCGGCACTGCAAGTGCGGACGTTAGGCGGCAGATACGATAAATCTGCCGGATCTGCTGCACATCAGCAAAAACACTGATGTGAAAGGCCCCTAAAGCTTCTAGATTGTAAAAGAAAAATGTTGCTTTTCTCAAATAGTGAGAAAAACATGCAGAGGTTTCTTTTTATATAGTGTAAACTTAGGATTTGAACTGTACATACGCATACACAGTTGAAACCAGATGTTTACATAGATACCACCCTGCCTCCATCCTGCGCTCACCACTCTGCCTCCATATACAGTGCTAACCACTGAGCCACCATACTGTGCTAACCACTGAGCCACATTACTGTTCTAATTATTGAGCCACCATATACAGTGCCAACCACTGCGGCTCCGTATACAGTGCTAACCACTGAGCCACCGTATACAGTGCTAACCACTGAGCCGCAATATACAGTGCTAACCACTGAGCCACCGTATACAGTGCTAACCACTGAGTCACAATATATAGTGCTAACCACTGAGCCACCATATTGTGCTAACCACTGATTCACCATATACATGGCTAACCACTGAGCCACCATATACAGTGCTACCCACTGAGCCACCATATACAGTGCTACCCACTGAGCCACCATATACAGTGCTACCCACTGAGCCACCATATACAGTGCTACCCACTGAGCCTCATTACTGTTCTAATTATTGAGCCACCATATACAGTGCTAACCACTGAGCCACCATCTACTATATAATTGCCTAATAGTGTCTGTCTGAGGCCGAAATCGTGCACCAGCACTCGCTGGCACAACGTATGCAAAACAGCACGATTTCGGCCTCACAGACACGCCACGCTGTCAGCCTCCTCCTACCCGCTCCGCCCACTGGAGCAGATGCACCCACTTCCAGCCCCCTCTTGCCTGCCGCTGCCACCCGGTCTCCTTCCTTCCTAACCGCTACATCCTCCCCCCCATCCCGCTACTCCCGCAGCTCCATTCCCCACCTTGCTCATTCCCCCCCCTCCACGCCGGCCCCGTCTCACCTATCGCCGATGGAAGGTTCAGCCGGAAATGAGCGGGTCATGTGACAGGCTCTGTGCACGTCACTTCAGCCCGCCTGTCACATGACCGCTCATTCCCGGCTCAAGCTTCCATCGGCGATGGGTGAGACCGAAGGGGGTGCGTGTGTGTGTGTGTGTGTGTGTGTAGGTCCACTGAGCCGCCATATACTGTGCTGTCCACTCACCCGCTGTACACTGTGCTGTCCACACACCCGCCGTACAATCTGCTAATCACTGAGCCGCCGTAAACTCTGCAAACCACTAAGCCGCCAATGCTCTGCGAAGCACCCTGCTGCGGGCAGGAGGGGCCTGGGAACAGCGGCCGGGTGCTTGCAGGAGGGTCCTCCCCCCGCACGCAGTTTCCTGGCCCCCTCCTGCCCGCACCCGGCCGTCTTCCCGCCCCCTCCTGCCCGCACCCGGCCGCTTTCCCGCCCCCTCCTGCCCGCACCCGGCCGCTTTCCCGCCCCCTCCTGCCGCACCGGCCTCTCTTCCCGCCCCTTCCTGCCCGCTTCTTCCCCGGCCCCCTCCTGCCCACCCCGGCCCTCTTCCCGGCCCCCTCCTGCCCGCACCCGGCTCTCTTCCCCTGCCCCCTCCTGCCCGCACCCGGCCCTGCTCCGCCCGCACCGCCTCCCTCCCCTGCCGCACCCGCTCTCCCTGGCCCCCTCCTGGCTCCGGCACCGCCGCTGTACCCCAGCCCCTCCTGACCGCACCCCCCTGTCCCCCTTCTGTTTGTCTGTAACGCAAATCCGCATCGCCGATTGGTCAGGCCAACCGCCACGCGACCAATCAGCAACAGGGACGTCCGCCCGCAAATTGGCGCGGATTTAACCACGCTTCGCTGATCGGCCGGGGCGCAACCAACCAGTCGCGAGCAATCAGCGATATTGACGCAGGATTTAAACCACGCTTCCTTTTTCATTATTCTTAAATCTTCATAAATAAACTACATACATAGTCAAGTATACCCCAATGCATTAGAATCGGGCCACTATCTAGTAATATAAATTATGGATCTATATAAAATAATTTCTGCTGAAAGGTTTAAATAAATGGAGTGACAGGTGGTTTGTTTTTGGATATTCCCTAATGAACAGGTCTCGGTAGGTGTCATGCTCATTACCGGTTAGGGCTTCTTGTAAAATGTCACATATTAAATATTGATCGCGTTAATCTGAGATCTGACACTGTCTATAAACTTATTAAAATTTATAAAGGGATAAGATATTGCATAAAGTTCACACTTAGACTGTAATTACGGTTATATGGCATCCCCTTAATACATTTTAGACAACGAAATGCAGAAAAATGTAATAAAAAAAATCTAATTATTTCGTTATTTCTTGTTTGATAACGGAGCAATGGACACAATAGGAAGTGATACAGTATTTATAGCACTGTTACACAGAGACAAGAGACATGACTAGGTGATTCCTGGCGTCTCGGCACGCCGTCACTGAGACATCTGTTTATACAAGAAAAGTATCTGTAGGTTACAGTTTTGGAATTTTTGTAAGATATTGCACAATCCTGTAAAGCGATGCACATGTGGCTTGTTGCCTGATGCACACACGGTCATCGGAGGAAGTTCAGAAAAGCCAGCGATGTCAGTCATCAATGAGAGAGATGGAGACAAGTGAAACCAGAGGGTGGAAGAGCACGGAGCTTTCTGCCACAGCAAAGTTACGCCAGACATGTTAGTGTTTTATTCGCTGCCTCTGTTCTGTAGAAACTGAAGTTGCAATTTTTATAGCTGCAATGTCCCCTACAAGTCTATGTGTTTAGCTTATACTGTGAGATTCCCTTTAGCCTTGCACAGATCTTATTTGCATAAGGCAACGCAGTACGTTCGCTGTAATGACGGGTATCTGCAGATGATGCAAAACACAATTCCTTGACAGCCCGCTGTCAGAAACTAATTATCTTATATTTGTACAGACGAGTAGACTCTTCTGACAGATAAGCTAATACCATAGTGTGGTAGCCCCTTAAGCCCCGTCACACTAGGCGAGATCACTAGCGAGATCACTGCTAAGTCACAAGTTTTTGACACAACAACGACCTCAGCAGCGATCTCGCTACGTGTGACACGTAGCAGCGATAAGTCCCCCGCTGTGAGATCGCTGATCGTTACAAACTGTTCTGGACCATTTTTTTGATCGTTACGCTCCTGCTGGGAACGCTGCATCGTTGTGTTTGACAGGACAACAACCAATGATCTCAATACTACGCCCGAGAGTGATAGGGTCCCACCGACCGATGGATCACTGCTGCGTCGCTGGTGAGATCTGTTTGACATATCACCAGCGACCATGTAACAACGCTCCAGCGATCCCGGCCAGGTTGTATCGCTGTCGGAATCGCTGGAGCGTCACTACATGTAACTGTACCCTTACTCTCTCCTCCTCAGTGAAAACTAGTGATGAGCGAGTTGTAAAAAGGATGTTCAGGTTTGGATAGCTCAAACCAAATACTTTGAAATGTTTCAGTGTCCATATCTGAGCGAGTTCCCCATTGACTTGCATTGTATTCATTACTCGTAACGATTACATAAACAGTTCAAAGTATTCAGTTCTATCCGAACCCGAAGATCTTACTACTCACTCATCACTATTGAAAACAGGGCTCAGTGTCCATTTTGGGTGGAGTCAGAGTCAGATTCAGGGAAATTATGGAGTCTGATCTTTGGCTTACTGACTTTACATCCATGGTTGTGGAGTCGGAGTTGTGGAGCCAGACTTGGTGTTCATTTTGGTGAAGTTGGATTCCAGGAAATCGAAGAGTTGGAGTCGGATGTTGGGCTTACCGTCTCCACGACCCTGATTAAAAACACATGCACAATCGAAATGAAAGGAGCATTTGCACGGGGAATGATTACAGGTGTACAGTCAGCTTACAACGCTGTACTAGGAAGCTCAAATTATAAATGTAGTTTTCGTAACATGTTAAGTGAAGTGCAGACTTAAAGAGAACCTGTCAAAAAATGTAATCCCCAAACCATTAATATGAC
Organism: Allobates femoralis; assembly: GCA_033576535.1. Lineage (NCBI taxonomy): Eukaryota > Metazoa > Chordata > Amphibia > Anura > Aromobatidae > Allobates > Allobates femoralis. The sequence goes on along the minus strand of JARQOC010000006.1, from coordinate 76,682,026 downwards.
TAATTAGCCTTTTAAAGATAAGACAGTCAATTCCACTATGATCCTAAAGTGCTAATTTAGCAGCGAGAAATCGCTTTTTGAAGCTCTGTGTGTCAGTGTATTGGGATGTGAAGATGCACGGACAGCTCCTTAAGATGTGAAGATGCACGGATAGCTCCTTGGGATGTACAGATGCACGGACAGCTCCTTGGGATGTACAGATGCACAGACAGCTCCTTGGGATGTACAGATGCACAGACAGCTCCTTGGGATGTACAGATGCACAGACAGCTCCTTGGGATGTACAGATGCACAGACAGCTCCTTGGGATGTACAGATGCACAGACAGCTCCTTGGGATGTAAAGATGCACGGACAGCTCCTTGGGATGTAAAGATGCACGGACAGCTCCTTGGGATGTAAAGATGCACGGACAGCTCCTTGGGATGTAAAGATGCACGGACAGCTCCTTGGGATGTGAAGATGCACGGACAGCTCCTTCGGATGTGAAGATGCCACGGCTGTATTCCCAAAGTAGCAGCACTCTCCCCTGGCTGATTGACACGGCAGTGGTCAGTGTGCGAGACAAAATGACTGTCTGAACCAGGGGAGGGCTGTAAGGGCATCATCACTACCCAATGCACTTACAGACTTAAATTCAAAGCAAAATTTCTCACAGTAAAAGTAAACATTTGGGGCCATAAAGGGACTGACTCATCTTTTTAAAGGACTACTCTGTGTTATAAAAGGTTTGGGGAGGAGAGGGGGCTACAAAAGTTTTTGGCCAATTTCCTCGTTTGAGGTTCACACCATTAGGCTATTCCATCCCCTTCCCCTCAGAGTAGCGGTGGTATACCGCCCCCCAGGGTTACCCACCCAGTTCCTCGACCATTTTCTCCGCATGGTTGATACACTTCATGTCCTCAGAATTACGAGCCCTCATTCTGGGAGACTTTAACATCCCCATAAACAGCCCCACCTCCCCATCTGCATCCCAGCTCCTATCTCTAACCACGTCACTTGGCCTCTCACAGCTCTCAACCTCTGAGACGCAGAAATACAGTAACACCCTTGACCTGGTCTTTACCCGGCTCTGCTCTACCTCCTCCTTAGATAACTCACCTCTTTTCTCCGACCACAACATTCTCTCCTTCTCACTCACTAACCCTCACCCACCACAGCCCACCCCTACCTATCAAACATCCAGAAATCTACAGGCCATTGACCCTCATGCACTCACAGACTCCCTCATCTCATTACTGTCCCGATCTCATTCTCCTGTCCAGATCTGGCAGTAAATCACTATAATAACACTCTCAAAAGCACCCTGGATCAAGTAGTGCCAAAACAGCCCTGGCTCACATCACAAACTCGATTCCTCCAGCGATGTTCTAGGAGTGCTGAACGCCTATGGAGGAAAACTCGCTCACCAGAAGACTTTATCCATTATAAATTCATGCTAAAAACCTACAATTCCGCCCTTCACCTTGACAAACAAACCTACTTCACAACCCTGATCTCCTCACTATCCAACAATCCAAAAAAACTCTGACACCTTTCACTCTCTCTTCAGTCCTAACTCCTTTCGCGGCCGTCGGTGAGGAGCTTCAGGGTTGCTGGCGGCCGTCAGTGAGCTGCTGAGCCACGGCGAGTGCATTCCTGGGAGCTGGGGCGGCAGAGGGGCAGAGGAGAGGAGGGGCGGGATCAGGCAGGGGAAGCAGGAAGCTTCCTGCTTCCGTTGCCTGTCCCTCCTCTCCTCTGACATCGGGTCGGGGCCTTGGTGCAGCTGAACCAGCTGCACCACGGTAGGTCCGCCCCTGATATTTTCTAACTGTATATGTCCATCTATTACCCACTCTATTGTAAAGCGCTGCGGATATATGTTGGCGCTATAATTATATAATTATATATATATATATATACTCAATGATTCAAAGAAGCTTGATTGGCAGGACTGAATAAACCTCAGTTTTGCCAAAGCAAGTGTACAAAAGGGAATAGGGATAGGGACTGGGGGATATTGGGCAGGGACTGTAAGAAAGGTTGATGGGGGCAGTTCTAGGGTTGTGGCTATAGAAGTCCATGGGATAGGGAGGGTAGATGGGGGCTATAGAAGTCCATAGCATAGGGAGGGTAGATGGGGGCAGATCCAGGGTGGGGGCTTTAGAAGTCCATGGCTTATCATAGTTCTTTCTCGCAGCCTATGACTAATAAATAAATTATATATTGTCACGCTGGGAGTGGGGAAGACACCCAGCGTAGGATAACGACGGGGGGGGGGGGGATCAGGAGTCCCTAATGCTAAGGGCACAAGAAGGAGACGGTGACCCCTAGACTTCCTAGAGCTGACCCTGTCTGCCCTAACGTCCCTATACAGTCTCCTCAACTGTCGCCGACCACGAACCTCGTCCCTCTCTGATCCTAGATCTATCTTATCTAAGGATCAGATGGAGAGGTTCACTAGACCCCTCCACTATCAACTAAAGACAAACACCAGGGAAGACAGACATTTGGGAAAAGGAAACACTTATCTGACAGCAGAACACAGCAACCTCCACAATCTCAGCTTCTGCTGGAGCAAGGATAAAGTGTGCACAAGGAACTATCACCTGCACCGAGGAAGGGTAATGAACCTCCTTATAAAGGTGGAAGGAGTCTGCTGGGTCCTAGTGACCTACAACATTGGTGGATAAAACCAGACCGAGCGCAAGACCTCCACAGCCGTCTCCCCATAATAGAGAGATCTCATCACACCTTCTTTCCATCAACACAGAAGGTAAATGCTCCTGAAAGAGACGGACCATCCTCCACCATTATGGCTGGTGGGCCAACCGCTGGGATCGTCTGCGCGTGGCCTCCACCCTGTCATCCGTGCCACCCGTGACATATATATTATATATAATATATAAAAAACATACATATACATACATACACACACACACAGCTATAGTGATATTATACAGATTTACCATGAATACAGAGCAGCGCTCCTGTTCTGTGCATGCTCTGTACCCTGGAACCGGATCTGGGAAACGATTCTGTTGTTTCCCGGATTACGTGCCATAGGCCACCATGTTGTGTGTGCCGGACAGGACAGGATTCGTTTTTGTCCTGTTTTGTCACTGGAGCCCAAAAACGCTGCAGGCATCGTTTTTTTTGGGACCGGTGAAAAACAGGACAGAAACGAATCCTGCACCGGAGTCACAAAACCGGATTGCCAAATAGGGCCAATCCGGTACCATAGGGATATATGGGAGCCAAAAACGATCCTGTTGTGTTCGTTTCAAAAACGAACAGAACAGGATAGTAAAAAACAGTGTGAATCCAGCCTAAAAAGGGGTTTCCTCTCCAAAAGAACCTCATTGTTAAAGGGATCCTGTCACCTCCAAAACGCCTCCTAAACTAGCAAAACGTCCCTGCACCATCCTATCACTAATCTCACACTCCTTTTGTCTCCTAAAAGCTTCCTGTGAAAGTGCATAAAAACGTTTTAATACTTACTGTTTTGATAGATTAGGAGGCGTTTTGGAGGTGACAGGATCCCTTTAAAGCCAGACCGGGCACCTGCTGACAAGAGAGCCTGTAAAGATATCCTTCAGTGATCTGCTGTTATACAGATAACAGAGGACTGCGGCATAGGAAACGTTAAGGTACATTGTTACATATACCCAAATCGAGTTGCTTTGGAAATAAACGCTCCAATTGCTGCAAAGCCCCCATCAGTTCGGAAAGTGACAGAAGTTTCTGCAACAAAATGTGCCACATGCGAATTCACCCTGAGAAGAGATGTGGAGGATAATTTGCTAATGTTAATATCTGCCCTAATGTAACAGCTTTAAAATCTTACTCCACCAGCAATTTGACGCATCTAAAACAATACCTTGAGTTACTCTTAAAAGTCCAACCTGAGCAATCCCAGTTTGGAAGGCTGTCCACCAACGTTCACCATCCAACCTGACGCAACTGGAGAGGATCAGCAAGGATGAATGGCAGAGGATCCCCAAATCCAGGTGTGAAAAGCTTGTTGCATCATTCCCAAGAAGACTCATGGCTGTACTAGCTGAAAAGGTGCTTCTACTCAATACTGAGCAAAGGGTCTGAATACTTATGACCATGTGATATTTCAGTTTTGTTTTTTTAATAAATTTGCAAAAATACCTACATGTGTTTTTTTTAAATCAAGACAGGGTGTGCAGAGTGTACATTAATGAGAAAGATTATGAACTTTTTTGAATTTACCAAATGGCTGCAATGAAAGTGAAAAATTTAAAGGGGTCTGAATACTTTTCATATTGTATTCTTGTGTTGCACGTCAGGCGTTTCAAGGAACCCCGAGTGCTCTCATGGGTCTCCCCGGGGCATCTCCTGCCTGCGGTTTCCAGGACCCCTCGCGTCTGCCTGCCTTCCAATACCAGTTACCACAAGGATCAGAAGTGCAGAAACGGTGGCTGACAGTCATGTAGTGAATCTAGCAATGAATGTACATTAAGTGGCAGTTACTCACACAGTAAATCAAAACTTGCTACATTCCCCGAAACCATACTGTGTGGGTTCATCCTGGAAATTAATTTAGCCATTAAACTGTATGTTGTCAGTTATTGAAAAGGAGGGAAAAAATATTACAAGCAAGGCCGCTGTAAAAGTCTTAAAGCTGCTATAAGATTATGGACTTAGAAGTGACCAATATAAAGCTATCTAGTTTTTATATTTGTGACCAAAACTGAGTGTCTGGAGTAGGGAACAGAATGGAGGAATGCTGGCCTCCTGCTTTCACGTCAGTACAAGAGTGAGGGTAGTGGGACTGAAAGGACTTTGATCTGACAAATGCTTGAGCTTGCTGCTTTGCTGATTAGAACAGCTGAGTTTGCTATGGAAAGTCTATTTTTTTCCCTACTTTCCTAGGAATCCGCGTTCTTAACTTTCTCTACTCAGCATTTAACTAGTATTAGTATCTGCAGGGCTCGCACACTCCCCAACGTAGGAGCGGCTAGTTGAAAATAGATGGTACAGAGAAAGTCTTTGTTTCTCCATCGTTTCCTTAAGTATTTGGAAGAGCTTAGATTTAAGTATCTCTGTACGAGTACAAACGAATTAGTGTAATTGACTGAGCCAGTATTTATCCCACTGGTGCTCAGACAGGAATATCATTAAGACCTGGCACACAGCTCAAGCCTTCCCATTATATGTATGCAGCATAGACTGGTATGCTAATATCACCGAACCAAGTGGTGTAAGCTGTGAAATCTGCATTCAGACAATTATTTGTACATTCCTTCTTGCATTAGAATCTTACAGGATTTTTTTTCCAATCCAAGACCTTGATAGTATTGTAAATGTAATTAGAACATTAAAGCGTAAAAAACAAAAAAAACCGGTCTTATGTTCTCTCTGTACCCCAGATCCATAAGGGCTGAAAGTCAGATGTTATCCATATTTAGTTCTATGGAGCACCCATATAGGAAACATGTACATAAGGTTGTCTGCTGGGGAAGGGGGTGCAACAAAAATTACATAAACATGACAATATTAATCTAAGGAGCATTGAGAACTCATAAGGAAACACTGACAAACAGAGCTGAGGAGTCGGAGTTGTGGAGTAGTAGTTGGTGTTCAGATTCAGGAAATTGAGGAGTCGGATATTTGGTTAACTGACTTCACATCCATGGTTGTGGAGTCAGAGTTGCTGTCCATTCTGGTGGGATACAGAATCAGGGAAATTGAGGAGTCGGATGTTTGGTTAACTGACATCACATCCATGGTTGTGGAGTCGTTGAGTTGCTCTCCATTGTGATTCAGGGAAATTGAGTCGTCGGATTTTGGTTTATTGACTTCACATCCATGGTTGTGGAGTCGTTGAGTTGCTGTCCATTTTGTTGGAATCAGAGTTTCAGGGAAATTGAGCAGTTGGATGTTTGGCTTACTGACTCCAGAACCCTGCTGACAAATAAACCTACCGGGCATCATTCTGCTATTGACCATGAATGGTCTTCAGTAGACAGTATTTGAGGTCCCAGTCAATTCCCATTAAATGTAACTTCACTTTTAGAAATGTTTTGACATGCGGACTACAGAAACTAAAGTGTTCAGCCCAGCGCTGCTCTCCAGCAATGTCAGATGGGCTCAGTAGACTATGAACCTCACTTCAGAGGGTAGCATGGCTTGGGTTAAGTGTCTGCGCCTTATAATTTTAGTGATCAGTAACTGTTTCGGCAGATGAAATTTCTGAAGCGTTTAAAAATATATGAGTTTTTCTGCACTTCAGGAAATGCACATTTTTTTGTTTTTTTCCCCAGAAGACTTGGATTCGACAGTTCCTGGTTTGGAGTGAGTTCCATCCGGATTTGCTTCAAAGAAGTGACAATCACTTTTTTTTTTTTTTTTTTTTTTTTCAACCAACCAAGTGTTCAATGCTTTCAGTGGGAAACAATGCTCGAAAACAAAATCATACAGACAGCAGAGAGGATAAACATTTACATGAATTAGAAAAGTCAGACAATTTTCGGGCCTTTAAGTGTCACCCACACAATATGATTTTTTCGGATGAGCAAAAAAATGGTGATGTACACCTAGCCTAACCACTACAAAGTCAAGATCTCTTGCTCCTTGCTTCAGTTTCTCCTTCTTACCATATAACAAGGGTTTTTTATTTTTTTAAATGAACACAATCGCCTTTTTTCCCCCCTTACCCTGTGATCATTCCAATCCAACTTCAAAAAAGCAGACTATGGCTGCAGGCAACTCATCACATGCTGCAAATAGATTTCCTTACCTACTTTTCCTCTTGGCTAAAGACATTCCAAGATGAGTGACTCAGATGACCAGCTTTAAATTGATGGGGGTGTGAGAAGGGGGAGGTATAGAGCATCAACACAACCCTTTGTATGACTACTTCGGCCATTTTTTTACCCTTTTCTTTTCAGTTTTGCAGCACTCATCTCTGTGCCCTCGTGACCACCAATAGTTGTATGCACATATCAAACATCCCTAACAGTTCCTTCATTTCTTTCTTTACACACAGAATACATAAAGTATTTCTAAAGTCTGTTTAAGATATGCAAATTAGACCTTTGACTAGTCGAGGGGGCGTTAGTTCCCTGACTAGTTGGAGCCTTTAACATGCTTTACAAAAGCGTGTGCACGGCTTTGTTCCCCTCACAGAATTGAAATCCCGAAGACGAGTGTACGCGTCCTGGCTTCAGAGAGGCTTGCTGCACACGATTAGAAGAGAGGACGTCTTCAGATCCTACGCACTACTCCTTTGAAGCCGGGACACGTTCACCCCATTTCGAAAGCTCAATGCTGCGAGGGGAACAAAGCTTTGCGCATGTGTGGCTTTCTATAGCGCTGGCCATGACACCGTTTTTATAAAGCATATTATCATACCCACAGGGCGTGATAACATGCTAAGTGTGCCGACTAATCGGGCAACTAACGCCCCCTCAACTAGCCTAAGACCTAATTTGCACATCATAAATGGACTTTATTAATACTTTTTTTAAAGTTCTGTTTATGTATGCAACTACATGAAGGGACTGTTACGCTGGTAATTTTGATATGTGCTCACAACTATCATGACAGGTTCCCTTTAAAAAAAATAAATAAATAAATAAATAAATTAAAAGATATAAGGACAGGTCTATCCCTACAACCCAACAGCGGCAGAAAATAATATAATAGAAATAGAAAATAAAAAAAAACAAAAACAAATTTCAGCAATCCATATTCCATGTTATTCATGCAGAAACACAGGGACCAGCAAGGGTGGATTATAGACCAAAGAAGAAGAAGGAAAAAAAAAAAAAAAAAAAAAAAAAAAAAAAAAAAGTAAAATTCTGCATCAAAAATTATTTGAAAAACACTGAAACACGTTTGCTACCATGCACACAGCAGAGGGCCCATCGTGCCACCAGGCTCAAACTTAAGGGGCATGGCTAAAGAGACTATCTGGTTCTTCACTAGAGCCTCTGATAGCGAGGATAGGCCTGTTGCTGTAAGTAGCCACCAGGTACCACTCCAGTAGAATTCTTGGTATTGTAGCAGCTGAACCCCAAAGGGTCTGAGATGCAGGTACAGGAGACAGGCAGAGCAGGACCACAAGCTGGTGAGAACCCAGACACTGGTAGCGAGAGGAGGAATGGTGCAAGCTCGATAGTCTCAGGTTTCGGGTCACAGACAAGACTGGTTCTAGTGCAGGTACAGACAGGATGACCTGGCATGGGTAAAGCCACTGGAACGGTACTGGACACGGATACAGGACACTGGATACAGGTAACAGATAGTACAGGGTCAGGAACCTTGTTGCAAAAGGCACCTCCGAAGGGGTGAGGATGCCTTAAATACCCTATGACTCCAAGCAATAGGTTGTAGGCATAAGCTGAGCTGGATGCCTCTTTAAGAGGAAGCAGATGCACATGTGCGAGCCCTAAGCGCGCTCTTGGGGACCCTCAGTGTGCACAGGCCCATGCGGGGAGGAGGGAATGGGACAATGCAGAAGTGCCACTGCTGGTGCTACATTTGAACATTGATGAACCTTGGTTTAACCCATTTGTTCTTCTCTGGGTCTTATTTGCCAGTTAGCAAAAGGACATCCAATGCATTTTAGTTGAGCGAGCTTTATGTCATGGCTCAAGAGTGGCACAAATGTATTGGTGTTTTGAAAACAAACATTCAAAACAATTTTTAAATACGGTAACTTTTTTGGAGCCTGAATTTTAAAAGTATTTTAAAGAAATCTTTAGAGGCATTCTGAAAGCTCTTCTTAGATTACTTTCGAGGTACAACATATTTTGGGTGGGACAAATGTTGCAGTGGAGCTGGACTGTGCTGCACCCCAGACAATACTACTATGAAACATTATGATCCATTCCAGAGTGGGTACCAGCATGAAGCTCTACCTCCAGTGCAGCACTGCGCCCTACTACTCTAGTGTTATGGAAGGGACCTTGTTGGCTATATAAATATCCAAATCAATAGTTTTGGAGATTACTCATGGTTGGTGCAGTCAGCAGAGTGCAGTTATATAAACAAAGACTGTATGAAGACTACAGAGTGCCAGTACCTGCCGTACCCGCCAGTACCTGTTGTTGTAGACAGTTCCTGCAGTACCAGTCCATCTGACAGAAACTGTTTGCTATTAGCAGCCTGTCTGCCAGTGCCAATCTGCACCAGCCTGCCTGTTCTAGCTTCCCTGACTACACCTGCATATGTGCCTGCACTCTGAACCCCTGGGGGCCGCAGCTAAGGAGTCAATACTTCTCCTGGAGTGGTACCTGACAGCTACCTTCCAGCCAGTAGCGTAGCTAGTGGGGGGGCAGGGGTGGCGATCGCCCCGGGCCCCCCCAGCTTGTGGGGCCCATTGTCCGCCCCCCTGGGGGGGTCCTGCACTCCCGGGGGGGGGGCCCGTGCTGGCAGCTGGCTGCCGCGCGGCCGGAGAGGAGGGAGAACAGGAAGTCCCGTCCTGCAAGCTCTGCCCGCCCCTCCTACAGCAAACGCACGCACGTCGGCCGCGGTGAGTGTCAGCACACTTCTCCCCCCGGTCCTCACACCTCTCCACCAGCACCACCCCACCTCCTCACCTCACCCCTCCCGGTCCTCACACGGGGGGCCTGGGTGGTGATCCAGCCCCGGGGCCCGAAGCTGGCCAGCTACGCCACTGCTTCCAGCGCAGGTCTAACCCCACCATCAGATACTCTGGTGAAGACGAGGTAGTCACTTAGTTACACCCCTCCAGGGTGAGCTTGGTTCCGTGGCATAGTGGGTCCACACCCATCAGCTCAACACAATTGTTTATGCAATTCCAAAATTGGAGACCAAATATTGCTGTATACTGAACGCTGGGACTCCTGTGCCAACAGTGATTTCCGTCACAAGGGACTTTGTCTTGATACTACCGTACATGTAAATGGTGTAAGACGACGATGGGACTTGCTTTACCAACACTGGAATAAATCTGGCATCAGATAGTACAACTTTTGCCCCACATTTGCAACTGTGCGTGCTACAACCCAACAGACATTTAAGCCTCTTAATTACATAACCAGCAAAAACCAAGCAGGCTTTGTTTGTGCCTTTCTACAAAAATCCTCCCATTACTGCCAGCTCTATTACAGAGAAACAGTCCAGAGATATTCAGAGGAAAATGCCTTATCAGCAACTGATATAGACTAGATCAAAGGGAAGTGTGCACAGGTCTACCACAAGCCGATACTGATAAAGATCTTCAGTGCTTGGACCGAAGATGAGCCGAGGAACAAACTTTGAACCTTGAAAAAGTTGTATTTTATTAACACAGAAAGGAAAATTGTATTAAAAAATAATCAGTGACGCCAAATATGAAAAAAATGCAGCAGCGGCTGAAAATGGGTTTGTGATAGGAGCCTATAAAAGTGCAAAATCTACCAATCCTTTCTATGTACCATCTCCAAAAGGGTGCGCTCACACCTGCATAGCTTTTCTTGCCGCGGATCTCGGCAAGAGAAGTAGCAGAGTGTCATGTATATGACATGCCAGGGTGCGGATTCCCCAGACCTAGCATCCGTATGTCATGTGCATGTCATAAGCACGACATGCTTTTGTAACTAGGGCTTGCCAATGGAATAGATATAGGTCCATCTCAATGAATTAGAATATCAAAAAGTTTATTTATTTTAGTAATGCAATACAAAAAGTGAAATGCATATCTTATACATAGAGTCATTAAACACAGAGTGATCTGTTTCAAGTGTTTATTTCTGTAAATGTTGATGATTATGGCTTACAGCCAATAAAAATACAAAGGTCATTATCTCAGAAAAGTAAAGTAGGGAGGATGAAGGGCTGAAAACCGCACTGCCTAAGCTCGGTTCAGCTAATCTACAGGTGCATCTCAATGAATTAGAATATCACCAAAAAGTTAGGCTGGTTTCACATCACGTTTTGATCTGATCCGGGGCTGTCCGTTGTGGACCTGACAGCCCGGGATCGGATCAGCACACAGAACTGGAGGGCTAATATGTCCTCCGGTCCGGTGTGCAGCCGCACGCAGCTGAAGCTGCTGATGATGATTCAGGACCGCGGCTCGCAGGGAGCTAGCCGCGGTCCTGAAATAACAGCGGTGTGCGGCCGCAGGTGTCCAGTTCCCGGATCGAGGCAATCCAGCCCCATAGACTACCATGTTGGGGAGCGCCGGATTGCCCCGGATCCGGGAGGATCCGGTTTGGGGAGATTTTTCTCCTCGGACACAAAAATCATGCGTGCAGCATTTTTGTGTCCGGGTGAAAAATCTGAGTCCTCCCAGATTCACCCATACACATGGAAACCGGATGGCAGATAGCTGCCATCCGGCTCCATAGGCAAACTATGGGGCTGAAATGTGATCCGGGCCTATCTGGTTCTCATCGGATCGGCCCGGATCACAAAAAACGTGATGTGAAACCAGCCTCAATTTATTTCAGTATTTCAATACATAAATTGAAACGCAAAAAGTCATTACAATTAAGGCCCCATTACACGGCTCAACATAGTTTAAAAGTGACGTGTTCAATGATGTTGAAACGACATAGTTAGTGAGTCGTTGCGTGTAACCAAACTATTCAACTCCGATAATTAGTCAAGTTGAAGTTGACACTGTCAGGTGTATGAACATGTTCAAAAACCTGACGACTTTAACTCAACTAACCTGCTGCGTGGTTATGTGTGACTCCGCGATAATGATGTCATGGACGACTTCGCCCATTCACAGCAATGAGCAGGGATCGTTTGCGGGGTTGGCGAACGATACCTGCTCACAGCATCGTTGCTGAGTTGTCCATAATATCTAGACGTGTGACATCTCACCAACGATGTTAAATGGATCTCAAAAACGACCGAGCACCCCCCCCCCCCGTTCCCCCCCCGAGATCGCAGCCAACATTATAAAGGATGATTATAGTATTGATTTTTTAGTCAACACATGTTTCTGGGAGCCCTGGAACACGTTGACTAATAAACCAATATTATATTCACCCTTTGAATTTTCACCCGGCCGTTAAGAATCTAAAATAGTAAAGAAAACCCAACCAACATAGAAGAAAACATTTTATTAGATATAAAAACAAAAAAATTTCTGGACTCCATCTTTATTAACCCATTCGAACCTCATACCCATCCTCGATCTTCTGCAAGGTCTTCTCACCACTGGCCACGTCGCACTCTCAGCTCTGCTTCATCTGAGTCCATGGGGAAGAACAAAGCATCCTATACCCACGGTCTCTATACACTAAATGAGTGAGCTGAGAGCTGCGGCATAGTAAGCCGGGAGTAACTGAGGTCAGTCGAGGACACCCTTGCCATAGTAGCCGCTAGCTAGCCTCCTGTCATTAGCTAGTTGCCAGATACGCGTGCATAAGGGGCAGTAATACAAGCTTAGAAGGTTCCATGTTTCTTTGGAAGTGTGAATTTGTCCTCATCAGCCAATATGACATAAGTGCACCCATCTCTGCTCTATGCGGTCTATACAAAAATGGCTTACGTGATAGGATGTTTAGATTGTAAGCCCCAATGGAGACAGTATTACTGATGTATGTAAAGCTACCGTATATACTCGTGTATAAGCCAAGTTTTTCCCCCACTCGGCTTATACACGGGTCATTACGGTGGTGGGGGCTGTGTCCGGGGCTGGGGAGGCTGCTGTATGAGCGTCTCGTCACGTGAGACCGCTTATTATATATGCACCGCTTCCCCCTGTCAATCAGGGGCAGGGGGAAGCAGTGCATATCTAAATATATGGCCCCCAAATGCTGGCACTTGCCCCCTCTGTTGTAAGGCCCCCCTGCTGCTTAACTTACCATCCCTGGTCTTCTGCAAAGCGCCGGTCTTCCGTGCTCCGTCCTCCATGCTCCAGTCCTCGGCTGCATCCGGGGTCCCCAGCCGTCGCAGTAACGATGACGTCATCATAACTGCGACGGCCGGGGACCCCGGATGCAGCGAGGACGGGAGCATGGAGGACGGAGCATGGAAGACCGGCGCTTTGCAGAAGACCAGGGATGGTAAGTTAAGCAGCAGGGGGAAGCCTTACAACGGAGGGGGGGCGAGTGCCAGCATTTGGGGGCCTGTATACCACTGGGGCTGCTGTATACCACTGGGGCTGCTATATATACTGCTGGGACCTGTATATACCACTGGGGAGGCTGCTGTAATACTGCTGGGGCCTGTATATACCACTGGGGAGGCTGCTGTATACCACTGGGGCTGCTGTATATACTGCTGGGGCCTGTATATGCCACTGGGGAGGCTGCTGTATACTACCACTGGGGAGGCCTGTATACCACACTGCTGGGGCCTGTATATACCACTGGGGAGGCTGCTGTAATACTGCTGGGGCCTGTATATACCACTGGGGAGGCTGCTGTATACTACCACTGGGGAGGCCTGTATACCACACTGCTGGGGCTGTATACCTGTGCTGGGGTCCACCCTCGGCTTATATACACGAGTCAATAGGTTTTCCCAGGTTTTGGGGGCTAAAATAGGGGGGGGGGGGGGTCGGCTTATACACGAGTATATATGGTATATAAGTAAGTAAATATTATTGTGAAATCATGTCACAGATCCTCTTTAAAAAGGGAACAAATCACACATATAGGTTTATTGGAAAAGATTCAGTATAACTTGTATTCTATTCTATGAAAGTCACATGACCGCATTAGCTGAGCGGTTTAAATCTCCCGCCCGCCGATCAGTTTTGGCAGGCGGGTGATTTAAACCACTCGGCTGATGCAGTCATGAGACCGATCAGCTGATCGGGTAGCCCCGCCAGGTCCTTAAGTTCGGAACTATATGGTGCACATCGCAGGACACGCTGTAGAGGTGAGGATATATAGATTTTTATTTTTAACACTTGCTTTGGTTAATTTTACCTCCGCAATGTATGGATATACATTGCAGAAGTGAAATTAAACAGGAACAGAGCACTTAGTGTGTGCTCACAATCGGAGACGATTCTGGGTACAGCAAAAATTGGACCGAATTGGATCTGTGACAAATCGGATGGTAATAGAGCACAAATCCTTGCTCATAGGGATACATGGGGGCCAAATCGGATCCGTGGGTGTCCGTTTTACAACGGACCGCCATGGATCCCCAAAAAACGCAATATGAAACCAGCCTTACAGGTGTCCTTTCTTATCTCTAGGTACATTTGCAGCACCCATATACAGAAAGAGGTTACGAAACACTCATCTGTATCGGTTTGCGGTCTACAAAGCTCCTTATACCCAAGCATTTATGTCTACACAACGCGAGTAAGCCATGCAGTGAGGTCTTGGCCAGTTTCCAATGAACCATCAAAAAGACAACGCAAAGTTAGTTTTAGGCAGAATCAAACGTGACTACTACAGGCGTCAATGAATTTCCATCAATGGAGGAAATGAGAATTGCAAATACTGGACATCACTACAACTTTAGTGAGAAAGTTGCTAAAAAGGCGAAGTCTGAAGGGCAATAGTAGGGTTTACAGAGGGACATTGTCACACAGATGACTTGCTTTGTAGGTCTGCAAACCTCCTGACCTACTGAAGACAGACTAGTCTTTGTTATCCATCATACTACCAGGAGACAAGTTCTATCATCTAGCAGCAATGATGAGACAGGGTGTTCTTCTGGGTTCTGGTGGTACATAAACCTGTACAATTATTAGAATATGTGTTTACAAGTATTGGCAGCCTAACAAAACACCTATTTCCTGCCCCCTTCCCCTCCCAAAAAAAGCTGATCAGGTACCCAAAAACCCAACCTGCGAAAATGGAACTAGATCAGGCAGAGCAACCGGATCATTTTGACGGTGGTCAGTCAGCTACAAGTGGCGAATCATTCAACACTAGGGACTTATTAACCTGTTTGACTTCTAATTCAGATAACACCAACATCATGAACTTTTCTACCCGCAATTAGCATTAAATGCCTAGAGAGAAAATTTGATTCATTTGATTTAAAAGTTATTTTATAAAAGGACATTAATCAAAAGATAAAATTAGTAAATTAGAGGAGACCCGCACAGGACAAGCACTTCAACATCATCATCCAAACTGCTGATTTTGGATCTAAGTAATTAATATTCACAACTTGTAAAAGATTTATTATGTCCTCGTCTCTTTCTTTGTCCAGCACCAGATAGATTAGATTTACAGGAAATGTTTGTAGTGCGATTCCGGTTCTACCGATTCGTTGTATTCTGACAAGATCTGCCCTGATAACTAATACTACGGTGTTTATTGTAAAGTAATGGTACCTTTACACGCCGCTACAGAAGGTTGGAAACAACCGGGTGTCGGAGACAATTGTATCTTGCACAGTCAAATCAACCTGAGGTAGCGGCGTGGTAAACTAGCTTGTTGACATCCGTCACTTTCGGCACCTGTTTCAGAGCAGTGCTCTAAAACAGGTTGGTTTCAACCTGATGGTAGCGGCGTCTAAATGAGGAACAGGAAGTTTTTTCGTTACCTAGTTAACTCCCTGGGGCGTGATACAGCCTCCGGGAAATTGCCCCCCCCCTTCAGCGATCATTGGTGGAAGCTCCTGCGTTACGATTGGTTGTCGCTGCATAGGGCGGCATATTTAAGGAGCTGGCCAGTCACACTAAACAATTGCAATAGCATCATGTATTAGCCAGCCTTCCTGCGCTGGTTGGCCAATCATGATGCTATTGCATTGTCCAATCATCGTACGAGTGTCTCGTAATCCACAACTGTGGCACGCCTATGTGTTGTCCCTGCTGCCCCAGGTCCTCCCATATTACCTTCTGTAGCGGCGTGTAAATGAGGGAGGGTGCTCTACAGAAGGTAACTTGTGGCAATCGGCGGTGCCTTCAGAGATAGATTAAACCTTGTGTAGAGCACCTTGTAGCGGCGTGTAAAGGCGGTATCTGGTACTGTTTGCAACCGTTGGAACGTGCTCATGCACGTGAGACACCCGGTTGTTTCCAATCTTCTGTAGCGGCGTGTAAAGGTACCATTACATTTAAGATATGGTGGCGATAAGGCGTATGGCAGTGTAAATACCAGCCTGCAGTTATCTCTTTGGTGGACATCAGATGCTCATAATTTCATGGCCCTGCAAGGACCACGATGCCCGGACTGACTGCGGGTCTCTTGCCCCCAACTTACAACTACGCATTTGCTGATGAGGCTGCAAGACTGAGCGAGGCCTGTATGTGGACCGTGACCTGCAGCCATCAGGGCTCATGTCAGCACCCAGGCAATTGCTGGGGCCCTGGACAAATGAGTGGTCCCACTTGCCGTCAGTGAGCAGAAGACATGAGGGAGCCCACACACACACACAACTGCACTCTCTCCTGGCCTGCACTAATCTATGTGATTAATGCAAAGCAGGAGAGAAAGCTGAACATATACTGCAGGAGCTGTGCAGCTGAAGGACCTTCAAGTCATGTGACTGATCACATGACTAGAAGGTGCTTGAATTCTACATTGGACGTCTTGCAGTTGCTCAACCGATGCAGTCTCAATTCAGATCCAGTAGCTTCTCTCCTGCTCCATCCGATCAGGAACTGTAAAGTGTGGTAATGTATAATGTGTGTGCGCACGCATAAGTATATGTGCTTGCTGCATGGGCGTGTGTGTGTGTGTAAGGATAATAAATGTGTCTCTATGTTAATTGTCTATATGTGCATTTAGCAGAGCTGTGTGTGTCTAATAGGTTGGACCCTGGGAGGGTACAAAATAATTACATGTATATATTATATTATACACACACACACATTTACATGACGAAGGGTAGCTGGACCCACGGGAAGGGGGGGGTGATATATATGAAGGATGAGTGGGGAGTTCTGCTGCCAAACTGTTGGAGGGGTAGGTCACAAGAATGGCACATAAGGGGTTGAATTGCATAAATCTCATCTGCTGTATGGTATTGTAGAATTACAATTACCATCATCATGTAATGTAAGAAGTGAGTGAAATCTTTATTAATGTATTATACTTATATATTTCTATGCCGTGTCAGTGCGTCAGGAATTGTGGTATGTGTTAAAGGGGCCCACTGAGACCCTTTCTCCCAGGGTCTACTAAAACCTGGAGCCGTCCCTGCACTGAGCAATAAGCAGTCAGAAATGTGATAAAAACGCGTGAAAAAAATGCAAGTAAACTCATGTCAGTGTAGAAATCATGCAGAACATCTGCAACATCAAAAGTTCATGGAAGCAGTGGAATAAATTGGCGGAAAACCTGGCTAGTATTGTTTGAGTGACAGGACTATGGAGATTGGTAGAACAATTATTACAGTGATATTTACTATGATCAAACAATATCATCGTGCTGGAGATCATTGACCTCTAGAATGTAGTTGTTGGGTACTTGGCACTCACAAGCTGGTTTCGTTTTAAAGTGATCCTGCCAGCAGTTTTTTTTCTTATATAAGCTGCGGCCACCACCATTAAGGTCTTACATACACATTCTGGAATACAATCTAAGGCTACGTTCACACACACAGCATAATTGCTGCGTTTTGTGAGGATCAGTTCATTTTTGGTGCAAAACTGCACCAAGAACACATCCTCAAGGAGCACAGCGTTCTGTGTGGGAACACCGCTGCACTTTCCTTCCTGCGCTGTACTTACCTCGCCATGCTCCCCACTGACCCCAGGTGGTGTATTCTCAACCCCTCAATAGCTGCGTAAATGCCGAAATACGCTACTGTGAACGTAGCCGAAGTCCCCAAGCCAATCTGTATAATGCCAATTAACAGCATTCATTATACTCACTTATGGCGCGGTCCGGTCCGATGGGCGTCGCAGGTCTTGGTCCACGGCCTCCTTTCTTGTTTCTTCTTCAGCGGGTGACTCAGTCTCCTCCATTGCACTCTTTCGCACACATACTATGCTTTGGCCTGCTGAGGGCAGAGCAAAGTATTGTACTGCACAGGGGAAGGTCAAAGAATGCCCTCGCGTACTATGTGGATGTTCATTGATCTATCCTAGGTGACTGGGGACTTATATGGTGGTGGCCAAAGCTTGTATGCAAAACAACTGGAGACAGGTTCACTTTAAAAGGAAACCAGCTTGTGAGTGCCAAGCACCCAACAACCACATTGTAGAGGTCAATGATCTCTGGCGCGATGATATTGCTTGATCATAGCAAATATAACTCAAATAATTGTTAGAACCAATCTCCATAGCCCTGAATGACACAACCCAGTGTACCCAGAATACTGTACAAAAAGATAGAGAATGTAATTGGACAATTTTGGGATTCAGGCACCCAACGTACCCAGAGATTGTCAAGGTTTTCATAAATAAATATACCAGTATATAATAATAATAATAACAATATAATATATATATATATATATATATATTATATATATATATATATATATAAATAAATATAATCTCTCGAGAAAAAAAAAACTGCACAGCACTCAAAGGCAAATGTGAACTGGTGCTAGCAAGGCTGCAGGGTTATACAATATGAAAAAGATCCTTGCAGCACACAGCTACTACCAATGATGTACATAAGCTACTAGCTATATATATATTTGAGGAAAAAGTTTAAAAACTTACGTTTTTTCAAAAAAACTCAAAAATCTCCAATTTTTTATTTAATTCTGAAGTTCTTGGTACATACATTGGCCAATGTCTGTTTGCTCATCAACTGCAACAAAGTGACTCAGGGTCTGATGAGTCCTACGCTGATATCCCTATCCTCCTTGTCCGCTTCCCCACTATAAGTGGGCAGACACCATCTAGACCCTCCATCACCTGTAGGTAATGAGGGTGCACATTGCAGCATGGATCCTGCAACTCCATATGATAAATAACAAGAAAAAAAACTGCACAGCACTCAAAGACAAATGTGAACTGGTGCTTGTTATTTATCATATGGAGTTGTAGGATCCATGCTGCAATGTGCACCCTCATTACCTACAGGTGATGGAGGGTCTAGATGGTGTCTGCCCACTTAGTAGTGGGGAAGCAGACAGGAGGATAGGATATCAGCATAGGACTCATCAGACCCTGAAGTCACTTTGTTGCAGTTGATGAGCAACAGACATTGGCCAATGTATGTACCAAGAACTTCAGAATTAAATAAAAAATTGGAGATTTTTGAGTTTTTTAAAAAAACGTAAGTTTTTAAACTTTTTCCTCAAATATATATAGCTGGTAGCTTATGTACATCATTGGTAGTAGCTGTGTGCTGCAAGGATCTTTTCATATTATATCCTAAACTAATCTATAGAGCAAAATTCTTGAACATAATTGGAAATGGTCTTTGATTTTTATCTACAACCTTTTGTGAACTGAAAAGTAAGAAGTTCTGAAATTTCAGATGCCGGCAATTATAACTGGCGTTCATCTCTGCAGAGGCTGCCGTGTGAGGACGTCTTGTTCGTGGTTCTCAGACCATAGAAATGTGAGCGCCATGTTAGCCGGTCTCACCCCTATCAGCGGACTGCTGAGTGTTCTGTTACCAATGTTATGCCCACACCCCAAGTCCCACGTGATGATAGAATATCCTCACCCTCATACGTCAGCATATTATCCATTCTCTCTAATATATACCGTATATATGGCCAGAAATGCGATGATTTGGTCTTCATCGGCTGTGAATTCAGTAGACTGGATGTAAGGGGCATGGCTGTAGTACAATTTCGACATTTTACCATGAATATATTACAACAGCAGCAGAATATACAAAACTCCTCAGATCGACAGTATTTAAAGCGCATGCCAGAACGTTTCATCCTCATCTACAATTAAATGCCATCCATTGCTCCCTGTTATCAGCCATTGCCGCTTAGCTGCCATGGACCACAGGACAGGGTCCGAGGGATATGCTTGCTCAACTCCAGCGTTTACTGTCTATAGGACAACCTCTCTAGGGTTAGTTCAGAATTTAGTGCCGATAATATGCTAGAAACTAATAAGAAAACCTAAACTCAGAAGATTAAATTATCTAATAAAGGAGAAACTATAGCACCAATGTATAGAGGAGAACCTTATAATCATTCCCATCACATCGCATATATTCTTGGAGAGCCAATAGTGAGAAGTAATGCAATGCCAAATAAAGGGGGGGTATGCCTACTCTTATGACACAGTTTTACCTCAACACATAAGAGCTACCAGTAGCTTATTTCATAAAATGCACTTCTCTGTGGTTTTTCACTTTAGTCTCCCTTTAAGAATGTTCAACAACAATAGAGAAGGTGATGGAGGTCAAAAAACAGGAATCAATCAAGGGACTGACTGCTGTTTTGCAGCTTGACATATGTTAACACCTTCCAAGACACTTCACACACAAAACTTTCTTGATCATTTCCCAACAGAAATGTGTGAACGCACCTAACAAAATGCAAAAATCTGCAGGATTTCAATGACGGAAGGGGTCAGCAGCATATAAGGGAGCTACCTACAGATCAAACCCTATGTGAAGCAGTATACATTGAGGCTGGGTGAGGATCCGGACTACAGAGCGGTGCTGGACAGCGCTGAACAGTTTCTGCAAAAGCCAAATGTGCAGATAAGCCAGTGATTGTCTGTTCGTTCATAGTACGATGCTTACTAACCCCACGGTATCAAATCTAAAGATGGGGGCCGACCAAAATCGTATACTGTGCATCAACAATTAAAAGGTACTGTACACTTAAAACTAGATATCACCAACCCTTATGGTGGTTTACACGTCGCGATATCGGTCCGATATCGTATCCAACGGCGCGGGAGCGCGCATTTTGTGCCCGGTTTTCAAAGAATCGCATCGGAGGTTTACACAGCGCGATATCGTGATACAACGTCCCTACGATGACTATGCCCCCCGACCCAGGAATGATCATTTAACATGGGAGTCAATGGAGGACGTTGGACTGCACATCGGAGTTGGGCTGTCACATAGCACGATCCGGCTCCAACCGACATCCGATATTGGGCCGTTGAATAGCACGCTCATTCTACCCCCGATATCGGTTTGCCATCGTTCCTGCATCGTATTGGACGTTCACACCGTACAACGCTACGAACGATATCGGGTCCAACGCATGAACCACGTGACTTTTGGTCGGAGTTGGACGCCGATATCGCAACGTGTAAACCCACCATTAGAAAAATAATGACTTATTGATCGCAGGGGGGGGGTTCAATGACCAAAACCTGCACCGATGGGCAGACTAGGGCAATTTTATCACTAGTTAGAATAGAGCAGTAGTGCACATCCTCATCTGCTCAATTCATTGCCTATTGGATTGCTCCATGCTGCACTTGGGCCCATAGAGAATGAATGGAGCATCCAACCTGCTGCACCATTTTGCAATGGAGATAAAAGCTCCCTGTCAGGAACAAAAATCCCATGATATTTCAGGCCCCAGCAGTCAGACACGCATGTTGGTAAGTAGATCATCCTTTTTTTTTTTATATATATACCAGACAACCCACTTTATTTAGTGATAACTCAATTACCTAAATAATTATATCAATCAAACCCTCCAAGACAATCTATTGAGGACCCATCACCAGTAGGTTCAATATGTCTGACTGCAAATTATCATTGAGACTTCTACCTTCAGCCCAAAGTTGCTTCACATGGAATTCAAGCGGATCATTTCTAATGGGACCATAGAAATTATGAAGAACATAACATGGGGTCATCACAGGTCCCAAGATAAATTGTTGGCATCTATGGTCCATGGAGTACGTGGCACCTGCTTAGGAAGGTTTACTCGGACCCCTACTGGGATGTTTTTATGACCTAGTGACTTCTAAGTCCTGACTATTATATCTGCACCAGATAAGTAATGGGAAAACCAAAACATATATGGAAACACTAAATGTTTGGACAAGGTGACTATTTCAGGCTGCAAAATAAGGGACAGGTGTCATCTAAAGACGTCTCCCTCCCACCGCCCTATGAGACACAAATGGAAGTGCCCACCTTTCTTGAATTCTTCCAGCATGGCATCTAGCTTGGTGTCATTGAAGACAAAGTGGAGCGGGTGATTGTAGAACTTGGTGATGGTCTTCAATGGTGTGCAATCATCAGGGTCCACGAAGGCCAAGTCTTTGACAAAGAGGAGGTCCACAATGTTAGACCTTTCCCCTTCATAGACCGGGATGCGGGTATATCCGCTCTCCATAATCTCAGACATGGTGTTGAAGTCTAGGATGCCATCACCTGCCATCATGAAACAATCTCTTAAAGGGGTCATGACATCTTCCACTGTTTTGGTCCTGAGCTCCAAAGCCCCCTGGATAATATTGAGCTCCTCTTTCACCAGATCATTATAGGGGTCGGTGACCCTCAACATCTCCAGCAGCTTCTCCCTGTTATAGACAGTCCCTATCTCCTGTCCCAGGACGCAGTCTAACAACTTGCTGACCGGATAAGAAGCCGGGAAGGTCATCATCATGAAGAACTTGGTCAAGAAGATGGTGTTGGCTCCCACAGCCAAGCCATGCCTAGAACAGATGGCCTGGGGCACGATCTCCCCAAAGATGACTATGCCAATGGTGGAGACCACTACGGCCACCAAGCCGAGCCGGCAATGTCGTCCAGCAGGATGGTGAGGGTGGTGTTGACCAAGACGTTGCCCAACAGTAACGAGCAAGTAGGTAGTTGCCCTGGCGCCGCACCGGCTCGATCCGCTTGGCGTAGTTCTTCTCCTTGTCGGTGCCGCAGTTCTGGACGATCCGTAGCTCCATGGGGTCCAGGGCCATGAGCCCCAGGTTGAGGCCACTGAACATCCCGGACAGGCACAGGAGGAGGGCGATGAAGATGACCTGCAGCCAGAAGGGCAGCAGGAACTTCTTCTCCTCCACCACGATGACCCTGGTGTCGTCCCCGGCATGGTAGACCCAGGTGGTCTCGGTCCATGGCTGGGGAGCCCCGGGGATGGGGGGCGGGCTGGACACGGAGGTGCACAGGTAGTAAGCCTTGCTCTTCTCCGTCTTCCGCAGGGGTTTGATGTCGATCTCCACGATGCCGGAGCTGCTGCGGCTCAGCTCGATGTGTGGCAGGATCAGGATGTCCGAGGTGCGGATCCCGCAGGGGCTGAAGCTCTCCAGGCCGGGCTCCGGACCGCCCTCCGCCAGCCAGGGCGGCAGGTGCTCGGTGAAGGCGATCTTGGACCACGTCTCGTTGTTGATGTTCTGCCCGTACACACGCAGCTTCACCCGGGTCCTCTCACTGACCCGCAGCGCCCCGCCGTCCATGTACGACACATCGTCCGTGTCCTCCAGCCGCAGCCCGATGATCACCGTCTCCTCCGCGTCCTCCTCACCGGCGGCCGGGCAGCCGCTCAGCGCCAGCAGCAGCAGCAGCAGCACCGCACACAGCGCCCGGCCGTGACTGCGCGCCGCCATGTTGACAGAGGGCAGAGTGATGGGGCCGCCCGCCATCTTTGGTCCGGGAGGGAGGAGGAGGGGGGAGAATGAGCGGGGCAGAGGGGCTTACATCCAGCCTGACAGTGCCTGCATTCCCGGACCGGCGGCAGCACACCCCCCGCCTCATCCGACACCCGGCCGGGTTCTGACAGCAGGCACCCACGGCGTCCCGAGGTGAACTAGGCTGCTGTGAGTGACATGTGGAGCGACCAATCAGGGGCAGAGTCTATGGGTTAGAGGCGGAGATTATTGACAGGTAAGGGGGCGGGGACCTCGTGCGGGATCTCATTGGATAGTATGGGCGTGGTTAGGATATGGGGGCGTGTCCGGCATGCGGGACAGTTATCCCGCGGTGATCCAGTGATCTCCCTTTACTTTCTTCACAGACATATCTCAATCCCTCATGACAACACACATTCATTCCTCCAGGGTTAGGACAGTGGAGTAACTTCAAGCTCATGGGCCCTGATGATGCGAAAGCTCCAACAGGGCCCCCAATTATTGCAAATCTCTAATAGTATTAGTCTTTTTTGGGGCACCCTAGTCTTTAGGGTCCG
This sequence comes from Allobates femoralis, assembly GCA_033576535.1. NCBI lineage: Eukaryota > Metazoa > Chordata > Amphibia > Anura > Aromobatidae > Allobates > Allobates femoralis. The sequence goes on along the minus strand of JARQOC010000006.1, from coordinate 76,658,147 downwards.
GTAGTTATCCACTGGGCTCGGATACTGATGGCGTTACCATGAGTTATTAGCTCTGACTCCCTCCTGATCTGGAGCAGATCTCCAGCCCCCGGCAGTGACTGTACACCAGGGGCGATGATGGGGTCCAAAAAGATCCGGGGCCGAGACACAAAGGACATGTCCCCCTATAGCATTAGGGAAAATCGAGACATGTATAGCTACAGGATAGCAATAACACTAAAGCACAGCATAAAATATCAATATTACCTAAATAACCACTATGCAAGGCCAAAATAATACTGCTACACAATGTCCACCATCATTACCACTACATAGAGAGTGCATATTATATGACCATTACCAGTGGCGCACCCAAGGGGGGGACCTACGTGTCTGGACACCCTCCTTGGTAATTCCTACCATAGAGGCACAACAAATAAGACCGTTTTCGTGCAGTATTAAGCATAATTAGGTATTCAAATTTACAAAAATCGCTTGGCTTTTAGGGGGCTTCGCTCCCCAAACCCCCCCACCGGGGCTTTGCCTTGGAACCCCGCTGGGGGGTGACACCCCTTTCAGGGCCGTGTGTGGTTTCTTGGACCCTACCTTGGGAAATTTCTGGTGCGCCACTGACCATTACCACTACATAGTGAGTGCATATTATAATATGACCATTACTGCTACACATTATGCAAGGATCAATAATCCCACCAATCTACATAATGACTGAAGTGCACTAAATTGTTACTAAACTAAAAAAAAAGAATGAAAAGAAAAAGTGCTATTAATAAGATTGATAATACCACCATTAGCTGACCACATTGTGGTATACACTAGTTCTGACAACCATAGTACAGAGATTACAGTGCAGATATATACAGTGTAGTGACTTACAGCTGACTTTTTCTCTGAGACAGTCATTCACTTTTTTCATCTTTTTCATCTGGTCTGACATCATTTCTCCAGCCAGGACTCGTCTACACAGATTACAACACAGACACATCTGATTTCAGTGGCATAACTAGAGTCTGGAGGGCCCAGGTGCGAAATTTAGACCTGCGTTCCCCCCCATGCACACGTTGGTCACATGTATGGGCCTCATGTAATGTTCTAAATCCTTTAAAGACTCACAGATTGACCCCTTCATTATGTATTAATGTCCCTCATCCTGCTATATATGGTCCTCCTCCTGGAATATGGCCCTTATTGTGGTATATATGTCCCTCACCATGGTTTATATGGTCTTCCTCCTCCCGCCACCATAGTCCTTCAATTGATATAATGCATCCCCACATTCCTCCATACATTATAATGTACCCCCATAGTCGTCTATGTATTATAATGCACCCCATAGTCCCCCATTCATAAGGTAGCCACTATAGTCATCCAATTATTATAATGCACCTCCATTATCCTCCATATAGAATGCAGCCTCATAGTGCTCCATATTGTATAATGCAGTCTTACATCCCTCCATATAGTATAATGCAGCCTCACATCCTTCCATACAGTATAATGCAGCCTCACATCCCTCCATATAGTATAATGCAGCCTCACATCCCTTCATATATCATAATGCAGCCTCACAGCCGTCCTTATAGTATAATGGAGCCCCATAGCCCTTCATATAGAATAATGCAGCCTCAAAACTCTCCATATAGTGCAGATTCAGAACTCTGCATGTAGAGCAGCCTCATAGCTCTCCATAAAGTGCAGCCTCATGGCTCTCCATATAGTGCAGCCTCATAGCCCCTCCATATAGTATAATACAGCCTCCATATAGTGCAGCCTCATAGCCCTCCATATAGTGCAGCCTCATTGCCCCTCTATATAGTGCAGCCTCATAGCCACTCCATATAGTGCAGCCTCATAGCTTCTCCATATAATAGAACGCTGTCCCCTCCTCCCTCATAATCCTCGTCCACCTTGCACTGATTTATAAAAAAATATATATATCTGTACTTACCTCTCCCGGTTCCCTCACTGCTCCAGTCTCCTTACAAACAGACTCAGGAGGAGGAGGTGGTGCCAGCAAAGCAGAAAGTGACGCCGTCTCCTAGTGTGGAGGAGGCGACACCAGCCTGCTTTATATGCATTCTGCAGTGGAACGCAGGCCGGCACCGCCGCCTTCCCTGACTGATGCATTGGCCTAAAGCTGAGTTTGTGCTGCCGGGCAGTCACATGGATGTGCGTCCTTGGAGACGCACATCCATGTGAAGCAGGCGCCCAGCACCGGGATAGGCGGCCGAAGGGGTCTACGAGCGGCCCAGGCACCTTATAGCTCCGGCCCTGTCGCACCTGCGACCGCGATCGTTACGCCACTGTCTGACTTTTCTCATTGCAAGCACCGTCCTACTCTACCCAAACCCTCCAGAGTGGAACAGTGACCCCGGTACCTCAAAGATTATGCCATTTGCTATGATTACTCCTCCACCTATTAATGCTACAAAGACAATGCATCATATCGAGGGGACCTCTAAAAATAATTGTGTCCTCTAGATTGCCAACACAGCCCCCTATATAGTGTATCATTGTCCCACAGGCTCCCTATATACAATATGATGGTCCCAACATCTCCCTATACACTGTATGGTGGATCCTAAAGATCTCTATATACTGTATGAAGGTCCTCACAGCCCCTATACACTGTATGAAGGTCCTTACAGTCCCCTTTACACTGTATGATGGTCCCTACAGCTCTCTGTATGCTGTATGATGGTCCCTACAGCTCTCTGTACACTGTATGATGGTCCCTACAGCTCCCTATATACTGTATGATGGTCTCTACAGCTCTATGTGCACTGTATGATGGTCCTTAACCTCCCTATACACTGTATGATGAGCCCTACAGCTCTGTATACACTGTATGATGGCTCCACAGGCTCCCTATACACTGCATGATGGTCCCTATAGTTCTCTATATACTGTGTGATGGTCCCTACAGCTTCCTATATACTGTATGATGGTCCCTACAGCTCTCTGTACACTGTATGATGGTCCTTCGAGCTCCCTATACAGTATATGATAGTCCCTACAGCTCCCTATTTGCTGTATAATGGTCCCTACAGCTCCTTATATATAGTCTCTTCCTATATATAATATGATGGCCTCTTTCTCCCTATATACAGTGGGGTAAAAAAAGTATTTAGTAAGCCACCAATTGTCATGCTGAAAGACCCAGCCAGGTTTCATCTTTAATGCCCTTGCTGATGGAATGAGGCTTGCACGCAAAATCTCAATACACTGCCCTGTTCATTCTTTCATGTACACAAATCAGTTATCCTGGTTCGTCCTGGTCCCTTGGCAGAGAAACAGCAGAAAGCATGATGTTGCCACCCCCATGCCTCACAGTAGGTATAGATAGTGTTCTTTGAATGCAACTCAGCATTCTTTCTCCTCCAAGCACGACGAGTTGTGTTTCTACCAAACAGTTCTACTTTGTTTCATATGACATTTTCCCAATACTGTTCTGGATCACTCTCTAGCAAACTTCAGACAGACTTGGACATGTAATGGCTTAAGCAGGGGGTCCCGTCTGGCATGGCAGGATCTGAGTCCCTTGGTGGCGTAGTATGTTACTGATGGTACCCTTTGTAATGTTGGTTCCAGCTCTCTGCAGATCATTCACTAGGTCTCCCTGTTGTGGTTCTGGAATTTTTGCTCACCGTTTTGAAGTCATTTTGACCCCACCAGGTGAGATCTTGCGAGGAGCCCCAGATCGAGGGAGATTATCAATGGTCGTGTATGCCTTCCATTTTCTAATCATTGCTCCCACAGTTAATTTTTTCACAACAAGCTGCTTGCCTATTGCAGATTCAGTCTTCCCAGCCTGGTGCAAGGCAACAATTTTGTTTCTGGTGTCTTTCGACAGCTCTTTGGTCTTCACCATAGTAGTGTTTGGAGTATGACTGTTTGAAGCTGCAGACAAGTGTCTTTTATACTGATAACAAGTTCAAACAGTTGCCAGTACTACAGGTAATGAGTGGAGGACAGAGGAGCCTCTTAAGGTACCGTCACACGGGGAAACATCAACGGCAACATCGCTGGCAACTCACGGGAGCGCGCACGTTTTGGGAACTTTGCCAAGTTTGCTGTGGAGATGTTACACGCAGAGACATCGCTGGCAACACAGCAGCAATGTTGAAAGCAACTTTCGCTGCCAGGGTTAAACTAAACCCAGGCGATCATTAACATTGCAATGAATAGGGGAAGTTGCTTTCAACATTGCTGTTGCGGTGTCACACAGAGCGATGATAGCAGATCGCTTGCGCAAACATTGCCTGGTTTACCAACATGTTGGTAAACCTGGCAACTCCGCTCAAGCAACTTATCGCCGTTGAAATCACCCTGTTACACGGGACAACGCACTAGCGATGTTGCTGCAACTTCGCCACGCTCCTGAGTTGCCGGAGATGTTGCCGGTGATGTTTCCCTGTGTGACGGTACCTTTAAAGAAGTTACAGGTCTGTGAGAACCAGAAATCTTGCTTGTTTGTAGGCGACCAAATACTTATTTTCCACCAAAGTTTGAAAAAAAATTCTTTCCAAATCAGACAATGTGATTTTTAGGATTTGTTTTTTCATTTTGTCCTCATAGTTGAGGTCTACCTATGATGTCAATTATAGGCCGACCTCATCTTTTTAAGTGGGAGAACTTGCACAACTTGTGGCTGGCTAAATACTTTATTTCCCCACTGTATAATATGATAGCCACCACTTTTATATACAGAGCTATTGAACCCGTGCTACGCCCAGGTCGCAAGACTTTGTATTGGCACATTTTTTATTTTATCGAAGCAATAGCAGAAAATGAAGTGTGTGTCTGTAAATATAGTGCCCCCCCCTTCCACTGTCTCTCTCCTTACCTGCACTGTCTAACCCCTCTTGCACTGTCTATCCCCTCCACGTGTGCTGTCTATCCCCTTCTTGCACTAGCCTCTCCCCCCGTACTCTAGTCTCTCCCCCTCATGCGCTAGTCTCTCCCCTTCGTACTCTAGTCTCTCCCTCGTGTGCGCTGTGTCTCTTTTCCTTATGCTAGCTCTTCACCGTGCCCTGTGCGATGAGTGCAGCATCTGGACCCTGATCTCGACACCATTTCTTTGAAGACACTGTCTCTGTGAATATCATCTGAATCAAACTGGTGAATGATGATATTAGTGTGGAGCCCACTGGGACGGGGTACTCAGTACCGGACCGGGGTATCACAGGGGTATGACGGCAGTCTTGGTCCGGACCGTGTCCCGAACCCCCACAAATAATGGGAGTTTGGGGGTTATTTACAGGGGATATAGTCGTGACGCCACCTGTGGTGTGTGGTCAGGGTGACCACCGCTGCTGCAGAACCTCCGGGGATGATGGATAGCAGCCTGAGATGTAACGGTTCTCCACAGGCAGAGCCTGGTTCCCCGGGGCAGTGGTGATGATAGTCTATGGATGATGCAGAGTAGGGGCAGTGGTAGATATGGTAGCAGTTTGTGAGGGGAAGTAGGGCTTGAGCGCAAGGATTACACAGACTCATGGTTTTGTTGTTTTCCAAGTCTTTACTGTAGGTGTTATCCAGCAGAGTACTGTCCACGGAGTCTGTACCGGGGCCGGGTTGCTCCCACCCTGACTGGGTCCTTGGCTTCCCACTCCTGCGCTGTGTGTGTGGCCCTGCTGCCGCTTTAGCTAGGCTGCCGGCCCTGTCTCCTCTCACGGGTACCCACTTGCTAGGCAACTTAAGTCTTATCTTTGTTTTTCTGACCTGCCGTGTTGCTTTGCTGTGGTACAGTGAAGATATATAACCTCCACTAGTCCGGTGTTTACTGTGCTGCTTGTGTCAGGCACAATTTCGGATCCGGTATCCGGTCTTCGCGCTCCTCCGGGGCGAGTTATAGGGTAACTCAGTCTTCCAGATGGGTTCCTCTGTTCCTCTTAACTCCTTCCCTCAGACCCTGGCTAGGCTTGGAATTGGGCAGCGGACCGTGCGATGAGCCTAAGGCAGCTCCTTTACACCCAGGTCCTTCTTCCTCAGTCCTCTCAGGAACTGAACTGCTCACTTCCTCTCCACACCAGAATATATAGGGAAGCAGCTTTAGCTCCCCCTTCTGGCCTAAAGGTGCAAGTGTAGGGTTGTGGGGAGTTAACCCTTGGTGTTGTTACTGTGGCACATTAACCCCTGGGGTGCCACATTAGCAAAGACAGTGACTTAGATAAAATGGCGCCAGCGTTTGTGGTATGCGCATGTGCTCACTCAAGCATCATTTTATTGAAGAATTCAACTACAATGTGAACATAGCACTGCACACACAACTTTCATCCCAGCTTCGGACAGAAGGAAGAATTCAGCATAATATATAGAATGATGATGATGGCCCCCACTTCTCCCTATATAGTAGGACGGCCTTACTTCTCCCTATATATAAGATGGCCCCTACTTCCCTCTATATATATTATGATGGCCATCTTCTCCCTAGACATAATATGATGACCCCCACTTCTCCCTATATAGTATGATGGCCCTCACTTCTCCCTATATGTGATATGATAGCCTTCAACTCCTTTATATATAATTTGGCAGCCCCTCTATATACATGACGGTCCCCATAATCCCGCTGTAATGTATATATATAATGGCCCCCTGGTCCCTCATAATTCCCCCATATATGTGTTTGATGGTCCTGGTCCGCATAATACCTTGTAATGTAAATATATATATATTAGGGTTAAGGTCTAGGAGGTTTCAGGAGACCAATGAGTGGCCGAGAGAGAGCGGTGTGTGCTAATTGACCCGTCCCAGGTGTTTCAGGTGGGTGTGGCAAGCAGGACTTAACCTGCCAGGTGTCTGTGTGAGAGGCAGACTGGAGATGGGAACTAGACCAAAGGGGTCCTGCAAGATGTGAGGATGAAAACCCTTGAGAAAGCCTTGCGAAACGGTCGTAGGGGGGCCACAACTGAGGGCACTGACTGGACCAGGGAACAGCACAAACATTATGGGTGAGTAAACCAGTGATTGAGTGATTGTGTCACCACTGATTCCCCCACAACAATGAATAAGACTAATTATTTGGTATTATAAAGTGCAATACTGTGTTACCCTGAGAGTGTAATTACCTCTATGTGGTTCATATCTGGATTCATCCACAAAAACACTTCATTTTTTAACGGTGTATTGTCTGTTGCTTTATATGTTCAATAAAGTGTTAATTTATGAAACATAAACTCCTAGTGCTCGCACTTATTTTGAAGATGTGAGGATGTGAGACGAGAAGCTGGGCTCTCCAGTCCGGAGAGGCCTAGCCCTCTGACCCGAGAGGGCGGTAGTCCATGCTGGACGGTGTGTGTGTTTGAATGGGCCCTGTGATGGGTTGTAGTCCGTGGAAGTGTCATTTGGAGACCGAGGATGGCTCAAGGGCCAGGCGGTCATAACCGCCATTTGGACCGACTAGGAAGTTGTGATATGGTCCCGTTGACTAAGTGAGTACGTCATAATGGTTTATGTAAAAATGCCAGGTATGATGTATGGTGTTCATGTGTAGGGCATAATGGTTTATGTAAAACTGCCATGTATGTTGTTGCATGTGAAAGAAGGCCAGGCGGTCGTAACTGCCGTTGGGACCGACTGGGTAGTCGTGATATGGTCTCGGTGATAGATGTGTAATCATAATGGTGTATGCAAAAGTACCATGTATGATATGTGACTGGGTGACTCATAGTGGTGTATGTTAAAGTACCATTTGATGTATCCAAGTATGAAGGAAGGCGATTAGAACCAGACTGAGTAGTCTGCAAGGGTCGGTGGGGGACGCCTTGATGTTCTGTTGATGTATGTGATGAATCACAAGGGCGTATGCAAAAGTACCCTGGGTGATGGTTGTGAAGTGTAATGTGGGTGAGTCATGATGGCAGATGCATGCATAAAGGGCCATGCATGAGGTATTCACGGGGTAACGGGTTGAGCTCCCTGCAGTAGGTAGAGATTCCCTGTAATAGGATGGGGAATGATCCCTGTCAAAAGGCTAGGTTGAATATGTAGTTCTAAAGTGTAAAGTGTATAATGTGAAATGTACATGTAGTGTAAATAATGTGATGAACTATACTGTAATGTATCGATGTGAAGATTATGCTATGTGTGATGTAAACACTGCACTATGTTCAGGGCCGCACCGTCAATTGGACAATGTGAGCCCTCATACTCAAGCGGCAACAGGCAGGGGGAGCGGCTGTGTAGAAGGGGGCGGCGCTATCCCCACACAGCCGCTTCCTGCCCGCCGGGCGCCGCCGGGAGCGGTAAGTTAGAGAGCCCTGCGGTGGGGGTACTGATAGCACCCCCCACCGCTCTGCAATAATGGCTCAGGCAGCGGTGTGAGTACTAAGCGGTTTATGACAGAAAAATTAATATGTGTTTATGTGAAGTTACACATTGTAGTTGGTGTTAATTATGCTGCCAAGTGGGTTCCCCAGGGGCGCTACCTCACTATATATATATATATATATATATATATATATATATTTAATGGACCCCTTGTCCCCATATTCTCCCTGTACTGTATATATAATAGCCCTCTGGTCCCCATAATCCCCCTACATATTGGTATGATGGTCCCCATAATCCTTCTGTAATGTATAGATATAATGAACCCCTGGCCCCTGGTTCCCATAATCTCCCTATATAGATGTATGATGGTCCCCACAGCCCGATCTTATAAAAAACAATAAAGTTTATACTCCCCTGATTCCCGGCATCGCAGGCTCCGTCTCCTCTCAGATAGCTTGCAATGACATCATTGCGTTGCCTGCATGAGGACGATGATGTCTCCTAAGCCGTGATGTGAGGCCTTGTTGATGGACAGTGACAGTGAGCGGAGCTGCTGCTGCTCTGTGCTCAATCACAGGATTTGAACTGAAGCAGTGGCAAGATGATGCCGACACAGTTCAATGAGGAAATCAAGGGCTAGCGACGCCCCTGAGCGGGGGTCTGGGGGTAAGATCCTCAGGTGGGGGAGGGGGCTTACAAAGTTAAAGCGTACCAGTTGGTGTGACCGGCTTTGTGCATAGTTGGTGGGAATGGTGGGATGGCCGTCCAAGCGCTATAATTGACCATGCACTCCTCCCGCCTGAGAGACTTACCCCCACACCTCAAATCTACAACTTAAAAATTTATGTTTATTCCTTTAGTAAAACACTGAGCCATGCCCACCAACGGCAAACCTCACCTACCCCCTAAGCCGCTATGCCTGCTATATTCTGGCCGTTCATTCTGCAAGTATGCCCCGGGTAGTAGTTTTTTTTTTCAAACTGTGTTTTCCTCACCGTCCCCAGGTTCACTGCTGAGTCTCCAATGCTGCTCCCAGTGCCTATTATTGTTGACAGCACTGCAGGGAGTCAGCGAACGCTATGACTATGAGCATCTCATGATTAGAGATGAGTGGACTGTGCATTCATAGATGTTTGGATCCAGTGGGTTCAGACAGACTTTAGATAAAGTTCTGTTCTTAACCAGAACTTGACCCAAACCTCACTGGAAGTCACTGAAGTTCTGTTCTTCCCCACATACAAAGCACTTTCGGGGAAAGGAGGGCAATGGTTTGTGATTTTATTATTTTTGTACACCCTACATTTGATAACTCTGATTTTACCACCAGTGCGGCCATTCAAACACCTCATTTTGCCGAGCACTGAGAGTACCCGAGCACAGCAATGCTCACTCCAGTGATTTACATATGTAAAGCATCCGAACTCCGAAAACTCTTTTTTTTTTTTTGTAAAGCCTGTGTTCTGCATGAACACTGAACGTTAGAGTTCCGTTCTGCTCATCTGTACTCATGTCATCATCTCTGGCAGAGCCGCTGAGCTCAGTTATTGGCAGTAGAGCTGTCAACATTGCTTCAGCACATCAGATAATAACTGGAAGCAGCAGTGGAGACTCCGATCTGAACCTAAGGAGAGTGCATAAACTATAATTTTTTTTAAACAAGCCAGAAAACCCCTTTTCAATGAAATTGTATTACCATCTGAAGCATTTGTGGCTTATCAAATGTATTTTGCAATGTGTGTCTAATAAGGTACCTGTTTTATTCCCAGGTCTCCTACACAGGGTCAGACATATCATTAGTGCAGCCACACAAGGGTCCAAGAAGTAATGGCATCCATTACCACCTGCATAGCAGTTGAATTGTGTATTAGGGTATGTGCACACTGGCCGGGTTAGGGTCGGTTTAGGTGTGTAAACCGCCGGTCGGTTTACATAAATTTCATGTAAATTTATGTTAATCCAAACCGGCGTTTGGATTAACATTAAAACCTATGTAAACCGACACCCGGTGTCCACACACCGGCGGTTTACACATGCTCATCCGTTGCTAACCCGCTGGGTTCCCAGCGGGTTAGCAACGAATGAGCATGTTCTATAAACCGGCCAGTTCTGCAGCGGCTGCAAGCAGAATCATGTACTGCTTCCAGCCGCCGCAACACCGCCGGCGCTAACCCGCTGGCCACCCGCCCGGCACCCGCCGCACATACCCGCCAGGATGCCGGTGGACGGCTCCGGAGCTTCCTGGCGGTTCCACCCAGCCGCCGACGACCAACCCGCCGGCCAGTGTGCACATACCCTTATAATGAGCTATTGGACTGCAAGGGGCCCATATATTGTCTCTGCACAGGGATCTCTTCTGTCTGTGTCCACCAGTGCTCCCACCTATCAGGGTAATGGGGTCCCATTCTTCTTTGTCTGCATTTGAGGAAGAAACTGTGCATGCTGCTCTCTCTATTGTCTTTTATGTGAATTGTTAAACAGATGAGTGATTTACTAATCCCGTAAAACTACATTGGAGATCACCACACCTATGCATGGCTAACTTATTTGTTCCTTTCTCAGTCCAGGAGACCCCTAGTATGCTAGTATATTCAATTAATATAAAATATTTCAGCTAATATATAATTATATGCTAGTATATGGGTGTTCAGAGATGACCACATGCACCGTTAGTACATAGTCATCCTCACTCTGTGCCTCTCCTCTTATCTTTGTCATGGGAAATGTGCATCTGTGACCAGTTGTTTGAGGGCTACAAAGAACGACACCCTCGGAGCATTGAGCAAAGAGGGACATGACTTTGGGAGGGACTAATTGTAACTAATGTAAAACTTCATGGTGGTAAGCAGGCTTGGCTTTGGTGGCCAGCCTGAAGGATGTGGTAATGGTAATGTCATCAGGGGCGGACACAGAGGTGAGCATAATGGGGTCCTTGGTGCCCTGGAAGTTTAATGGCTCTGCTTGGATAGCAGCCAGTGTGTGCCGCCCCACTTTATGGCTGTTTGGCCTGGTGCTGGGTGTCAGACAGGTGGGGAGATCACAGTTCTTGTGAATCCCCAATGTACTAGTGTGGCGCCCCACATGGTCAGGCGTCACAGTGGGGTATTGCACTCGTAAAAGAGGTGTAAATTTCCCCAACTGCAGGAGGATGCTAGGCTGGTGGGTGGGACCCATTCCTACACTCCCACATTACAAAAGAAGTGGGAGGTTACTCCTGGGTGGGAAATATATTCACCACTAGGGAGAGTAGAAGGTCGGAACAGAGAGTAAAGAATTGGAGAGGGGTCGAGGAGGAGTGTGTAGCGAGGCGGAAGGTCTGACAGGACAGCTCCTGGCTGATCCTGAGGGAAGATGAAAGGGGATCCTGAGGGGATCCTGGGAGAGGGTGCCTGATGCATGAGTCTGGGCCCGAGAGAGAAAGGGGGAACCCCAGCATGGAGCGACCATACTCCAGGGAATTCCCCAGTCCACCCCGGGGACGCCGGACCCGAGGAAACGGCCAGAGTCCACCTCTGAAGTCGTCAACTGACTACTGCGGGCAGTTCACCAGCTGCAGCACCCTGCCAGACAGAGTGGTCTACCTGCTACCTCACCACGAGGGAGGGGAGCCCCAAGTCTACCTTCAAGGAGCCATTGGGTATAGACTCATCCTAGGTGGGGAAGAAAGGACACGGGTTCGTCAACTAAGGCATACCACGGGTACCACCATACCACCTGGCATCCACTAGCAGCCACTCGTAGAGCTACCTGTTGCTGAACTGTGGACTTGTATGCTGATGACTGTTTACAGTAAAGTACCCGGGAGAGTGACTTTGCCTCCGAATCTTTGTGCTGCAGAATTCGACCTGTTTGCTTACAGCAACGCTGCCCTGGAGGTCCAGCTCCACCTGTAGGGAGCTTTACCATCCTTGCCGTGATACCATCGGCCTCCGGAGGACTGTGGTGGTGCTGGTGATCCCTCACCAGGTATTACAGGTGGCGTCACGTGACAATAACTCTTATCCCCTGTACATAACCCCTCTATTGAAGTGTCACCAAGGCCACAGGCTCAGGCGCTGCCACCCATGACATCCCCTTGAAACCCCCTCTGAGCCTGATACCCGAGTAACCCAGGGCCTGGGGCTCGACACTAGTACTCCACCTGACTCCTACAGGGATTGACAATCCTGTGATTTAAATAAAACTGTGGCCTTTTTGACAACCAAAATAATGTGTTTTGCGTATTTATTCCATTGTCTAGGTTTAATGTAGATAGAGTGGGGGTCCATCCCATATCCAAATGGCATGGCATCACAGGACACAGTTTGTGCACCCCTAGTTTAAAGGAAGAAACAAATGGAATGCTTGCACAAAACTGATACGTTGGATTAATGAAGCAAATTGAGTCCATTAATTATTATGGCGTACATTTTGGGTTCCAATTTGTGTTAGTTTTTAGAAGTGAAGAAAAAGTTCTGCATGTGGTTATGCAACTGACCTATGTGGTTTATGAATTCCATGTGTCTCTTCATTTAAGTGAGCAGATGAATGGCAATGTGAACCTAGCCATAAAGAGCTTCCATCAATGGTATTTTTTGTGCGTGTTTGTTTGCAAAAAATGTGTCAAAACGGAAAAGGATACAAAACTAAAGAAGTTTATCCGTTGTAAAGTTAATATCGAAGTGAAAACATCATTGTTTTATAGACTGCTACCAGCAGAGAGCCCCATACCTCTGCAGCACAACAGAAGATGGTTCATTAAATCTTATAGGAGCAAGAAGTAATTGGTGGACAAACTGGTCACTGGATGTACAATGTATCAAAGAGTGCCTACCTAGAACATGCTAAACACGGTTTACCACATATTGATTTAGTTTACTAAGTTTACCACTCTCTGGGCAATGGTTGATAATGCATTATATGGGCACAATAAAAATGATAAACGGATGAAACTTTAGCCTCAGCTTGGCAATACATGGGTGCTGTATGGTTGTAGATGGGCAGTGTTTGCACTATGGGGGCATCTTTTTGATTTGGGCACCACTGGCACAGTTGGGAAAATATTTGTCTCTATGTATGCACAGTATTACTCTTTGTAGGTAAAGAATGTCAGCCACTCGGCATTGAGTGGGCAATATCACAGTAAAGTATGACACTTCAACACCCTTGTTAGCCAAGCATGCAGTCCTTTTAGCATAAGTAAAGGCCTTTTTCTTGGGAAAGGCTTTGATGTGTAGAAATTCACCATATCTTGTCTCCTTGAGCAGTACATTTTTATATACCAGAAGTTGATTTGTATCCATTCCTTCCACTAACCCCTTCTCAATTGTTAATTCCCCCTTGTAAAATGTGGCCACCCTATACTGAGCTCCATTGCCAGTGCTATTCTTGTGATGATGAAGCTGGGTCTCCCAAGGCTTGAATGATGTTATATCATATGGGCTCTGCAGATATTCACCAGCTGCTTCACTCTCACTTCCTTTGGAGGAAACTGACACTTGGAAGAAGTGTCAGCTGCTGCTTCTCTCTGATTTCCTCCAAGTGTCAGTTACGTCCAAAGGAAGTGAGAATGAAGAGGCCATTGATTGGCTCAAGTGTTACATGACATATCAACATCATACAAGCCTCGGGAGACCAATCGCTGTCATCACCGGAATGTTGCCTCTACCAGTAAAGCTATGTGCCCACCTAATATTCTTTGTGGGTTTTTTTTTTCATTTTTTTTTTTTTTTTCTTGCAGTTTTTATAAAATCTGCAAGGGGAAATACATACCAACAAATACAATGAGAATTCTGAAGTGTTGTGCCCACCTTTAGGTTTTTGTTCCTTGCAGATTTTGGAGCAGAAAAAAAAGAATCAACATGTTCATTCTTTCTGCGTTTTTCCCTGTGTTTTTCTCATAGATTATACTGTATGATAGAAACACATGCTAAAAATGCAGCATTTTTACTGCAACATTTTTCCTGCCAGGAGAAGATTTGCTGCAGAAATGATCAGCTAGGTGGACAAATAGCCAAAGTAGAAGCTGTTATTTTATAAGGGGAAATATAGCAATTGAGTAGAGTTTCTACGAGTAGTGGACAAAGCCTTTCATTTCACATGCCAGCAGTTATCTACATTTTGTCAAGAAATGCGTCTGTCATGCCATGCACTTCTCTAAGGCTACGTTCACACATTGCACTTTTTTGCGCACGCTTTTCAAAAAAAGCGCATCTGCAGGCAAATGAATGGACTTTCACTTTTGCCATGGAGACGCTGCCTAAATATACGTTGTGATTTTATGGCGGAAAGAGCGCGTGTAAAAAGAATGACCGTGTCAATCCTTACGCACCTGCGCCCGCGCTTTCTCCCATATACACCCATTATTCACCCTGGAATTACGCATCGCCGTTCAGATAATGCGCAATTCCAGGGGTATAATGCCGGCGCTGCAGGATGTGATGTCACGCAGAGAAGGAAGAATCCTGTGTTCCTCCCCTGTGTGACAGCCCTTTTTGGTTTCGCAGTGTATTAATATACACTGTGAAACCTAAATAAAAGTCATCCAAATGTCTTAAAAATAATACAAATTTAATACGTCCCTCCGCCGGCTGTTCGGGAGCCGAGACATCCTGTCTGATCTCCTTCCAGCCCCTTTCTGGGTTATTACGTATATTAATACACTGCGAAACCTAAATAAATGTTATCCAAATGGTATGAAAAATAATACAATTGAATACTTACTGTCGACCCACATCTACTGTGCTTCCAGGACCTGCCAAGACCTGTGATTGGCCACTTGCGATCATGTGATATGTGACGTGCATACGTTTCAACGATATCGTTAACGATAACCTAGCGTGTGAAGGGCCTTAAGGGCCACTTTACACACACCAACTTATCTGTCCAACTTCTGACCAACTTACTGGTTGCAGTGAATCATGGACACATTGCTCCAGTTTGTGGCTGTGTACAATGGAACAATGTGTCCATGATTTCACTGCAACCAGTAAGTTGGTCAGAAGTTGGACAGATAAGTTGGTGTGTGTAAAGTGGCCATAAGAGTTCTCTTATTTGTGGCCGACTCTATATAACCAAGTATATGCATATGTAAGGCTGATTTCACACTGTAGTTTTTTTCCTGATCAGGGTTCATCAGGTTTTCTGTGCCAAAACCAGGAGTGAAACTTGCAGAGAAAAAGTATAATTGAAAGATTGACACCTGTTCTGGGTTTTGGAATCTTTCAATTATACTTTTTCTCTGCAAGTTTCACTCCTGGTTTTGGCACACAAAACCTGATGAACCCTGATCAGGAAAAAAACTGCAGTGTGAAATCAGCCTAAGGCTGGCTTCACACTGCGGTCAGGTCAGGTCAGATCAGGTCAGGTTTTGTGTTCCAAAACCAAGAGAGGAACTTGCAGAGAAAAAGTATAATTGAAAGATTGACACCTGTTCTAGGTTTTGGAGCCACTCCTAGTTTTGGCACACAAAACCTGACCTGATCTGACCTGATCAGACCTGATCTGACCTGATCTGACCTGATCTGACCTGATCTGACCGCAGTGTGAAACCAGCCTTACATATGCATATACTTGGTTATATAGAGTCGGCCACAAACAAGAGAACTCTTAAGGCCGCTTCACGCGCTAGGTTATCGTTAACGATATCGTTAAAACGTCATGAATTTGTGAATGTTCAAACAATATCGTTAGTGCGTCGTTGCATGTAAACAAACGATGTAGGAAGGAAAAATCGTTAGAACGGTCATCAAAAATTTGAGATCAAATCTATCGTTCGTCGACCAATTAAGGATCTGTGAAGCAGTAACATCGTTGAGTGTGACAGCTTATTTCTCCTATTCTTGCCGCTATTTAACATCGCTCATACATTCTTCTCCGCATCGCTGGCGCGTTGCCAAATTTAGGATCGTTAACAATATCCTTGTGTGTGACAACGCATCAACAATGTCGGAAGGATCGCAGTCAAGTGACATAGCTAACGATATCGTTCACCTATATCCTAGCGTGTGAAGCGGCCTTTAGGCCCCCTTCACACCATGATTTTCAGGATCCGGGACTGTCCGGTGTGAACCGGACAGTCCCGGATCCGGCCCCATAGTATTCCTATGGGGCCAGATTGCACCGGATGGCAGTGTTTTGCCATCTGTTTCTTTGCTGTCCGGGAGGATCCAGCAGCTTTCGTTTTTTTGGCCCCGGACACAAAATTGCAACAAGCAGCATTTTTTGTGTCCGGGGCCAAAACCGTTCAAAATCGTATGCTCCCGGATCCGGCGCGATCCGACGCTCCCTAACATGGGAGTCTATGGCGCGACGCGACAAAAAAATCAGAGCCGGGTGCTGGAGTTTAGCAGCGAGCACTGCTAAACTTCAGCACCACAAGCTGTCCCCTCCAGATATTTGTAGATCCAGAGATCTTGAAATTTCAGCAGCTGCGGCTGCTATCAGCTGAATCCGGCTGCAAACCGGGCCGGAGGGCATATTTGCCCTTCGGTTCTGTTTGCAAATCGGGTTCGGGGCTGTCAGGTTTACACCGGACCTGATCATGCCGTGGTGTGAAGGGGGCCGTATTCCTTGGTGTGATTCATAAAGAGTAAGGGATAAAAGAATAATTGCGTATTTACTTGTAGCAAGAAATGCTGAAAGTGATTTCTGCTAACAACAATCCAAAGTTGTGTTCATTCACTTTTTGAAACCCCAGCCCATTCCATACACCGGACCCAAAGATACTGTGTGGTTGCTGTCCATAAGAGAAAAAGGTTTACAAGGCTTCAGGAACCAGGTTTTAACTACTTATTTTGGGAATGGCATAATGTAGGGGTATAGACCTGATTCCAGCAATGTGTCACTTACTGGACTGCTTGCGGTATTTTTTTTTTTATAAAATCATGTTTTTTATTAGCAGGAGATTATCATGAGAAGACTAGTAAACCAGCTATCATGTAGTCTTCTATATTCATGAGCTCTGTCTAACTCCACCACCACTGATTGGCAGCATTATGCCTATGCACAGTGTATCCAGAAAGCAGCCAATAAGTGATGTGAGGCGGGTTATACAGAGAACTGATAGATCTGCAGCAGATAAAACAGTTTTTAATAAACACTATACAACCCATTTACCCTCTTCTCTTTTTTTTTTCTATAACATTCATTTTGTGGTAAAATTAACCTGGCAACATGCTTCTTTTGGTCATTTCTATTATCGTGCTACCAAACTATTTTTTAGTACATATTTTAGTGGTTAAAAATTATTTAGAACGTTGTAGAAAGTTTTTCTTGTGTCACCATTTTTTGAAGCCCATAACGTTTAGATTTTTATGTCCATGGAGTTGTATGAGGGCTTGTTTTCTTGCTTATGGAGCTAACATTTTTGTAAATACCATATTGTGTTATATATAATATTTTGATTGCTATGCTTATTATTGTACATTTTTAGCGAAGTGAGGCTACCGAAAAAAATACTACGGTATTTTGGTTTTTCAATTATTTTCTTTTTTGCCGCTTAATGTAGTTTAAATACTTTCATAATTTGATAGTTTGAAACTTCGTGAACACAACTCAAAATATGTTAGACTAGATGTCGGCCCGATTCTAAAGAATCGGGTAGTCTAGAATACATATATAGTTTATTTAGTAAGAGTTAACAATAATGCAATTAAGACATGATATCTATCCATCAACTACCTATGTTTGTATGGTCTATGTAATTTTTGTAAATTGAATTGTTATATGCTAAGGCGCTTGGTACACATACTGGCCAATACTTGTGAACCCATAAAGTAGCTTCATTTCAGAAATCAATGTTCATAGTCTACGTATTCGCCAGTCTGTGTTTGCCCATCAACCACGTCACGGTAGCCTTAGATCTGATGGGTCCATAATCTACCTTATTACTATTTATTAACACTTAGACTCCTTTTATATCAGTGTTTTTCAGCTATTTGCAGAACGTGGGGATGAAAAAAATACAATTTCTGCACTTACTACCTAAGGGCTTAACTGCGGCACACTTGCAGCAAGTCCGATACAATGTATATGGGACTTGCGGTTAACTTGCTGCAGATACGGCAAACGCGGCTTCAGCAGTTGCAGCAAATGCGGCCACTAAAAAAAAACGCTGGTAACCGCGTTTTTGCGGGCGAAACCACGTTTGATGCACCTACCACAAGTGAACCACAAATGCCATATACATTGCATGCGACTTGCCGCAACTGTGCTGTAGGCCAGCCCTTAGGTAGCAAGGGTGGAAATTGTTTTTTTTCACTGCAACTTACGCAAATAGCAGAAAAACGCTGATGTAAAAGCTAAATCTCTATTTTTCATATCTATGTATCTATTTACCTATCTATCTATGTGTACAGAACACACCTTGAGATGGAGATGTGTGTGAACAGCCATCCCGCCCGTCTCTTTAGCTGTTCACAAAAACCCCTCCCTGTTTAAAAAGAGAAGCAAATTTCTCAGCAGCTCTACTGCTGGAACTTAACATGCGGGTTCATATCACCAAATAAAGGAATTTGGACGATATACATCTACCATATTCTACTTAATGTGTGTTGAACTTAGATGTAAAAATGTATGTTGATATATCATACCTATGTATTTATGTACAGTACATAGGATATAGAGTTATTAACCCTTCAAGAGGGCCAGCATTACTGATGTATGTAAAGTGCTATTAAATTAATAGTAATATATAAAAGAATGAATGTAAATAATATAATAACGACTACCTATGTTGTATACCTATTTCTTATAAAAGTAGTTGAAATCTACATATCTATAGCTAAACTAATGTATTTTGTTTTTTTTTTTGTTTTTTTCTTGCTATATGTCTAAGGCTAAACTAATTTTTTTTTTTTTTTAAACTGACTATATATATAAGTGAAATACATGCGCCAGGAGAAATGGTGTGTGTATATATATATATATATAAATACGGAGGTCAGACTCCAGGCTATTGTAGCAGGAACCAAATGCGGCCAGTAGCAATGGTATATATATATATATATATATATATATATATATATATATATATAAATACGGAGGTTGGTCTCGAGACTGTTGTAGCAGGCAGCAAATGCGGCCAATAGCAATGGTATATATATGTATATAAATACGGAGGTGAGACTCTAGGCTGTTGTAGCAGGCGACATATGCGGCCAGTAGAAATGGTACCGTATATATATATAAATACGGAGGTTAGACTCGAGACTGTTGTAGCAGGCAGCAAATGCGGCCAATAGCAATGGTATATATATATATCAATACGGAGGTCAGACTCCAGGCTGTTGTAGCAGGCACCAAATGCAGCCAGCAGCAATGTTATATATATGTATAAATATGGAGGTCAGACCCCAGGCTGTTGTAGCAGGCGACAAATGCGGCCAGTAGAAAATGTATATATATATAAATACGGAGAGTGAGGGCGGCGCATCAGCGTTGTGAGGTAACTATCCCGCACTCAAAATGGCGGCCGGGAAGTGTCGCAAGAGTTCCCGGCCGCCATCTTGGTTTCGGGCTGTGCACAGGGCGAAACCAAGTTGGCGGCCGGGAACTCTCACGAGAATTTCCAGCCGCCATCTTGGTTTCGCTATTTAGGGGGCGGCGACATGGAGCTGCGGAGGACGAAGAAGGAGGACGAAGAAGGAGGACGAAGACGGAGGCGGGTGCGATGGAGTGGTAATTCTAACATGCTGGACATGCAATGGGGTGCAGGGGCAGAGGAGCAGTGTAGAATAGGTAGTGGGGCATTGAAAGTCCCCACTACCAAGTAAGTGGCGGCCATATTAGTTAGGGACAATCATCCCCTAAGCCAGCTTCAGTCGGATGTGACGTCATAAACGTTACATAGTGACGGAAGCTGGCTTAGGGGAATTATTATATTATATGGAAGGCAATGTGTGCCCCATTATATGGAAGGCAATGTGTGCCCCATTATATTATATAGAAGGCAATGTGTGCCCCATTATATGGAAGGCAATGTGTGCCCCATTATATTATATGGAAGGCAATGTGTGCCCCATTAGATTATATGGAAGGCAATGTGTGCCCCATTAGATTATATGGAAGGCAATGTGTGCCCCATTATGTGGGAGGCAATGTGTGCCCCATTATGTGGGAGGCAATGTGTGCCCCATTATGTGGGAGGCAATGTGTGCCCCATTATGTGGGAGGCAATGTGTGCCCAATTATGTGGGAGGCAATGTGTGCCCCATTATGTGGGAGGCAATGTGTGCCCCATTATGTGGGAGGCAATGTGTGCCCAATTATGTGGGAGGCAATGTGTGCCCAATTATGTGGGAGGCAATGTGTGCCCCATTATGTGGGAGGCAATGTGTGCCCGATTATGTGGGAGGCAATGTGTGCCCCATTATGTGGGAGGCAATGTGTGCCCCATTATGTGGGAGGCAATGTGTGCCCCATTATGTGAGAGGCAATGTGTGCCCCATTATGTGGGAGGCAATGTGTGCCCCATTATGTGGGAGGCAATGTGTGCCCCTTTATGTGGGAGGCAATGTGTGCCCCATTATGTGGGAGACAATGTGTGCCCCATTATGTGGGAGGCAATGTGTGCCCCATTATGTGGGAGGCAATGTGTGCCCCATTATGTGGGAGGCAATGTGTGCCCCATTATGTGGGAGGCAATGTGTGCCCCATTATGTGGGAGGCAATGTGTGCCCCATTATGTGGGAGGCAATGTGTGCCCCATTATATTATGTGGAAGACAATGCGTGCCCCATTATATTATGTGGAAGGCAATGCGTGCCCCACTATATTATGTGGAAGGCAATGCGTGCCCCACTATATTATGTGGAAGGCAATGCGTGCCCCATTATATTATGTGGAAGGCAATGCGTGCCCCATTATATTATGTGGAAGGCAATGCGTGCCCCATTATATTATGTGGAAGGCAATGCGCATACAGCAGATATATACAGTGATGATGAGGTGGAGGTGAATACAGCAGATGTACAGTGAGAAGGTGGAGTATACAGCAGTGATGAGGTGGTGCAGCACAGCAGCAGTAACCTGATCAGCATTCAGCACTAACCTCTCACCCGGGCGTAGCAGCAGCTGCACTGGGACAGGAGTCACTCTGCGTTTCCTGTCATCAGAAAGCCAGCAGAGAGAGGGGCGCTCCGGCTGCGGCCACGGGCCGGGTAGCGCATCTCCCTCCCTCGCGGCCCGGCCCCCCCGGACCGGGTAGCGCATCTCCCTCCCCGCGGCCCCGGCCCCCCTGGACCGGGTAGCGCATCTCCCTCCCCCTCCCTGCGGCCCCGGCCCCCCCGGACCGGGTAGCGCATCTCCCTCCCCGCGGCCCCGGGCCCCCTGGACCGGGTAGCGCATCTCCCTCCCCCCTCCCCGTGGCCCCGGCCCCCCTGGACCGGGTAGCGCATCTCCCTCCCCCCTCCCCTCGGCCCCGGCCCCCCTGGACCGGGTAGCGCATCTCCCTCCCCCCTCCCCGTGGCCCCGGCCCCCCTGGACCGGGTAGCGCATCTCCCTCCCCCCTCCCTGCGGCCCCGGCCCCCCTGGAGTGGGGTGAAATGAATTGTGTGTATACAGGTGGCTCAGTGGTTAGCAGTGAGTGGGGTGGCTCAGTGGTTAGCAGCGAGTGCGGTGGCTCAGTGGTTAGCAGCGAGTGCGGTGGCTCAGTGGTTAGCAGTGAGTGCGGTGGCTCAGTGGTTAGCAGTGAGTGCGGTGAGATTGGTAAGCACAGTGGCGTGGGCAGAGTTGTCAGCCCAGCGGCGTGGGCAGAGTGCTGAGTGCAGCGCTGTGGGCAGAGTGGTCAGCACACACATACATACATACACACATACACACAGACACTTCACTATAGTTAGCACCGACCCTGCGTCTTCCCTGCCGGCTGGATCCTGAGTTGACATGTCGGCGCCCGCGGACGACTGGATCCAATATGGCGTCCGGGAAGTTTGGCGAGACTTTTTGGACGCGATATTCGATCGAGTAGTTCGGGGGCGGCGACATGTCGACTGAGGATCTAGGCGGCTGATGCGGGGCCGGTGGTAAGTATAGCGGAGTATGTGTGTGTGTGTGTGTATGTGTGCGGACAAAGTGAGTGAAGTGCGGAGAAAGTGAGGTGTGGTGATGTGGCCCCTGGCCGGGTGCATCACACGGGTTATCAATGCAGGTCTCTGTTCACATGGGCCGGTTTTCCTGATTGTGTGTGCTGTGTGAAACCTGTCCGATGTACAGGGGGTTAACAGCTGAAGGGTTTTCATGAGGTGAGTAAAACAGCTGAGTGTGAGTGCTGAAGATCCGATACATTCATGAGCCTAATAAGCAGCTGAACCTGTGGGGATGAGTGCTTTGCTGGGCTAAACCTGAATGGTGCACAGGGGGTTAATCACATCTCAGGTCTGTGTGTGAGTGAAGATGTGCTGATTGACTCACTGGGTTGCAGCTGTGAGTGAGCAGCCTAGATAGGAACCTGCCAGGTGTCTGAGTGAGGAGAGGACGATGGGATTCAGAAGTCCAGACCACTGCCATGTGAGGAGGTGCTGTAAGTGATCCGTCCCCAGTGGGGAAGTGATGGGAGCCTGCCAGCTCCATGCTAGTGCACCTGATGTGTGCATGCCAGCCAGTGTCCAAGGGCCAGGCGGTCAGATGTGCGGTGTGAGAGACCGAGTACGGCTCAAGGGCCAGGCGGTCAGATGTGCGGTGTGAGAGACCGAGTAAGGCTCCAGGGCCAGGCGGTCACAGCCGACTTTGGGACTGACTGAGTGAGTCATGATATGGTCCCGTTGATCCAGATGTAGTGTCCTATATTCCGGTGGATCCATGGAGGTCTTGTGTGTACTGAGTGACAGTGTTCCTGTTACTATGTGATGGCTTATGTAAAAATGCCATGTGTGATGACTCATGTGCAATAGGATGGGGAATGATCCCTGTCAGGGTGATAAACGGTGATAGCCGTCTTTAGAACCAGACTGAGGTCTGCAAGGGTCGGTGGGTGACGCCTTGATGTTCTGGGGAAAATGTATGTGAATGTCATATGTCATGTAATGTAATGTAATGTAATGTCATATGGGAATGTCATATAATGCAATGTAAGGATATGCATATTATATGTGAAAATGTTTATGTGTTGAAAGCGGTGAGAGAGAGAGAGAGAGAGAGAGAGAGAGAGAATGAGAGAGAGAGAATGAGAGAGAGAGAATGAGAGAGAGAGAGAGAGAGTGAGAGAGAGAATGAGAGAGAGAATGAGAGAGAGAGAATGAGAGAGAGAGAGAGAGTGAGAGAGAGAATGAGAGAGAGAATGAGAGAGAGAGAGAATGAGAGAGAGAAAGAAGAAAGAAAGAGAGAGAATGAGAGAGAGAGAATGAGAGAGAATCACGACTCGCAACTCGCAATGCCCGTACGGCCCGGACAGAGTCCTGGAGAAAGTGCCGAGCAACGCGAACAAAGCCACGGAAGTAGCGCCGGACGCGACGGAAGTCGCTACGGCAATTATATAATAGATTTTGTATTAGCTTTTTTGAATGGAGAAAAGGAGGGAAATAAATTTGTATTTTTTTTATATTTTGTAAAACTTTTTTTTATTTTTGCTATTTTTTTTTAGCCCCCTTAGAGACATTTGATCACTTACACTATCTACTTAATCACTGTAGTATAACTGTATTTCTTCCAAGAAGCCCAGCTTATGGTTGAGTTTCAAAGGAGGACTAACATGGCAGCCATGGGGGCAGATACCAGTTGCATTGGTGGTAACTCTTCAGCTTTCTGCACTTGCGTCATGGGAGGTAATAAGAGTCAGTCCAGGAATACACTGGAGTCATGTCATTTATATGCTGCTGGCAATGATTGACAGCTACATCCAAATGGTTATCAGCTGCAATCGGAGTTCAGCAATGTAGCACAGCCGGCATCTGTCACCAATGAAGCTTGCTTGGCTCCTAAGCCTGCTGCATGAATCAATTAGTGACCTGTGACCAAAATGTATTTCATCAGCTGTTAAAGGGTTACTGTAAGACAGTTTTGATGACTGAGGTTGATAAGCATTATCATGTATTAGTAGGGTTACCCCTTTTTCCAGCTTAAATATACAGAACAAGCATAAAAATGAACATAGTTTTGGTTTGTGGCTTAACACAGTCAATACATTGTGCAAAAAACATCACCGCCATGATCCTGCCGCGCACCATGTGAGTTATGACTTTTCATGGCGTACCTTTGTATAAACATCTTTTACAGAACATTTACAGAATACCAATTGAGATGAGCGAATCTTCTGAAGTTTGTTTCAGGCAGATTTGGTCACAGATTTGGTTCAGTATAAATAAAATTCAGTCTAAATTGAAAATACCTTGTAAAGATGTCTATTATGCTCCAGCTATGTTTACCATCTTTTCAGTTCGCCATTAAAAGGTATCAACCACTGAGGACTCTCAGATTCCAATATATTTTTCTATTATGCTCCAATCTCTCTCCTGTCCCCAAATCATAATAAACAGGGGACAGGGGTTTTGCTATTGCCAGGTGGCAACTCATAGAAACCAAGGGAGACGGTCCAATTGTTGTCCACCCTGTAATGACATAACATTTGAGGAGAAACTGTCACTAGAAACAGGGTACACCAAGCAAAATGAACAGTTGGAATGGATGAAATATACAGCACTAACTATAGGATAGACTATGTTGCATCTGCAAGAGCACGGCCACAGCTTGGCTCTACACCTTTTGTTTTCAGACAATGACCCAAAGGGCCTGCAGTGCATTTTACAGTTGTACAACTCTACTTACAATGCAACAAAAAAATGTAAGATGTGGTGCCCCATTGGTCGGGACGCCACGTAGAGGTACTGCACCCAGATAAGAGTGTGTGGCATTCCTGTGACTAAGAGAACAGGGATGGTGAATAAGGAACCCTCACAACACCCATTCATACACACCCTAGATTAGGGGACTGTGGGTGGACCCGCTGAAGGGAGGACCCAGTCCCAGGAGGAGGAGTTAGACGGGTAGAAAAGTGTTTGGGTGGGTTGACAGTTAGTTGAGTGAGGAGAAGAGTCGAGTTGGGGAGTGAGGAGTGAAGGACGATGCAGGAAGGTCGTCATGACAGGAGGGAGCCCTAGGGGCACCAGGCATTGCGGTGCGCCCGTATCTGGACCAGGTACTATCGACCACAGGGGTCTGGTCCCGGGCAGAGGACTGGCTCTGGACACGGTGTGGGTGTTCATCAGCGAGTCGTTAAACAGGAGGCCCAGAGCTTCTCTAGGAAGTCGCGGCCAAAGACCCAGCGCATCCTTGAAAAGGCATACCGAACTAGGGTCAGGGGTACCTAAAGGGAAGCCCTCCACTGAAGATCCGTGGGAGCTGGCTCGAGGCTCTGCGCACGGAGGCCCTGCAAAGTATCGTGGAGAAAGTAGCGCATTGAGGAACCGGCAAGGAACGGCAGGCACACCACCGAGGGTCCTGAGTGAGGCATCCTGGTTCCCTGGTGACTACCCAGGCCAGAGAGAGACCAGAGAGACTGTAACATCTATGAATTTGCTTGAAGTACTTCAAGTAAACCCGTTCAGAGTTAAAGGACAAGTGACTGTGCCGTGTGGTAATCTGCATCCCTGTGTAAAAACAACTACTACAACTGTCTCGGGGATCTCGCTCCACCTACGGGGAACGTAACCATCTTGCTGCCCTACCATCACCCCAGAGGTCTGACCCACAACATCAGTAACCATACCGGAACCGTAGGTGGCATCACAAACTACTTTAATTTTTTATTATTTTTCCAGACTATTTAAACGACCACAAGGGCCACGGGACTGGGCACAGGCCCCAGTGACATCCCCTGTGAATCAACACCCAGAACTGGGTACCCCATGGCCCTGGGGCGGTTCATAAAACACTCTCATTGTTCTGTCCTTCCGTAACACAAAAGAACATGCCCCGTTGGTAATTGTCTATCCTTAAATTACACTTGTTTCCTTAAGAATGAGAGCTAATAACCTCAGAGCATTAAGTAAGGGCTTCTGTGCACTCACTGTAAACCAAACAACCACTGCAATTGGTTATTCAACCAACTTGTTTGAGATTCAGGATGTCTGGAGAGCAGATATATAGTTATGTGGATAGGAACCTAAAGCCTAATCTCCTCAGACATGATAAGGGAGCTGCACCTTGGTACAACTCCTAATGCCCTTCACCTGTTCTCAATGGTCAACCTTAAGGGGTCAAAAGCAATAGGGACGAGTGGAACTCATTGTTTTTTTTTTTATGCAATTAGACCTCAGCCTGGTGTATGACATGGCTGGATATCCTCCCCTAACAGTTGCAGTTTGATATGATACATAGGTCCAGTACAGCTGGATTGTGGCACACCTAAATATGAAGATTATCAATATGCATTATATACCGTGTCTTGTAAAACTCTTTATAGCCCATGATCATTTCCATATTTTTTATGTTATACCCACAACTTTGGAATTTTATTTTTTATAACCTAACCCTGCTTTACTCTTCTCCACAACTTTATCCCTGGCCTGTCTGATGTATTCCTTGGTTTTCATAACGCTGTTTGATGTATAATATTCTCATACAAACCTCTGAGGTCTTCACAGAAAAGCTATATACAAGTATTGACACTAAATTGAACAGAGGTAATTATGTGACTTCTGGAGGCAATGGGTCACTCAGGATTTTTTTTATGGGTATGCGACTACAGGCGGCTGAATACAAATGCATGTCACAGTTTTCCGATTTATATTTTTAAAATAATTAGAAATTTCTCATTTATTTTACACTTCACAAATACTTGCTATTTAGTGTTGGTATATCACATTAAAATCCCAATAAAATACATTTAAGTTGTGAGTGTAATGTGAAAAAAATGGAAATGTTCATGGGGTATGAATACTTTTTCAAGGGCACTGTACAACTACAAAAGGAATGTGCTCTGCTTCATACTTTTATGACCTCTGTGTACTTAAGAATTTTATAGCTCGCCAGTAGTACAGTACAGGGTTAACTCCCTGCAATAAGACACTGGAACATGAGTGAGGTTAAATGCTCCTAGGTTGTATTTAGCAAATTGTCAATGTGCAGCCAATTGATGAGCTAGTAGATAAAACCGATAAGTAGAAAATGAAGCCAAACACTAATAACAACATCTTAACACGTTAGGATGCTTATATCCTTTATTTATCCATTTGGATCTGTTGCTTCATGTTTATCAGTCTACAGTCTACTCTATTATACCTCCAACACTCCTAGATAAAGTGTTATAAATTTTAATCTCAGGTTTACAAGGCTACACCGACCTCCTGGCTTCCAGTTTGCTGAGGGCAGTGCGCTCCTCAAGCATGGTTGCACTGTTGGTTCCAACCGACTACTGGCCGATTGTGTGCTCCATGATTCAGGATCAGTAGATCAAGTGCTTACAAGCTCTGTTAAAAGGAGCCTCTTATATTTCTACCATCAGCTGTCTCTTTGACTGCATCAGGACTGGATTTTTTGAATCAGTGCATGAACTCTACTACAATGATGAATTATAGCTTTTTTGCTGCTTACAACGAGCTCAGTGTACAGGAACATTTCTGCAAATAGAAAGCATAGTAAAACAAAGTTAGCATCAGTATGTAAAGGAGTGCGTGATTCACACATCAGAAATGCACAGTGGAACTTGTGTGAACGAATGTCGCCATCTGCTGGCCAGAGATACCAGAGAAGGAACTAACAAAAAACAAAAAGGAACTAAAACAAGAGAATTGGTTCCTGGGAGAGTATTGAGTGAAGATGAATAAGGAAATGTGACCTGCCTTGTTGCATTTGGAAATATAAATCCACCTTAGGTCACATCTGAGTGGCAGTCTTCGGCCAGACTTGAATGAAGTAGGGTGTGCTGAGTGACTGAAACTGGCCTATAGCCGTATCTAGGAGCATTAGAGGAGCAGGAGAAGTGCCTTAGTCCAGGCCAGAAAGAGTCGATTAAAGAGACATTAGCGCTCAGGAGGGCAACGAGGCTAGAAAGGTCCAATTAAAGGAACAGTTGGCGCTCGGGAGTCCAGCAAAGCTTGGAAGGCTTAAACTGGCTTCACACTGCAGTGTGATCAGGTCCAGGGCTGTCTGATGTGATTCGGAAAGCCCCGGACCCGGTTTGCAAACAGAACCGCAGGGCAAATATGCCCTCCGGCCCTGTTTGTAGCCAGATGCAGCCGAGCGCAGCTGTCCCCTACAAAATGGTGCTGAACTGCTTCACAGGGGACAGCTCCCTGGTGCTAAGTTACGTAGCTCATGCTGAACTTCAGCCAGCAGGTGTCCGGTTCCCGGATCCTCCCAGATCGGGGCAATCTGGCCCCATAACCTCCCATGTTAGGGAGTGCCGGATTGTCCCGGACCCGGGAGGATCCAATTTGGGGAGATTTCTCTCCCCGGACACAAAAATGCTGCTTGCAACATTTTTGTGCCGGAAGAAAAATCCAAAGTCCCCTGGATACTCCCGGACAGATGGAAACCAGATGGCAGATAGGAGGAACTTGAGCTGCGCTCTAAAGGTACCTTTACATGCCCCAACTATCACTGGCAATCGGTATCAACCGTACGTGTGCGTGCACGTTTTTAACGGTTGCTAACGATCGCCGATTCTGCATGTACACGCCGCAATTGCGTTGCCAACTCAAGGTATCGTGGTTCCCTGGAAGTTCCAACAGATCCTGCGGATAACTTACTGTTGAATACCGTTGCCGCTTCACACACCGCAATCAGTAGGGGAATGTGCGCGTACATGTTCAGCGGCACTGAAACATAGGTGTGACAGACTTGTGTATTCCGTGACACTAACACGCTGATTGGACAACGCAATAGCGTCATGATTGGCCTGCCTGCGCTGGGAGGCTGGCTAATACATGACGCCATTGCAATTGTGTAGTGTGAATGGACAGCTCTTTAAATATGGCGCCCTGTGAAGGGACAGTCAATGGTAACACAGTAGCCCCCACCAATCATCGCTGATGGGGCGCGGTATCCATCACACTGTGGCATGCCCCTGGGAAATCACTAGGTGATGCAGATTCCATCCCTATCGCCCGTTTACACGCCACTACCAGGGCAATTCACCCGTTGGGTTACCTCGGATTTTAGAACACGGCTCAGAAACCACTACCGGGAGCAACTGCGAGAAACCCGATCACTTTCCCAAATTACATGCCGCAACTTCGTAGCAATTTCAAGGCAATCATGACAAAAATCCCGATTGCCTGCCAGTTGCTACCCCGCAGTGGCGGCGTGTAAAGGTACATTAAGATTCGTAGGTAACAGGAATGGCTTGTGGATGCAGAGAGTTACCAGTGTACTCTAGTGTGTCGTAGTTACCGCTAAATATAGTCTGAGGGGTTGGGTAAAGGTCCTTATAGTGACAGTATAGACTTTGACGGGCAATGGACAGTGTATCTCTCCTAAGTATTGTTTGATTAATTCTATAGCTGAAATCTTTGATCTAGATTGTATTGTATAGCAGTTCAACATTCTGCTAGTTGTGACGTGCCATTTACCTAATACTGCATTTTGACCACTCAAATTGTATATACCAGTAGTTAATAAATCACCATCTTGTTTTACTGTTATCACTAATGGCCACTTTACACGCGGCTACATTTCTAGCTTATCCACAGGTAACTTACTGGTTGCAGTAAAATCATGGAGACATTATTCCATTTGTACACAGCAACAAGATAGAACCATGTCTCCATGATTTCACTGCAGCCAGTAAGTTACCTGTGGATAAGCTAGAAATGTAGTCGCGTGTAAAGTGGCCATAAGTCTGCATTTTCTGTGTTGCTGCATCCATGCACCTGTTTACATGTAGACAAGTAGTCTCCATCTGTGGTCTTGCAGCTGCTATAAAGCTACAACTCTTGGCATACACAGCCACTGATGCAGGGCATGATTGAAAATGTAGTTTCTTTGATGCTAGAGAACCTCTAGTTGGAGACCATTACAAAAGACCTTCCTTCCATTGACATAAAGAAGCACTCTCATGAATTTTCCCTTATAAACTAAACACGTGTCAATGTGTATGTAATGTAGAGTAAGTACAATAAAACACTTCCATTTGACATCTTCCCGGGTTCCAGCTCCACTACGATCCTTTCTCACAAGAATGAAATGCCGACTGGGGTATATGGGTCACCATAATGGGTGAACTGGAAGTTATAATTACAGTGTAAATGTATAGAGCAGCATTCTGACATTATATTACATACACATTTAGACAGGTTTAGCAAATCAGTCAAAATTTGTGAGACAAAACTAAGAGTGAAAGAAAGAAAGAAAACCAATAATGGAAAGATGTGTATCTCTTTATTTTTTTGGATCCATTCCTGGTTTTCTGGCTTTGGCTTAAATACTTCATGCAGCATACAGTAAATGCTTTGTCTGCAGCAGAATCTCCATTACGTATTCCTAGATGTTTGTCAATTAGGCAGCATTATGGCTTACAATGACTTTTGCCTCAATATATCAATTACTACTAATCCTGCTGTCTACAACGATCATTTTTGCATTGGCACAATCAGTGAAGAACGACCATAAACAACATAAACAACAGCCATTTAACTTTCCACTTGTTCTAAATTAGAAAATTGTGTGGCCGATGTAAATGGGTTATATATACACCTTATGGTACCTTTACACACCGCTACAGAAGGTTAGAAACAACCGGGTGTCGGAGACAAATGTATCTTGCACCGTTAAAACAACCCGAGGTAGCGGCGTCTAAATCAGGTTGTTGCCACCCGTCACTGTCGACACCTCTTTTAGAGCAGTGCTCTAAAACAGGTTGGTTTCAACCCGATGGTAGCGGCGTCTAAATGAGGTACAGGAAGGTTTTTTCGTCACCTACTTAACTCCCTGGGGTGTGACACAGCCTCCGGGATACCGCCCCCCTTCAGCGATCATTGGTGGAAGCTGCTGCGTTACGATTGGTTGTCCATGCATAGGGCGGCATATTTAAGGAGCTGACCAGTCACACTACACAATTGCAATACCATCATATATTAGCCAGCCTTCCTGCGCTGGCTGGCCAATCATGATGCTATTGCATTGTCCAATCACCGTACGAGCGTCTCTTAATCCACAATTCTGGCACGCCTATGTGTTGTCCCTGCTGCCCCAGGTCCTCCCATATTACCTTCTGTAGCGGCGTGTAAATGAGGGAAGGTGCTCTACAGAAGGTAACCTGCTGCACCCGGCGGTGTCTCCAGAGATAGATTAAACCTTCTGTAGAGCACTTTGTAGCGGCGTGTAAATGCGGTATCGGGTACCGTTTGCAACCGTTGGAACGTGCTCGTGCACGTTGTTTCTAACCTTCTGTAGCGGCGTGTAAAGGTACCATTAGGGGTACATCACGCACAGAAACGTTCCAGCGATCGCACCAGCGATCCGACCTGGCCAGGATCGCTGGAAAGTCTCTCTGGAGTCGCTGGTGAGCTGTCAAACAGGCAGACTCACCAGTGACTCTCTAGCGACTCAGCAGCCGTGAGATCGCTGGTAACTATGATAAACACCGGGTAACTAGGCAGCGCGCGCTGCCTAGATACCCGATGTTTATCATGGATACCAGCATCCTCCTGCTTAGAGCAGCCTGTAAGCTGGAGGATGCTGGTAACCATGATAAACACCGAGTAACTAAACAGCGCGCGCTGCCTAGTTACCCGGTGTTTATCATAGTTACCAGCCTATGAGATCGCTGGTCTCCCACGGTCACACGCGCGGATGCGTGCTGACCAGCGGGAGATCAAAGACCAAAAAATGGTCCTGAGCAACGTGCAGCCACCAGCAACCTCACAGCAGGGGCCAGGTCGCTGATGCGTGTCACACGCTGTGACATCGCTGGAGAGGTCGCTGTGACGTCACAAAACCTGTGACGTTGCAGCAACATCGCTAGCAATGTTGCAGTGTGTGAAGGTACTTTTAACTAAATTTTTCTGATTTCTTTTTATTTACAACTTGTATTCAGACTTATATGTTTTTGTGGTTTGTGTATGAGTCGCACACCGGGGCCGTGGGGTACTCGGAACCGGGCCCTTGTCACACAAGACAAGGGAGTGTCCAACTACCGTGCGTGACAGTGGCACACAGACCAACAATGTCCGGGGGGGAAAAAACAAAAAATGACAGACAGGGAAACACCAAAGGGATAAATACAATGGAGGGCTCTGCTCATAGGGAACGGGGGAGAGGTGACCTCCTGCACTCACCTGCGGCTGTGCTCTGATCTCCCTACTGTCCCTATACGAGTTCTTTCACCTCGTCGCCAAGCAGGAAACCTAAGCCCTCCACTGGCCCTGATGTAAACCGTCACTAGGGAAGGCCGGCGGGAGCATTATTCCCATCCACTTCAATAAAGAGACATGAGGGAAGGGGAAGACAGACAAAGAAGAACAGAACAGCTACTTCACGTCTGCTAACACTTCAGCAGACGGCAGACAGCTTGACAGCAAGAGGATTTCCACAGAGCTCCCTCCACCTCAGAAGCTTGGCCAGGAATGATGTTCAATCTCAAGCAAAGCATGCTGGAACCCTGTGATCCTATAAAGGCAGAGGTAATCACAGAGTGGCTACACCTGGACAAGGCCCAGCTAGCTTGCTGGCAACAGAGACTAACATTAACTCCTCCAGTGCCAAAGGAAAAGGACATGATTAATATGAAGTCTCAATTGCAGACATGAGACTTGGGTCCAAAGCAGTCACAAGTCTCCTAGGAAAGGAGACCATCATGACAGCCCTCTCGTCGTCGTCGGGGCTGCAGGATGTCACGGTGTCGTGGCCCGGCTCTGTGGTCCTGGGCAAGTAAATAAAAAAGAGAAAAACAGTTTTTATAATGAATTATCATGACACCACCCATGATTTGTGGCTAAAGGTAGCCACTGCTGCAGTCGGGACCTCTGTGGATGATGAGGGTTGCAGCAGAGATCTTGCACCCTCCTGGTCCTCAGGGCTACCGCGTAGAAAATGTGGGTGTAGTGTAAAGTTCTCCGTACCCTCAGCCAGTCTCCTGCTGTCGGTTCGCAGACTCAATTTCCACCTCTCAGGCATCGAATCAAAGTTTCACACAATTCTGAGCTTTTCGGGGTTTACTTCCTCACTTGTTAGATGTTACAACACAGCTCACTACAACAGCTGCTCCGGTACGGTCTTTGCAGCTGGGACGGCTTGTCTGCAACATCCCCTTTTATGTTCCTTTTGGGCCTCTTCAGTCTATTCCACACACTAGCTACGATCCAGCGGTCACAGGCTCTCAGTGGGCACCCTTCCTAGCCCTAGTTTGATGGCCTTACTTTCGATTTGCCGGAGGTTGGGTCTCGGGACATAAAGACCCCACATCCCGCCGGAGTTTGTGGTTGGGGCATACAGCTTCCTTGCCACTTCAGCAGAGCTGTCACTCTGGTTCTGGCCCAATCCCTCGGTGTCCCCGCTGACTCGGACACACCTTGGATCCCCTCTGTCTTCCCTCGGTTCTTAGCCTGGGACCTGGGCTAGCCATACGGTGGCACAAGCCGCTGGGTCCGGGTTTCTTTCAGTCTGGTCTCTCTCTGACTACTTGGCTGACGGGTGTCACTTTTGCTCTCTTCCACTCCTTCACTAGACTAACTTGAACTTGGTGTTGTGCGTTCCTTTTTGTTGTGTCGTCTCCCCACCCTTACCGGGTTCTGTCCTAATGTTCCACCCTCCACCTGGCTCCTCCTGCTATCTCATTGCTAGACATAGAGTAACTTAGATTTGGGATCGGGGATGTGTTAGGTGTGTGTGGGGTGACCGATTTACCAATCCCAGCTGCTGCGCCATCTCGTGGCGACCGGTCAGCAGCAGCGCCACATGTATACAACAGAAAATCCTGAACTTGCCATTTCTTCTCTGCCAAATACAACCTTGTAATAATGAAAAGGACTTTGTCAGCAAAAACTGACTGTTCACACCAAGTACAGGCGCTCATTGCACCCTTGGTGCGGCCAGATATTTAAGTGCTCCTTCCCACCTACTTGTTTTCCAAACCCTTTAAATTTTCAGTTGTCAGGATTTATAGGTGAATTGGTGAAAATAAGATGTCACCTATAAAAAGTATAGGTGATAACTTACTTATAGGTGAGGTCCAACTACAGGGGCACCCACCAATCAGCAAAACAGGACATTTTTTATCCCTCATGTCGCACTTTTAATTAAAGAACAAAATTAAGCCTCATGTCTGATGCTGAAATGTCACTCCATTCATTCTCTATGAGGTTTCAAGAAAAACATAGAGATTTCCATAGGGAATGGATGGATCACAGGTCGCATATGCACCTTGCCAATCCATTCTAATGGGGATAAAAGCTCCTCGTTCTGCCAACAGAGCCACCAGTACCACTAGTCGGACCCTCATCGATCTAACAGTTATCACTCATTTATTGGATAGGTGATATCTTGTTTTCACAGAGAAATCCAGAATCGGTGAAAATAAGGACCCATGTAAAAACATGCATTATTATAGATAGAAATCCACTGCTGAAAAGTGCTGCTATAAACACAGTGTAGTAAAATGACACTTAGACGAGAAGTACTATGAAAAAATTCTGGGTACCCCAGCTCTAATTACATGACTTTGTTAAACATTAAATGGATGATATGCTGATAGGAATGATAAGACTAAATCATCAAAGCTAATTTGTATCTTTATCTGTGATCATTCTGGAATGTACCTGAGATGAATAACCGGGAACACTCAGGTTGAAGACCTCAGGATCCATTTATCTGTTATATACGCCATAAACATTTAATTATGTTCAAAATCTCTTTTTAAATTGGATCCACTAAACCTTTAATAAACTTGGGTCAACAATATCAAAAACTGATGTAACCTGTTCTGAAGATAGTTATTAATATTTTGGCTTTACAGCACCCTCTTCTGGTTCTAAACTCATTTAATTGTAGAAAGTGGTTTTTGCTTCTTGTTTCTCACTGTTTATGAGCAGCTATAAAACTTTACTACGGTGCATCATCAAAGTGAATTCTCAGTATTGTTTTGCGTTGCAGGATCATGCATTAAAAGGAATCTATTAGTAGGACCAACCCTTCTAAGCCATCTGTAGGAAAAGACAACAAAAAGGGCTCAAATTTGTGAGGCACCTAGTGGGTTGTGCACCTCTGCACAACCCCAGTAACAGGCACCTGGTTGCTTAATCTTTGCAGGGTCCGAAGCATCTCCTCTCTAGCGGTGGTGGTCTCTCCCGCATCACTTCTGGGTCTGGTCACGTGATCAGGGATTGTGAGCAGCGCCATATTTACCACTAGGCACGTGAGGGCACGTGCCTAGGGCACCAGGTGTCAGGGGGGTGACATCAGGAGCAAGATTAAAAAATTTAATTTTTTAAAAATCTTACTTCTGCATGAAATCTGGTGAGCTTTTGGAGGAGGGCGCCGCATTCACTTGTAACCGTGCCTTTAAGACGCGGTTACGAGGGAATTTGTAAGCTGAGCGCTTCAGCACTTCCAGGGTCAGAGAAGCTGCATTCAGCTTCCTGATCCCGACGTGCGGTGCTGACAGGGCAGAGTTCGGCAGTGTGATCATCACACTGCAAACAGCTCTGCAGTGAGTGGGCGACCGGGACCGCAACACAGGAGGGAAAAGCTGCCAAGTACCAGGTCGGGATGTTGGGGGTGTCGGGATCAGGACCGTGGAGTCAGGTAAGGCACTGTTACAGCCTAAGATAGAAGCCTGGTATAGATGGATGGATGGATGGTGGGGCGGCCTGGAAAAGAAGGGAGAAGATGGATTGGTGGGGGAGACGGCCTGGAAAAGGGGGGGAAAAGATGGACGGATGGATGGGGGTGGGTGACCAGGAAAAGGGGGCAGAAGATAGATGGATGAATGGATGGATAAATGGGGGGCATCCTAGAAAAAGGGGGAGAAGACGGATGGATGGGGGCGGCCTGGAAAAGGGGGGAGAAGAAGGATGGATGGGGTGGCCTGGAAAAGGGGGGAGAAAAAGGATGGATGGATGGGGGCAGCCTGGAAAAGGGGGAGAAGATGGGTGGGGTGGGTGGCCTGGAAAATGGGGGAGAAGATGGATGGATGGATGGATGAGGGGGCAGCCTGGAAAAAAGGGGAGAAGCTGGATGAATGGGGGGTGGCCTGGAAAAGGGGGAGAAGATAGATGGATGGATGGGAGGGCAGCTTGGAAAAAGGGGGAGAAGATGGATGGATAGGGGCGGCTTGGAAAAGGGGAAAAAGATGCATAGATGGATGGGGGGGTGGCCTGGAAAAGGAGGGAGAAGATATGTGGATGGGGGGGCGGCCCGGATAAGGGGGAGAAGATGGATGGATTAGGGAGGCATGGAAAAGGGTGGAGAAGCTGGATGGATGGATGAGGGGGGCGGCATGGAAAAGGGGGAGAAGCTGGATAGATGGGGGCAGTATGGAAAAGGGGGAGAACGAGATGGATGGATGGGGGCATCATGGAAAACTGGGGAGAAGCTGGATGGATGGATAGGGGAGAAGGTACATGGATGAATGAGGGGATGGGGAGAAGGTACATGGATGGATGGAGGGATGGGAAGAAGGTACATGGATGGGGGATGGGGAGAAATTATATGGACGGGTGATGGGGAGAAGGTACATGGATGGATGGGGGATGGGAAGAAGGTACATGGATGGATGAGGGAGAAGCTATAAGGATGGATGGATTGATGGATGGATGGATGGACGGGGAAAGGGTGAGAAGCTACATGGATGGATGGGGGATGGGAGAAGCTACATGGATGAATGAGGGAAGAAGCTACATAGATGGGGGATGGAAGGAGGAGGTACATGGATGGATGGGGAGGAGAAGCTACATGGAACATTGGGGCGGGAGAAGCTACATGAATGAGGGATGGGGGAGAAGCTGCTTGGAATATGGGAGGGGAGAGGCTGCGTGGAATATGGGATGGGAGAGGCTGCGTGGAACATGGGAGGGGAGAGGCTGCATGGAACATGGGACGGGAATGGGGGTGAGGATGAGCTGCATGGAACATATAGATAGAGGAAGAGCTGCATGGGACATATGAGGGGTGAGCAGTATGGGACATGTGGGAGGAGGATGAGCAGTATGGGACATGTGGAAGGAGGATGAGCAGTATGGGACATTTAGGGTACCTTTACACGCCGCTACGGCAGGATGGATGCATCCCGCTACAGGCTACAAATGTAGCTTGTAGCGCCAATATAGCCCGTCGTAGCGGCGTCTGAAGACGTGACGATACAGCCGGCAACAGATACATCTGTTTACGACCTCTGCTCGAAAACAGAGAGCTACAAAGCCGATGGTAGCAAGATGCATCGGCGTGTAAAGACGTTACGGAAGGGAACTCTGGACACCCTGCGATGTAGCTGCAATGTAGCTAAGGCGTGACCCTGGCTCCGTGTTACCGCACCCCATGTGCGATCATTGGTGGAAGCTGCTGCATGACGATTGGTAGTCGCTGCATAGGGAGGCATATTTAAGGAGCTGACGAGTCACACTACACAATCGCTCGAGCGTGCTGTATTACTCAGCCTCCTGCGTTGCCTGCCCAATCAGGATGTTATTGCTTTGTCCTATCAGCGTACGGACGTCTTGTAATCCACAATTGTGGCACGCCTATGTGCTGTCCCTGCTGCACCAGGTACGCCCATAGTAGCTGGTTATAGCGGTGTGTAAATGAGCTACAGATGGCTACTTGAGACACCCGGCGATGTATCTAGCTATAGATGTCACGTAGCGTAGCGCACCTTATGGCGGCGTGTAAAGGTGATGCGTTGAGCGTTTGTAACCGTTTGAGCGTGCTCGTGCACGTGAAGTAGCGGGATGCATCCATCCTCCAGTAGCGGCGTGTAAAGGTACCCTCAATCTGCATACACATTTATATAGGGAACATACTGTTCTGGTGGTGTATTGACCGTGGCTCTGATTATGTATTATTGTATTGCCGGTAGTTCTGGTGATGTACTGACAGGGGTTATAGTGATGTATTATTGTATTAATGGGGGTTCTGGTGATGTATAGACTGGTTTTGGTGATGTATTACTGTATTGACAGTGGTTCTGGTGAGTTACTAATGTATTGACAGTGGTTCTGGTGATATACTGACAGTGGTTCTGGTGAGGTAGTATTGTATTGACAGTGGTTCTGGTGATATACTGATAGAGGTTCTAGTGATGTCTTATTGTATTGCCGGTGGTTCTGCTTTAGTCTCATATATATGGAGGTCTCTTAACTACTATCTTAAGGCTATGAACGCTGACATCTGTGAACCCTGAGTATTGGAATTCAGATAAGATAGGATGCACAGTTAAAAAGAATAACGTCAAAAGACTGAACATATGAACAGCAGGTCACTTTTACATTGCCGTGCATGGGTTCATTCTTTTTAGCATTTTTTTGTTGCTTTTTCAGGTGGAATACTGAGCGGATCTGCCTAAAAAATAAAATGTTGTGTCTACATACACTTATGGCCACTTTACACACACCAACTTATCTGTCCAACTTCTGAACAGATCTCTGGTTGCAGTAAAATCATGGACACATTGTTCCATTTGTACACAGCCACAAAATGGTGCAATGTGTCCATGATTTCACTGCAACCAGTAAGTTGTTCAGAAGTTGGACAGATAAGTTGGTGTGTGTAAAGTGGCCCTTAGTCTGACTGATCAGTTGGGGAATTGGGCGCGACTGCTGAAAGAGCCACATTTTCTTATATGTAAATGAGCTGTCCGATGCTATGGACAGAATACTGATCATTATGAGAATCTGACTCCAGAGAATAGTTTAAATATACACTGACAAGCAAAAGGGTAACAATGTTTTGAACTTTTGTCTCCATATCTCACCATCCACTACAACTTTGACTGTGAGACTACCTTCAATTTACAGACAATCATGTTGGCCATCTCATACATAAATTTGACTTGCAACTATTTAGCATATGATTAGTTATGCAGATTCTTGTCATGTCACTGCATTGTTACTGCTTGGCTCCTGGTGTTTGGAAAGTCTTTTTCCTCCTCTATTCTACAAATTACAACCTATTCTTGCATTCCCTAATAACTCAGAGTTTTATTAAATGAATTCCGAAGCAGAAGATCTCACCGTTTAAATCAAGGAGCAGCCATGAAGACGTTTTCCTAAGGAAAGAGTAACAGCTTCATCCAGCTCATCAATAACGGTCTCTCAACCAAAAAAATTGCCAAACTGCAAAATGTGAGTGCTATGACACTTGGAAGACTGCAAAATTAAGTCTATCCATCCATTTAAAAGCCAGGAGGTACACATCCAGGCAAAAAATCACAGTCAACAAGTCACTCATCACAAACTCTATCAGTTCTGGCTCGACAGGCAGTGGAGGTGGCTTGTATTGTTCTTAGTGAAATCATACACATAGATGTAAGCACCATGTGCCACATATCACACAAGTTTGGAATGGTGGCTCGAAAAAGGTGAAGAAGCCTTGACGTCATAAGAAGCATCTGCTCGAATTTGCAAAAACATACGAAAAATGTACAGTAATATATTGGAAACGAGTGTTTTGAAGCAACGAAAGTAAATAGACTAGACTCTGATGGTTGCAAATGGGTCTGGAAGAAACAAAGGAAAAAGTGGATTATGGATTGAGAAATTGAAGGAGCTGTCAAGCACAGTGGAGAAAGCCTGATGATATGGGGTTGTTTTATAGTCAAAGGTACTGGATACCTAACCAAGATTGATGGTGTCTCAATGCTGAGCTATATGTGAGTATCCAACAAGATGAGTTACTTCATACACTCGAGCACTATGGGTATGAAAATAGTGTTCCAGCAGGACTACAACCCGAAGCATACATCGAGACTGGAAAATAAACTGTTCAGTGACAATGAAGTAAAGGTGCTGGATTTGTCTCCACCCAATTGAACAATGGTAGAGTTGAAGAAAAAGCTGTATACATACTCTAGTGAGGTGACCAATATACACCAACATTGGGAACGGGTAGAAGAGACCTGGAAACACATTTCGGTTGAGACATGCTTGAATCTGCTCGAGAGCTTGACCAGAAGAATTCGACAGTGTTGAAAGCCAAAGGTGGATTTCCTAATAGTAACATAATATTACAAATTGTATTTTTTAGGAGCAAAACCGTAACAATGAGACTTGTGGCAAAATGTAGCAACGTTCTAAAAACTGCAGTTCATGAATCAGCTGAAATCATTTAGAAACCCTGAACCCAGTGGGCAGCACAGTAGCTCAGTGGTTAGTATTGTTATTTGCAGCATTGGAATCCTGGGTTAAAATATCACACAGGACAACATCTGCCAGCAGTATGTTCTCCCTGTGTTTGCGTGGGTTTATTCTGGGCCACATGGTTTTTTTCCACATTCTAAAGACATACTGATAGGGAGTTTAGTTTGAGAGCCCCAATGGGGACAGAGATAATGTCTGAAAAGCACTGTGGAATTAATAGTGCTATATAAATGAGTAAAATAAATTAACCTACCCACAATGGCAAACATAAAAAAAATAGGCAAACACATAAAATAGACTTTAAAAAGGCCCAATTGAAAACAGGCAAAAAAGCATCAAAAACTAGTCTATCTCATTGTGTTCCTGTGCAGGTGCATCTCTCTGCCCACCAAGGGCTCTCCAAGTGTAACAAAGAGTCCGGTAGCAATTTCAGCCAATTTTCCTTTAAAAATGTCAATTGGCACTCCTTACCTTCCAGGCTGTGCCACACACCCAAAGAGTGGTTTTCTGCCATATATGGGGTATTAACGAACTCAGAAGAAATTGCCCAACAAATTTTGGGGTCCATTTTATCCTGTTGCCCTTGTGAAAATGTAATATTTGAGTCTAAAGTAACATTTGTGTTGGAAAAAGAAAAAGTTTTCTTCTGAGGGGTAAATAAACTTCTTGTATGTGGTTTTGAGTAGTTTGAGGGGTGCAGTTTTTAGAATGGTGTCACTTTTGGGTGTTTTCTGTCATGTAGACCCTCAAAGAAGGTAGGAATTGGAAAAAAACGGGCTGGTCAGTAGGTTCAAAACAGGCTGGGTGGTGAAGGGGTTAAATGTCCCAAACCCGCAAATAACATGGACATATTTGGTGTCTCTGTACTCATAACAACTCAGACAATAAAATAAACCTTTCAGTTATGGTGATCGGTAAATGGTATACATGTTACTGTTACATAGAGGCAGAAGGCATAACTACAATAGGTACAGGGGTTGCAATTGCACCTGGGCCCTGGAGCCTAGGGGGGCCCTAAAAGTCCCTTTGGTTAATAGAAAAAGACTACTGCTATTATAGATTTTCAATAATTGGGGGCCCGGTTGGAGCTTTTGCATCAGGGCCCATGAGATGCAAGTTACACCACTGCATACAGGATTGGCAAAATGATGCTTAGCTCATCAGTACAGAAAAAGTAAGATCACATATAACATAAAGCTTACATAAAAATATAGTTCTGCTGTTAAACTATGAATCAATGAACAAAAAAAGCCTGGTTGTCTGCACAGGTGCATCACAAAAATGAAAAGAACCAAGAAAGAAAAAAGAATACAGCTCTATGAGCACATATAAAATGTTATCAATAGCACCTCTTAATATGGCATACTGTAGAAATGTCATGCATTGATACCATAACTTAATAAAAATATGCAAAAATGGGGGCGTGGCCTGGACATGGCGGGGAACGGACGCTGAAGAGCTGAGGTCCTGTCCCCCCTGCTGCCAAGAGGGCTGATACAGCCGATGAGGAGGTCTAAAGGACAATATTTATGCCGGGGAAACGCAGGAATAGCAGACCGCAACCACCCAGGGAGCCATCGGTACCTCCCGCAGCGAGGATATCGCGTTACCT
Organism: Allobates femoralis; assembly: GCA_033576535.1. Classification (NCBI taxonomy): domain Eukaryota; kingdom Metazoa; phylum Chordata; class Amphibia; order Anura; family Aromobatidae; genus Allobates; species Allobates femoralis. The sequence goes on along the minus strand of JARQOC010000006.1, from coordinate 76,616,063 downwards.
TAGGAGCAGCTCCCTAGACAGCATAATTGCCGCGGGGAAGATGGCGGCTGGAGCATCACAAGACGCCACAGGAAGAAGACCATGCATAGCTGCTGAAAAGGGAGGGAGCTCCATGTCCGCACCCTGTCGGCCAGATGAGGTACAGGAATACGGGAGAGCACCGAGAAGAACGGGTAATATGTACTCCCTCCCTCCCTCCCCCGATGCCTGCTGCAACCAGGCTGGAGAGGATCCCAGACGCCATGGGGGCCCCTGTAAACGAGCTGACCCAGACCCCTACAGTGATTGGTAAATCTGGGGCCCCACTACAAGCTTCCCTGAAGGCCCCCCTGAGAGGAGAGCAGTGGCCCCCGACTTTTAACCATGAAGGACCCACAATTATAAGCCACAGTCCCCACCAAGATACCGGGGGAGAAGGTATAGGTGATAGAAGCAGCAGCAAGCAGGATATGCCAGGCACAAGTATGGAAATGGCAGGACAGACAGGGCTTTTCTCGTCACAGCCACAACGAAGGAGAGAAACAGAGACGGGGTGGGGGGGGGGGGAGAGAACTGCCAGGGAACAGTCCTTTGATGGGAGGACGGGAAGGAAACCCACATCCCTTGACCAACACCTGGACACCGGACGCTCCACCTATCAGTCACCCTTCATCACCCAGCTGTCCGCCAATACCACCAGTCTCTGGGGGCCGAGAGATATGGGATGACCTCAGGATGAGAATTCAGACCATCCCCACCAGAGAAGAAATGGAGGGCTTTATTACAAGGATGGAAGCATCCTTTAAAGCAGAGTCCTCAGCTCTTAAAGGGGAGGTCAATAGGCTGAGTCTAAGGGTGGACTCTAGTGAATCGTCCTCACAAAATTTGGATAAAAGATTGAGGCTCCTAGAGGATACTGTATATGCACAAGCCTCCCATATGGAACGCATGTTGGACTCCATGGAAGACCTGGAGAATCGGGAGAGGAGGAACAACATCAGAATCAGGGGGCTCCCTGAGAGTGTCGGCCCTAGGGATCTTGATAATGTCCTTAAAAATTATCTTTAATTCTCTTAGAGAGGTACCAGCGGACTCAGCTTTAGAGTTCGATAGGGCTCACAGATCCTTGGGGCCCCCACCTCTAGAAGGAGATAGACCCAGAGACGTGGTGTGCAAGATCCACAAATACAGAATAAAAGAGGCCATTTTCTCCAAAGCTCGGGTTAAACGACAAGTACGATACCAGGACTTTCCTATTCAAATATTAGCGGACTTGTCTAGACGCACCCTACAAAAGCGTAGAGCATTTTGTCCTCTCACGGAGGCCCTGAGATAGCAAGACATGCCATATACATGGGGATTCCCGTTCCGCCTCCAGGTGCGGAGAGAAGGGGTGACCCATTTTGTTTCTCACCCGAGAGGAGTCCCGGAGTTCGTGGCTGCACTGGGCCTTCAGTCGGTCTCTATCAATTTGGAGGACTGGTCGGGTTACACTGATTGCCTGAGCCAGGTCTCCCGTGTTCCGGAGCCAAACAAAGGGAGGGGGAGGAGGGGGGCCTCCCGGAGACGAAGGAACAGAGGTCGAAGAGGGGAATCGTTAGATGAGGGTTGAGGATCCTTTGTCCTCTCTTTATAGATATATACATTGCCCCGATGTTTACCTGCGGAGCTTTCTGTAAAAGGGGCATTTGACAAATCGGTCGATTTAGCCCACACAACGCATGTGGGCTACTGTATAGAAGGGTTTCATGTAATGTTCTTGCGTAACTCCTGCCTTAATGTTGATAAGAGGTTTCTGAACTTTGCACCGACTCAGACACTTACCGTATATACTCGCGTATAAGCCGAGTTTTTCAGCCCAAAAATTGGGCTGAAAAGTCCCCCCCTCGGCTTATACGTGAGTAATTGTATACTGTATACACTGTATACAGTGTATACAGTATACAGGCCCGCCCCCATCAGTATACAGGCCCCCCTGCCTTGTGCACAATCCTGTAAAGGAAGAGATTAGTATACTTATCACTGTCCCGCTGCTGCTGTCCCGCCGCCGTCATCGTGCTCCTCCGTCTTCATCCGTCTTCTTCCGGCTTCCTCCGGTCGGCACAGGCAATGACGTTATTGTCTGCGCGACCGAGGAGGAAACCGGAAGAAGACGGAGGAGCGCGATGGCGGCGGTGGGACAGCGGCAGCGGGACAGTGATAAGTATACTAATCTCTTCCTTTACAGGATTGTGCACAAAGCGGGGGGGCCTGTATACTGATGGGGGGGCTGTATACTACCTCTGGGGCTGCTGTATACTACCACTGGGGCTGTATATACCACTGGGGCTGTGTGTATACTACCACTGGGGCTGTATATACCTCTAAGGCTGCTGTATACTGATGGGGGGGCTGTATACTACCACTGGGGCTGTATATACCCCTGGGGCTACTGTATACTACCACTGGGGCTGTATATACCTCTGGGGCTGCTGTATACTACCACTGGGGCTGTATATACCACTGGGGCTGCTGTATACTACCACTGGGGCTGTATATACCTCTGGGACTGCTGTATACTACCACTGGAGCTGTATATACCACTGGGGCTGCTGTATACTACCACTGGGGCTGTATATACCACTGGGGCTGCTGTATACTACCACTGGGGCTGTATATACCACTGGGGCTGCTGTATACTACCACTGGGGCTGTATATACCACTGGGGCTGCTGTATACTACCACTGGGGCTGTATATACCTCTGGGGCTGCTGTATACTACCACTGGGGCTGTATATACCTCTGGGGCTGCTGTATACTACCACTGGGGCTGTATATACCACTGGGGCTGCTGCTGTATACTACCACTGGGGCTGCTGTATATACCTCTGGGGCTGCTGTATACTAACTACTGGGGCTGCTGCTGTATATACCACTGGGGCTGCTGCTGTCTATACCACTGGGGCTGCTGCTGTATACTACCACTGGGGCTGTATATACCACTGGGGCTGCTGTATACTACCACTGGGGCTGCTGTATATACCTCTGGGGCTGCTGTATACCACACTGCTGGGGGCTGTATACCTGTGCTGGGGTCCACCCTCGGCTTATACACGAGTCAATAGGTTTTCCCAGGTTTTGGGGGCAAAAGTAGGGGGGTCGGCTTATACACGGGTCGGCTTATACACGAGTATATACGGTATGTTGCTTTAGATTAGATTTGGAATTCTGAATCTAGAAGATCCCCTGTACTATTTATATGTTTTGTTTTGACTGTTACTGACACAGGGGTTTATCTTCTAGAGCACTCTATAAAAAAAAAAAGAAAAGGAAAAAAATTTTTTATTTTTTGGGCCCTAGGTAGTGGGGACAAACCCGGGATGGACAGGTTACGCCCCACCGGGAATGTCTCCTGAGCTCAGGATTAACGGGTCAGATAGACCACCCTAAATTGCTATCTCAGATAGTTCTGAGAATCTTTTCAGCTTTCTATCCCCCCTTACTCCTGATTACCCTTACCCCAGCGTACCTTCTACACCTCAGGTTTCCTTTACTCCTCCCCCCCCTTTTTTTTCTTTCTTTCTTCTCTCTTTTTCTCCTTCTTTTTCTCTGCCCCCCTTCCTCCCCCCTCCGTCTTCCTTCCCCTCTTTTGGCTGCCCGTCTGTCATGTCATCTATAAAAATTTGTTCGTTTAATGTACGGGGATTTAACACCCCTCAGAAAAGGTCACAGATCCTGTACTATGCCCACAAGCAGAAATGCCAGATTCTGATGCTTCAGGAGACTCATTTTAAATCTGGACATGTCCCGAGTCTCCGTAATAGATACTTTTCAATCTGGCATCACAGCACCAACCCGGAGGCAAGGACGAAGGGTGTTTCTATCGCGATACACAGATCACTGTCTCATGAGATTCTGGAGACTAGTATTGACCCTCAGGGTCAGTATGTGTTTCTTAAGCTGAGAGTTGCTGGATCCTTGCTAACTGTCACCAATTGGTATCTACCCAATAGATTTCAAACAAAAACGTGCAGATTGTATCTGATGCGCCTGACGGAATTCGCAGAGGGGTCAGTCATCATCGGAGGAGACCTCAATTTCACCCTGAACCCGGCAGCTGATTCATCTTCGGGTAAGAGATCTATCCCTAACAAAAAACTTGACTCCCTGAAAGGGTTTCTCCACACTCTGAGACTCATTGACATTTGGAGGATTCTTAATCCCCAGGGAAGGGACTTCACATATTTCTCCCCAATACACAATTCCTACAGCAGAATTAATTTATTCTTTACAAGTCACAGCTTGCTATCTTGGAGTCCTAAGGCAACCATAGGGGACATTCTTCTTTCTGACCATGCCCCCGTCTTTCTATCCCTTACATTACCTAACACAAGTAGACGGCCATGGACTTGGCGGTTAAACGACCACTTACTGAAGGACGAGTTATGTATGACAGAAGTGAGAGAAATTATCCAATTCTTTGATAGGGATCATGCTACGGACCCCACACCTCCCCCCACTAAGTGGGAAGCACTGAAATGTGTTCTGAGAGGGGTTTTCATAAAGCATGGTGCCCGCCTGAAGAAAAATAGTTCAGAAAGGATAGAGAACCTCCTCTCCCAGATCCACACTTTAGAAATGTCACACAAGCAAAGTTTATCAAGACTGACTTTAACTGACTTGACGCTGAAAAAGGCTGAACTTAAAAACTTACTGGACCAAAAATATCGGAACTATACTGAGAAATCGAGGAGTTATTTTTACTCCAACTCAGACAAATGCGGGCATCCCCTGGCTAGATTGCTCCACCCTCGACTGAACCCACCTTATGTTCCATATATATCAAATAATAAGGGTAAACAAACATACATCCCGAATGAAATTTTGGAAGAATTTAGAAAATATTATTGTACACTCTACAACATTAAGGGGCACTTCTCTGATCTTCCACCCCCCGAATTGTTGGATAAGATTAAAGCATATATTGATCAGACGCAGGGGCGGAACTACACTGGTGCGGCTGGTGCAGCCGCACCAGGGCCCCGACCGGTTAGGGGGCCCCTTCAAGCCTGGAGGGGGGCCCCCAGCCGACCCTGCAAGCCGCCGCCAGAGGAGAGGAGGGTCAGGCAAGGGAAGCAGAGAGCTTCCTGCTTCCCCTGCCTGATCCCGCCCCTCCTCTCCTCTGCTCCTCCGGCCCCTAGCAGACATCCGGCGCGGCTCTCAGGTAGGAGAGCATCGCGCCTGCGGCTCCCAGCGGCTCCCAGCGGCACCCCTCCCCCTTTCCGGGCCGAGCCGACGGCCAGCAGCACCCCTCCCCCCCGGGTCATCCCGACGGCCAGTAGCCCTGCCCCCCCCGGTCCTCTCCTGCACCAGGGCCCCCGGGGTGACGGTCTGCCCCTGATCAGACGGCAATTCCTTCTTTGGCCACAGAGGCAACTGCGATGTTAGAAGAGGATTTCTCTGAGGAGGAGTTGATCCGGGCTATCCAATCTACTCCCTCGGGGAAATGTCCGGGACCTGATGGGTTTTTACCCAATTTTTATAAAACATTCACGTCACAACTAGCCCCGGTAATGTTGATGGCCTTTAATGCTATACTCCAGGGATCGGATTTTGTGCCGCAATCTTTAGAGGCCCATATCAGCGTCATTCCCAAATCAGGGAAAGATCCATCTTTGGTTTCGAACTACAGGCCGATTTCGTTATTAAACGTGGATGTAAAACTCTTCTCTAAACTATTGGCTGATCGTTTGGCTCCATTCCTCCCTTCTGTGATTGACGCAGACCAGGTAGGCTTTGTCAGAGGCCGGGAAGCTAGGGATAACACCATTAGAACCCTGTTCCTTATAGCCAAGTCCAAAAGCAGCTCAGCACCACTAGGCCTAATTTCTGTGGATGCTGAGAAGGCCTTTGACAGAGTCCACTGGGGGTTTATGAAGGGGCGCCGATACAACTTGGCCTGGGCCCGAGGTTCTTACATGGAATCCTGTCCTTATACTGCTCCCCATCTGCTAAAATGAAGATGGGAGGAGCCCTGTCCTCTTCCTTTAAAATAGCTAATGGCACCAGGCAGAGATGCCCATTATCGCCCCTACTATACATTATCGTAATGGAGCACTTGGCCACGGCACTTAGGACCAATACCAGTGTCCATGGGATTATATGGGGGCAAAGCTACCACAAATTGGCCTTATTTACCGACGACCTCCTATTATATGTTTCACAGCCCATGATCTCCATCCCCTCTATCTTGGAGGAGTTTGAACGGTTCGGACAATTAAGCAATTTTAAGGTGAACTGTACCAAGACAGAGGCACTTAATATCTCTCTGCCCGAAGACTTGGTCTCTCATTTATCTAATCAATTCCCATTCAAGCGGAGGACGGAGTCCATTAAGTACTTAGGAATCAATATACCGAAAGATCTTGAACTGTTATTCAAATTGAACTATCAGATCCTTCTGTCCAATGTGGAATCGGCATTTAACTCTTACAGACAGCTAAGACTATCTTGGTTTGGGAGAGTTAACGTGGTCAAAATGGACGTCCTACCCCGACTTCTGTTTACTTTCCAAACAGTCCCTGTCCGGTTTGATAGTTTTTTTTTTCCAAATTACAATCTCTGATCCTCAGATTCGTCTGGGGGGGAAAGATATCTCGTTTAAGGAGTATTCTCTCTTTACCTAAGTCTAGAGGTGGAGTTGGGTTACCCAACTTATGGACGTACTTTATGGCCGCCTCACTCATTAGAGCCCTGGACTGGCAATACAATGCGTCCTCCAAGAAATGGATTGAGGTGGAGCAAGAAGGTCTGAGGATTCCGCTGAAACATTTGCTTTGGATTCCCCTAAAGATCTTACAGACATAGAACACTTGACAGATATGACCAGGACAACCTTAAAAATTTGGCATTCTGTGACGAGAAACCTCCACTTAGAGGACGGTCTTAGCCCTTTGACCCCCCTTTTTTCCAGTCCTTCTTTTTCTCCAGGATTTGGAAAACAGAGATTTTTATGTTGGAAGAGTGTGAGGGATACCCGATTGGGTCAGCCTTTGTCTAATGGTGAATTACCCTCATTGGCAGAACTGCAATATAAAGATCTCACGAGGCCACTAATGTGGTTTGAATATTTCCAGTACAGATAATTCTTAAACTCAGCTGGCCACTCATGCAGGGTGAGATCGACGTTTAACGAATTGGAAAAATTATTCCAACTAGAGGCTCCTCCGAGGCGCAAAATATCAGCCTTATATCAGACTTTGGGGTCCTTGAGAGATCAGGGTACTCTATACTTCCAGCGCGCATGGGAGAGGGAACTGGGGAGTACCATCTCAGAGGGCGATTGGCAGAAATGCTTTATATTTACCCATAAACTAGCTAATGCCTGTTCTGCACAAGAAAGGAGTTACAAACTGCTCACTAGATGGTACCTATGCCCAGTGACCCTTCGGAGCATGTTCCCGGGAACTTCAGATACATGTTGGCGATGTGAAGAAGAGACGGGTACAATGTTGCACATTTGGTGGGGGTGCAGGGAGATCCAGTGGTTCTGGTCTGAGATATTCAACACATACACCCGGAAAACAGGTAAACCAGTAGATTGTTGTCCTGACTCAGCACTGTTATCCATCTTTCCTGGTCCTGTTGGGCTCCAGAAGAAGGATATTCTTCGTTTTTGTGTCTCGGCCCGCGCGTGCCGTGATTCCAAGGTTCTGGAAGTCAACTAGAGTTCCAACTTTACTTGACTGATACAAGGAATTGATGGTAATTTTTAGAATGGAAGAGCTTACGGCAGAGACATAGGGATCTGGCGGCCAATTCTCGAGAATTTGGTTCGACTGGATTATGTTTCAGGATTCTACTGGCTTTAAGAATATCCTGACAGGTGTGGTGGTAGACAGGGAGCCAGAGTAACATATTCCTCCCTTCTTTCCCATTCCTAACCCTTCTTATGTGATCCCACTTACTCTTGATTATCCTTTTTAGCAGATTTTTCTTTCTCTCCTTCTTCCCCCCCCCCTTTTCTTTCTCTCTGATACACTTCTTCTATACTAGACAATATACCCTTTATATACACCCTTTATCCTTTGAATTCTGGTGATTATTAAACAATATTAATAGTATTTAGTTTTGAGAAGCTCAAAGGCTAAAGGCTTCCCTTATTGGGAACCCGGATGTTAGCCAAATTTACAAGTAATCCTCTGGGGAGACCAACAGGATAACACTCTAATACCGGGTAACGCCGGGGAAATAGAGAAGAGCTATAGCCTTATGAGTGAGCTTCCTATATTCACTTGATTAGTTTATCGCTTCTCTTAAAGAAGAGCTATATGTTTGTGTTTCAGTATATTTTAAACAGCTATTTGAAGTGCAGCAAACATGACACCAAGAGAGGATGGTGTCAGACTTTAGTTGCTTACGTAAATAATGATACTACTAATGTAAATTGTTTTATTTCTTACTAATTTACCAATGGAATGTATGTATATTCTTGTCATGTTATTCAAAATTCAATAAAATAAGATTAACCATAAAAATGTGCAAAACCACAAAAATGGATAGACTGTACACTCTCCAACTGGACAGTATTTTCCAAGGTGTGCCTTGTGGTATAATGCTTCATTCGTAGCGCAATACGTACCGGAACAGCTTTACTATAAGGTGTTCAGTCTAATGGTACTGTAGATTAATTAAGTGCGGTGCTGACGGGTTTATCTTGTGCAGATCAGGCAGACGATGCAATGCCGTGGTTAGAGCGCCTGGTCTAAGGCGTCAATAACACACCGACAAGGCAGATCGTGTGATGTCACAGGACTATGTATGGCCTCAAGGGACCACAATCCAACATGTTTCAGAACAGCAAGCTAAGGGGGCCTTCCTCAGGCATCACAAAAAATTACATTGTGTATTTGAAGCTGTCATATGTATGTTTATATGCTTGAGAGCCTGTGAGCACTATGTATATGCAAAACCAAAGTGTTTTGGCATGAGCATATTTTTTATACCAGTAGGTGTCTGCAATGTGAATAAACATTTACAGTTGTGGTCAAAAGTATTGACACCCCTGCAATTCTGTCAGATAATACTCATTTAATTTGTGTTCAATGAAAAAAAAATTAAATGAAGATAATAATACCAAAGAATTTGTGATTGCAATCATTTTCAGGAAGAAACTGAGTATTATCTGACAGAATTGCAGGAGTGTCAATACTTTTGGCCACAACTGTACATGTTAATAATGTACCTATGTATAAGAAGGCCTGATGGAGGTTGAGATAGAGGTGGGGCTTAGACTCTTGTGACTGGCTCGTAGACTTGACTTTACCAATAATTTTAAGCTAACAGAATTATTAATAATGGTCTAACCATTCAAAATGATGGTATATTGGTTTACTAAGACTGATGTTTCGTATACCAGTCTTACAAAGGAGCATGCAGAAAATATATGTACTAAATTTATTAAGTAGTATTTTGCCGTTTATGCGCAGCAAATAGGGTATTCATAGTGTTATACCAGTTACGACACATGGAGGTCACTAGATACCTATTTTTCCTGTTTCCCCATACATGGGAGAACATCTACTTTAAGAGAATGAGCCATATAGAAGGGTCCTCCCCCTGCTTCTCTGGATGAAGGACATAGCAGACATGTTCCTGAGAAGACATGCATCTTTAGCTCCTGGCTCTTCTTTCTACAAATCTCTTTCTCTCCTGTTAGATGATCTTGGTAAAAGCAATGCAGTTACATATTTTTGTGTAGAATCTGTGTGAGCAAGTTATGATGCAGCCACTATTACAGAGAGAACTGTGAGATAGGAGATGTGTTATACCATGTAATTCTTCATGTTAGCATGTTTGCATTGTAAGTAGATAAAGGTATTTTTGAGTAGCATACTGTAAAGTGTAGTGTATTGTGCTCTGAAATACATAATTTGAGTTAGTGTTCCCTGTACTGTATATAGAGAGATGTTATCTTTGTATAGAATAGAGCCTGCTGCAGTGACCTTTACCCTAGTTAGTGATGTTCACTGCATCCTGTGTTGTATTACTGCTGTGCTAATTACTCTAATGTAGCTAGTACTAACTGTGATTATTCTGTACCTTGTATTATAGTTTTTACGAATCAAGTTCACTCCTTCACAATAAATTTTTACTGGGAAGTGGACAAGTGTTAGCTGTAAGCAGAAATCCACATCATCATACGTGGATGGAAGAAGATCAAGTAGCATGTACCTTTTAATGAATTTAGCACCTTCTCAGTGATGTAGTAGCGCAGTCACGCACTGTCTCATGTCAGTTCTTCCCTGGAACTGTCTATTTTGGTGGAGCTGCTGAAAATTTCATGAAAAATACTAAAAGTTGCTACACTTTAATACAACTCCGCAATGCGCAAAAACATTGAAGTTTTTTTAGAGTGTTTTGGTTAAATCAATGTTTATTTGAATTTTGTTACATGTCATTTCACAAATATATATACTCTGTAATGAGTGAAAAATAAACTTCAGTATTACAAAGAAGGCAAGTAGTTTTGCAAAAGTAAGACTAATATCAGAAACAGTTTTTAGAGTGTTTTAACACTTTGAAGAGTCCATGCGATTCCTCAGCTTTTCCAGGCATACCGACATTCTGTGCAACTCCACGTTTAGGGAGCGTCAGCGCTGTCCCGTTTACTTGAATATAGATGGTTTGCAGTTACCTGCATTTCAGACGTTTTGCTGTCAAGGGGAAATGTCCATGATCACACACAGGTCCAACAGGTTAGCCATAACGTTGCATGATGGAAATATCCCTCCAGCTGTTACCTATCCGGCAATTTAGATGTAACTGCTGTCAAGTATAATTGCATGCATGAAAAACAGAGCACACAAGCAGCTGCTTAGTTTGTAACTATTGTGCATCCGCTTCTGCTTTAATTATTAAAGGTTAAAAGCTGGAAAGAATAAACAGCGCAAAATAGGGTTTAATCTGAGAAAATTAATTATGAAACCAAAGCAAGGTGATAATGGATGGTAACCCAAGATTGCTAAAAAAACCCATCCAAGCAGTTTTTAGAAAAATGTATATAAACTTTATTAAAGCATTTACTTATAGAAAACTATAGATGTGAATACAAATATACAAACTCTTTGGGAGAAATACATTGGTGACAAGAAATTTAGCCCCAATATAGGAGAGATGATGATGATAAAACTAGGAGTCAAATCCTATCTAGCCACAAATCCTGGAATAGTTATGAATTACACCGCCAAGGGTAAGCTATATACAACAACCACAAGAAACATAACTGAGTGGTACAAATACACAGTAAACCCTTTGGAGGGGAAACCGCAATGCTGGTATAGCAAAGTGTGTGCCTGACCAACCTACAAGGCAAATACAAGCAGCTACTAAGGAAAAAGAATAGTATCCCAACTGCAATCCACCCAGGTCCTGATAAATAACTGCACACTTAAGTCATATATGTACCTCAATTACCTTGGGTCAAGGCACCACATATTTGCAGGGTCCAGAAGGATAGACTCCAGTCTGTCCTGAAGAAGGGAGCCCTAGAACGTGTTTGACTAATAAATCGATATTTTGAACCATTAGATGTCTTCGGGATTATGACAGCGCGTGTATTAACCCTATATCCCTCTGGTTATAGCTGCTTTAATTATAGCAGAGGTATTGCATAGAAACAGACATGAACAGAACTATTAAAGTGATAGAACAGGGAGTCTGCCCAGGCATAAGAAAATGCTGGAGCTTCTGAGGATAGTTACCCCTGCCCATCTCCAACCAATGAAAAGACATACCTCAAAACTGCCCTTGCCATATTTCTTACTGAAACCCTTACTCATAAGTCAGAAAGGAACTTAGCTGTTTTTCATCTTTAAGCTACCACCAGAATGTGTTTGTCTGTGACGCTGGTGCTATTTCAACAGCATGGAAGTAATCACTTAGTTCAGCACATAGATGGCACAACCCGCTAAGCTCAGCATTAGTGTTTTTGAACATGGCCACCTTGATTCATCTAAAAATACAGTAATATCATACAATTGGTTGTACTGAAACATGTTAGAATAAATTTTATTACTCTACGTCCAACAAATCACTGCTACTTTTCAACCTAGTGGTGGTCTCTATTAGCATTCTTGGTTCTCCTCCTGAGCAACCAACTCTACCTTTTTTGCATCTAAAAATGTCATGTTTGTTCACTAATCCCTTAAATCTTTCTTGCTAATATTATTACACATAAAAATACATTTAGAATTCAAAAGATATGAAGTAGCAGGTATTGGTGGTTTAAAGATAAAAACAAATGCTAAATTGATACTATAATTTAATACTATATGGACAAAAGTATTGTGCTTTCTCCACATTACACCTAAATGAGCTTTTATCACATCCTATTCTAAGCCCATAGGCATTAATACGGCATTGATCAATTGTTCCCCGTCTCACAGTCCTTCTTAAGTCGCTAGGCGCCAGCTCCGATGGGGTTTCCATCATCTACAAAGTCCTGCTGAACCTACAAACTAGAGACAAACTTTTATACATGGCAAGATGGGAGAAAGGACTGGCGTTTGTGGCCCCCTTGGAGGCTTGGCAGAGAGCAGACACCCATGTATCCCAGTACTCGTCATGTATAAATCATTTAGAGTAGGCAAAGAAGCTCCAACTTCACTGGTACCTGACTCCGGACCGAACTGCTAGGTTTGGGGGCAGTAGATCTCCTTCCTCCTCTCGGTGTTGGCGGGGTTGCCTGGTACTGGGGTCCCCGAGACACATTTAGTGGGATTGCCCCACCATAGCAGCTTTTTGGAAAGATGTTGAGTCCTTGCTGGTTCACTTACGGGGCTCCCGCTGGCACTAGAGGCCCCAGTTGCTCTGTTGGGTCTGGTCTAGATGCTATCCCTAAGATACTGTGCTCTGTTGTTACAAACGTTTTGGTAGCTGCAAGGTTATGTATTGCGTCTCGTTGGAGGTCATCTGACGCCCCTTCCAGGGTGGAACTGATCAACCGTATAAACTTGCACTTCAATATGAACCACTACTAGCTCACGACCTCCTAAGGGGAACAAGATACTGAGATGGTGGGATCCCTGGGTACAATCTGCTCATAACTCTATAAAGGTTCCACTATGACTGCTATGATTGCGAAGAACTTTAATCAGCTTACAACTATCTCTAAGATAACTTAGTATAGCATCACATCGCTGTTTGTTCTTTTCGTCCTTTATAGTCTGAAATCAAATTCATGCAATCTACCTCTATGTGTCCCCCCCCCCCCTTTTTCTTTAGCCTTACCCCCCTATTATGTTATAATGTAACTTGTGTTTCTGGTTTTGTTTACTCTACCGCTAATGTAATCAATATTTACTGATCAATATGGTGGTTTGTTTTTTATATTTGATTGATATAATATAATAAAGTTTGGTTTAAAAAAATGTGTTCCCCGTCTCTCCCTCCATCCCTATGCAGTCATAACAGCAGCCACTCTCCTGGGAAGCCTTTCTACAAGATCATGGAGCAGTCTGTGGGAATTTTAGCCCATTCATCCAGAAAACATTTGTGAGGTCAGACACTAATGGTGGATGATAGGGACAGGTTAGCACTCTTCATTTCAGTTCATCCTTAAGGTACTGGATGAGGTTTATGTCAGGGCTCTCTGCGTCCTCTCAGGTTCTTCAACACCAAAGTTCTCCAACCATGCCTTTATGGAGCTTGCTCTGTGCACTGGTCATTGGAAACAAAAAATGGGCTTCCACAATTGGTTCCCACAAAGTTAGAAGTTATAATTGTCCAAATGTCTCAAATGTAGAACCATTAGAATTTTCCTTCCCTAGAACTAAGAGGTCTAGACTAACCCTGAAATAGCACTCTTGTAGCATAACCCCATCTCCACCAAACATTTGTCACAATACAGTCAGGCAGGTAACATTCTCTTGGCATTCAACAAAGCCAGCCAAGGCCAATAGGGCATTGTCAATCCACAGAATATTATTCCACTATTCCAGAGTCCAGTGGTGGCTGCTCTACACCACTACATCTCCATTACCATTGCACTTGGTGATCCAAGGCTTGAATGCAGTGCTCAGCCATGGAAACTCATGCAATTAAGATCCCAAAACATACATTTTACCCTGATGCAAGAAGAGGTTGGCTCTGCAGTTATAGAGTGAACAAAGTGTTGGCGACTTGTATACTCTATGCCTCTCAGCATAAAGGTCCTACTCTTTAATTACATGTCAGAGTTTTGAGGTTTATAAACGCTTCCACTTTTCAATAATACCACCCAAATGTGAAGTCAGAATATTTTGGAGGAGAGAAACTGTTCCTTCTGACTAGTGATGAGTGAGCACTTCCATGCTTGGGTGCTCTGTACTCGAAACAAGCAGTTGGACACTTGAATGGAGACGGTTCAAGTACCTGAGTGTAATGGAAGTCAATAGGAAACAAGAGGATCATTACAGAAGATCTTCTGGAAAAAATGCTCTCATTCCCCATTGACTTCCATAATATTTGGGAACATGATTAGTGTGTATCCAAGTGTCCAACTGCTCGTTTCGAGTACTGAGCATTCGAGCATGGTGGTACTCCCTCATCACTAATTGTAAGTTGTTACAATGACGATATACTTTTACAGGATCATGGATCATTCAGTGACTTCTTTAGTACAAGCCAAATTTTCACAAATGTCTTTCAAGGCTGAGTAATGGCTTAGCTGCTCAGACTTCAGATGCTCTGAGCGTTTGCGATGCATCTGCAAGCATCTGTATGCAGACGCGGCCCCTATGTTATATGGAGGCACGGCGTTGCGATGCTTGCGGACGCGTGCGCTCATTGCCCGCCATTGTGATCTGTGCGCACGCGGTGCCTGCGCACAATCACACCTCCCGCCCGCACATGACGCGAATCTCGCGTCAGTCGGGGGGAGTGTGTGATTGTGCGCAGCATCCGTGCGCAAGATTCACTAATGGGGCAATGAGAGTGCACGGCGGCCCGCAAGCATCTGCAGACCGCCGTCGCTCCATTATAAACATAGGGCTGGGTCTGCATGCAGATGCTTGCAGATGCATCTGAAAACGTGCAGATGCATCTGCAAGTCTGAAGCAGCCTTAGGGCTGCATTTTCTACACCTGAGACAATGGAATGAATGAAACTGAATTCAATGGTGAAAGATGTGTCCTAATAGTTTGTCCTATATTGGCTCATAGTTGTATACTACAAGGATCATTGCCAACATGGGTCAGAGTAGTGAATAAAGATTACAGTGACATTTTTAGCCATTCTTATTTTATAGTTCTGGTTGCAAGGAAGTTGTAAAAGGATATTGTAACAGATCTCACAAGAAACTCAACCCCCATCTCAAGTACAGCGTCTTGGGAATATACTGCACTCTTTATACCAATGTCTGGGGGCTGCACTAAAAATGCAAAATCTTGAAATTAACTTGCACATAGCCTCACTGGAAGATACATTTCTAATAATTGCATAAGAAAGCAATAAAATACTGCCATTTGTTATTACAATATTAATTTTATCATTGTCTCATACTCCTGTGCTTCTGGCTCCTCTTAAAGTGGAAAGCCCAAAAGTCCTAGTTGCAGGAAAGTAACCACACTGAAGAATCATTGTACACTGTGTGCAGAATTATTACGGTAGCCAAGTTGTATTGTAGAGGATTATTTTATTATTGATCAACAATTATGTTCTCAATCAACCCAAAAGACTTATAAATATCAAAGCTTAATATTTTTGGAAGTTGGAGTGTTTTTTTTTAGATTTGGCTATTTTAGGAAGATATCTGTTTGTGCAGGTAACTATTACTGTGCAGAATTATTAGGCAGCTTAATAAAAACCAAATATATTTCCACCTCACTTGTTTATTTTCACCAGGTAAACCAATATAACTGCACAAAATTTAGAAATACACATTTCTGACATGCAAAAACAAAACCCCAAACAATTTGTGACCAATATAGCCACCTTTCTTATGATGACACTCAACAGCCTTCCATCCATAGATTCTGTCAGTTACTTGATCTGTTTACTATCAACATTGCGTGCAGGAGCCACCAAAGCCTCCCAGACACTGTTCCGAGAGGTGTACTGTTTTCCCTCCCTGTAGATCTCACATTTTAGGAGGGACCACAGGTTCTCTATGGGGTTCAGATCAGGTGAACAAGGGGCCCATGTCATTATTTTTTCTTCTTTTAGACCTTTACTGGCCAGCCACGCTGTGGAGTAGTTGGGTGCCTGTGATGGAGCATTGTCCTGCATGAAAATCATGTTTTTCTTGAACGAAACAGACTTCTTCCTGTACCACTGCTTGAAGAAGTTGTTTTCCAGAAACTGGCAGTAGGTCCGGGAGTTGAGCTTCACTCCATCCTCAACCTGAAAAGGTCCCACAAGTTCATCTTTGATGATACCAGCCCATACCAGTACCCCCACCTCCACCTTGCTGGCGTCTGAGTTGGAGTGGAGCTCTCTGCCCTTTACTGATCCAGCCTCTGGCCCATCCATCTGGCCCATCAAGAGTCACTCTCATTTCATCAGTCCATAAAACCTTTGAAAAATCAGTCTTAAGATATTTCTTGGCCCAGTCTTGGACGTGACATCATCTGCTGCGCCAGTCACAGGATACCGGCACAAGCAGGAAGAAGCAGGGAGACAGGAGGAGCGGCGCTGCCAGCAAGGAGTCGCCTGAAAAGGTAATGTTTAAAATATTTGTTATTTTAACAGGTGCCACAGCCTGGGGCCAGATACTAGGGAGGAGGCTGTATACCACTGCTGGGGGCCAGTGTAGTGCAATATGCAGTGCATATTCATTACACTAATGAGCGACCCCACGTGACCTCCTGTGGTCTCTGCGGCCCCCTCCTGCCTCCTCCAGCCCCCGGTCACAGCCCCCCCCCCCCAAGCCAACACCTAGTGACTCGAGTATAAGCCGAGGGGGGCACTTTTCTCCGTCTTATACTCGTATATACGGTATTTTGCGCCTTTTTTGCAAAACACGCTTCTTGCGACCCTGTTGGCTATTTGTCATGAAACGCTTGATTGTTTTGGGTGATCACGCTTCAAAAGTTTGGCAATTTCAAGACTGCTGCATCCCTCTGCAAGACATCTCACAATTTTGGACTTCTCAGAGCCCGTCAAATCTCTCTTCTGACCCATTTTGCCAAAGGAAAGGCATTTGCCTAATAATTAAGCACACCTTATATAGGGTGTTGATGTCATTACACTACACCCCTCCTCATTACAGAGATGCACATCACCTGATTTACTTAATGGTAGTTGGCTCTCAAGGCTATACAGCTTGGAGTAGGACAACATGTATAAAAAGTATCATGTGATCAAAAAAATACTCATTTGCCTAATAATTCTGCACACAGTGTACATAATGGCTCCACTACACAATAGTTATATGTTCAAGCCACAAACTGTGATCAATTGAAATGTTATCATTTTTAATCGGTTTTTGGTCTTGGAGAATAAATTAAATTTTACTGCAGGGGAGTATTACTGCAGTACAGTAAATGGTAGGAATACAGTAGAGCTTCATTTATTAAGGGTACCGTATATACTCGTGTATAAGCCGACCCGTGTATAAGCCGACCCCCCTACTTTTGCCCCCAAAACCTGGGAAAATCTATTGACTCGCGTATAAGCCGAGGGTGGACCCCAGCACAGGTTTACAGCCCCCAGCAGTGGTATACAGGCCCCAGCAGTATGATATACAGCAGCCCCCAGTGGTATATACAGCAGCTCCCAGTGGTATATACAGCAGCCACAGTGGTATATGCAGCAGCTCCCAGTGGTATATACAGCAGCCCCCAGTGGTATTGCAGCCCCTATATACAGCAGCCCCAGTGGTGTATACAGCAGCCCCAGTGGTATTGCAGCCCCTATATACAGCAGCCCCAGTGGTGTATACAGCAGCCCCTATATACAGCAGCCCCAGTGGTATTGCAGCCCCAGTGGTATTGCAGCCCCTATATACAGCAGCCCCAGTGGTGTATACAGCAGCCCCTATATACAGCAGCCCCAGTGGTATTGCAGCCCCTATATACAGCAGCCCCAGTGGTGTATACAGCAGCCCCTATATACAGCAGCCCCAGTGGTATTGCAGCCCCAGTGGTAGTATACAGCAGCCCTAGTGGTATACAGCAGGCCCCCAGGGGTACATATAGCAGCCCCCAGGGGGTACCCAGCAGCCCCCTGGGGGTACCCAGCAGCCCCCAGGGGGTTTATACAGCAGCCCCCTGGGGGTACCCAGCAGCCCCCAGGGGGTTTATACAGCAGCCCCCTGGGGGTACCCAACAGCCCCCAGGGGGTTTATACAGCAGCCCCCTGGGGGTCCCCAGCAGCCCCCAGGGGGTTTATACAGCAACCCCCTGGGGGTCCCCAGCAGCCCCCAGGGGGTTTATACAGCAGCCCCCTGGGGGTACCCAGCAGCCCCCAGGGGGTTTATACAGCAGCCCCCTGGGGGTACCCAGCAGCCCCCAGGGGGTTTATACAGCAGCCCCCAGGGGGTTTATACAGCAGCCCCCTGGGGGTACCCAGCAGCCCCCAGGGGGTTTATACAGCAGCCCCCTGGGGGTCCCCATCAGCCCCTGGGGGTACCCATCAGCCCCCTGGGGGTACCCAGCAGCCCCCAGGGGGTATCCGCAGCCCCCAAATGCTGGCACTCGCTGGCACTCGCTGGCAAGGGCCCCCCCCCGCTTCTCTTACCATTCCGGTCTTCTGATCCGTGCCGCTCCTCGGTGCTCCTCGCTGCTCCGTCCGTCCTCCTACATCCGGGATCCCCAGCCGTCGCGCGATGACGTCATATGCCTGCGACGGCCGGAGATCCCGGATGTAGGAGGACGGACGGACGGAGCAGCGAGGAGCACCGAGGAGCGGCGCGGATCAGAAGACCGGAATGGTAATATAAGCGCCCTGGGGGGGGGGCCCTTACAAGGGGGGACAGTGCCAGCATTTGGGGGCTATATGCACTGCTTCCCCCTGCGCTGATTGACAGGGGGAAGCAGTGCATATTTAATGAGCGGCCCCACGTGACGGGGCCGCTCATACAGCAGCCTCCCCCCGCCTCCTGCAGCCTCCACAGCCCCGGGACACAGCCCCCACCTACATGTACCGTATATGACCCGTGTATAAGCCGAGGGTAGACTTTTCAGCCCAAATTTTGGGCTGAAAAACTCGGCTTATACACGAGTATATACGGTATCTATTTATAAACCAAATTAAGGGAACTGTGGTCTGGCTGTACATGTATGAGGACGTGTGTCACTGGAGCTCCCCATACACTCATCCTAAAAAGATTATGTACAGAGTACAGACAATTAAAACTTACTTACTGGAGCACCTGTGAGCATATCAAGTCCTCTGGAGTACAGAACAGTGATAGAGATATAGTGTTGGAGGAACATAGCTCCCAGCAGAAAGATAGGCAGAAGCAAGGCAGAGGAACTCCAAGATGGTGCTGCATGCTTGGAAGAGGAAGAAAGCAAAGTGTCATCAGCATCAGCAGAAAGTGATATGTTTTGAAAAGCCTTCTTCTGCCATAAGGCAAGATGAGCACCTCACCTCAGGACTGGGACTCGTAGGGCCAGACTGACTATTGGGCAAAAATACAACTAGATCGACATGTAAAACGTTTAACAGTATTAGCATCCTCAGGTCTCCAATACTGTAAACATGTCACAGGGTGGTTATGACGGATGAGGGTAGTGTAGCAGGATGGTAGTAATGGACAAGGGTAATCAAGTTTACTAGACTGACCCCCAGACTGGGGGACCCTAGCTACTCCTATTCCCAGAATTACCGCAGATGGCGAGGATGTTCAGGCCGCCACTCTTGCCCTACTCCTGACCAGCCCTAGGCTAACACCCACTCAACTCCACACAGGGATAGAAATAGGAACAGCAACACCCCACACAATGCCACACTGCAAGGAGCAGGTAGCTTCAGGAAAGCTTCAGTAAGAACTGCACTCAGCATCCAAACAGCTCACAGGTCAAAGAGAGAATTAACTCTATCTGCGACATCAGGTGATGGGTCATGGGCTGGAAGTGTGCTCATCAACCACTTCACCTGATACACACACAGCAGCAACAACTGACATTAACCCTTAATGTCCAAAAGGAAATTTACTCCCATTTAAACTATTCACACTGCAGAGCAATTCATGGAGATCTTCATGTGACAAAATTTTGTATAAGGGACAGTAGGCAGGCTACGTACTGTAAGTGGAACACTGTGGGAGTCATATTTTGTGCAAGGACTAGTAGAAGTGCCAGGTGACGCAAAACAGTCTGTCATCCCAGACACCGCACCTCTCCCTGATGCTGTTTTTATTGTGTTGAAAAATTAAATTGGACTTTTTAAGAATCCAGAGTGCTGCCATACACCTCTGTGGGGCACATACATTATTGAATAGCACTTACACTGCTGGAGGACACAAACACTGCTTGGGGGAATATACACTCCTGGGGGGATATACACTGCTGGGGGGCACATACATTGCTTGGGGGAATATACACTTCGGGGGGGGGGGATATACACTGCTGGGGGCACATACATTGCTTGGGGGAATATACACTTCTGGGGGGATATACACTGCTGGGGGGCACATACACTACTGGGGGGCAAATACACTGCTGGGAGCTACATACCCTGCTGGGGGGACACATACCTTGCTGGAGGGCACATACACTACTCGGGGGCACATATACTGCTGTAGGGCACATACACTGCTGGGGGGCACATACAGTACTGGGAGGCACAAACTCTTCTGGTGACAGTGGGGTAGCCACTTTTCTTTATCTGTGGGACAGGAGCACTTAGCACACTAATCCCACCCACAAACTACATCCTCACGCTGGCACTGGCTGGCATGAGTATGTGATCCATTAATGCATGTGCATGCAGCATTTAGTATTGAATGCTGTGGGTGTATCCTCGCAGGGAAAGACCTGATTTAAAGTGCAAGCACTGTGGTTCCCGGTTATCTGCTCAGGGGTCAGAGAAAAGGTCTTTGTGGGCAGCATGCAGCCGCGGGCCGGATGTTCCCCACCCCTATCTTACAGGAACCAATAGCAATGAACTAGAAGTTGTGAAAGACTTCAACCTACTTGGATCAATGATCACTCAAGATGCAGCGACGACAACGGAAGTCAATAGGAGAATTGCTATGGGAAAATCTATAATGAAGTCACTGGAAAAGGTCTACAAATCAAGGAACATTTCAATGGTGACAAAGACATGGCTCGTACATAGTCTGGTCTTTTCTTTGGTAACATATGGAAATGAAATCTGGCTGATAAAGAAACGAGACAGAAGAAGAATCAATGCCTCCGAAATGTGGTGCTGGAGAAGGATGTTATCAATATCATGGATGGAAAGAAGAACAAAGAAATCAATTTTGGAGCAAATCAAACCAGACAAGTCACTTCTATCAAGGATTGAATCACAAAAAACAGTCAAACAAACATGCAAAAATACTCTGTTGTAAAAGATAAAAACAGTAAAAAGCAAGTGCTGCTAAAAAAGTAGTAAAAAACAGGGTATTTAGTTGATAAATTTTTTGCAAAAAATGTATACTAAGCCGCTCTAACCAAACGTCAAGGTAACCCGTATCAGAGCAGTCCCTATCTGTTGTGTTTAAAAACCTGACCATGTGCATTAGTACTTACATGAGCAGGGTCCAGACAGGTCCAGTGTCTGACATGGACTGACTGCAGAAGACAGCTTTTCATGTGCAGGGCCCAAAGGGAGGGGTGGGCGGCTCCCTTCTCTTGCAGAAACAAGAAACAAACTAGACCAACACTAATGTGCCATGCACATAGTGAACAGATCTGTAAGACATTGTTCACACCACCAAAAAACTGAATCACAAAAACAGTCAAACCAACGTGCAAAAATACTCTGTTGTAAAAGATAAAAACAGTACAAAGCAAGTGCTGCTAAAAAAGTAGTAAAAAACAGGGTATTTAGTTGATACGTTTTTTGCAAATAATGTATACTAAGCTGCTCTACCAAACGTCAAGGTAACCCGTATCAGAGCAGTCCCTATCTGTTGTGTTTAAAAACCTGACCATGTGCATTACTACCTACATGAGCAGGGTCCAGACAGGTCCAGTGTCTGACATCGACTGACTGCAGAAGACGGCTTTTCATGTGCAGGGCCCAAAGGGAGGGGTGGGCGGCTCCCTTCTCTTGCAGAAGAAAGAAACAAACTAGACCATGTGCGGGGCCCAAAGGGAGGGGTGGGTGGCTCCCTTCTCTTGCAGAAACAAGAAACAAACTAGACCATCTTTTACAACAGAGTATTTTTGCACGTTTGTTTGACTGTTTTTTGTGATTCAGTTTTTTGGTGGTGTGAACAATGTCTTACAGATCTGTTCACTGTGTGCATGGCTCATTAGTGTTGGTCTTCTATCAAGGATTGTCAAGCTATGACTTGCCTACTTTGGACATATCATACGAAGAGAAAAATCACTGAAGAAAGACATTATGGTAGGAATAATAGAAGAAACAAGGCAAAGAGGAAGACCAGCAACCTCATAGCTTGATACTATCAAGAAAATGGTGAAGAAGACTCTGGTGGACCTCTCTAGGCTGCACAAGATCGATCATCCTACAGAGCATTTATCCATCAAGTCGCCATGGTTCCAGATCATGCTGATGGTCAGTAAATATATAATAAATAATAACAGCATTCTGCAACTAAAGTCACTGGCACATAAAAAGGCAGAAAATGAAATGGAAAAGTAACAGGTTTCCGAAGATGACATTTAAACCCTTTACAGCGCGGTCACACAAAGAAGGAGCGTTGGACTTAACAGCAGGACAGGAAATAGAGCGTTGCCTAAGTGAACTCATTAAAACTGAAGATGCAGTGAGGAGATCATTAGAGGCCATGGCTGGACCCGCTGTGCTAAGATTAACAGTTGCAATCTGACATTTTACCTTCCTTTTCAGCAGATGTAATAATGCAATATTAATACAATATTCTAAACATATAGCCTTGCAGGGTGTCATTGTGTGTCAGTGTATAAATATCACGCTCAGCTGGCCCGATGAGAAAATGAATGACTGGTCTGCTGAAGAAATGTTTACTTTGCATGAAAGGAAAAATCACAGCAAGAATGAAACATATTAGACGAACTGTCTACTGTAATTTGCTACCATTGACAATACTACATATATACTAAATTCAGTAGTGAAATTGTCAGATTCATTTTACTTTTTTATGGCTAATTTATTTTGGATTTCACTTTTTGTATAGCAACTGAACGATAATAGATTTTATATATTACATTTATCACATTGATACCAGAGTTCTGCTTTGACTTACTAAACTGGATTGGAAAAATGAAATATGGAATCTGCTTGGGGATCAAGGTCAACACCCAAAGTCGCCTTGTCTTATCTATGTGCTGTTATTTCCACATTTAAGGGGACATTTTTATTTCCGGTATAACAGTTTTATGGAGTAAAAATGTCCAATTTTTGGTTCAAGTATTTAGCATTTTTTTTAAAGTAGGTGGGGACTTAGTATGAGGCCTGGCCTCATATTTATTTCAAAAAACTTTTTTTTATTAAAGGCTTATATCAGTATTGTCCTCTAGTCTTAAAGAGAATTTGTCAAAAGTGGATAGTTTTTGCTCTTATTTTTTCCCTGATGATGCTTTCAGGACTGATTGAACCTCTATTGCTAATATATCCTGCATAAATACTGCAATAAAAGTAACGCCAAGGCGGCACACGAGACAGGTGACCACATGAAATAATACATACAAGTATGATAGTTAAATACAATGCTTGATGTACCAAACAATTAAACCAGTGTAATGCCCCAGAACCTGGGTGCAAACCATACATTTACGCAAAATATAAACCGATTGTCAAATCATGGGTCAAAAGAGTATTACCTGTCCGTGGTCACCGCCCCCTTACGCGTTTCGCTAAGGCTTCTTCTGAGGGGGAACCTTAGCGAAACGCATAAGGGGGCGGTGACCACGGACAGGTAATACTCTTTTGACCCATGATTTGACAATCGGTTTATATTTTGCGTAAATGTATGGTTTGCACCCAGGTTCTGGGGCATTACACTGGTTATTTGTTTGGTACATCAAGCATTGTATTTAACTATCATACTTGTATGTATTATTTCATGTGGTCACCTGTCTCGTGTGCCGCCTTGGCATTACTTTTATTGCAGTATTTATGCAGTGATTTTTAAAAAGAGCACTTTGATTATGATTTTGGCCTGACTCCAGGGTTGTTTTTACAAGACGTATATGTGATTGGAGGGCCTTTTATTTATACAAGGGAGTTTTGAAACTGCTAATATATCCTGTTGATCCTATCGTTTTTCTAACACACTTTTGTATATCAGCAAGAAGTGGCAGAAGATCTTCATAAGTATAACACTTGGTCAATAAGGAGTGAATAAATCTTTATCCTATATATTTTTAGGTGACTTTTTTCTACTTTTGTGGTGTATTTGCATATTCTGTTTTTAACTTGTTTTCCTTTAGCACTGGCGACTTACTTATTTTGCAAGGTGTTTTTTTACTCAGCCGGAGATTATCCCAGGAGGTTTACCACTGTTTCCTCCTTTCTGTCCATAAAGTAATTTTTAGGACTTTTTCTGTGTATATGTTGTTTGTTGTAATGGATGTTGTGGTGATCACTTTCTTTAATCGTATTTATTAAACAGTACGTTTTAGTGAAACTCCTAATTCCTGCTAATATTGTATTGTAACTAAAGAGTTGGGCGCTGGAGTTGATTTTGATCCTCCCCAAAAATTGTTTTGCTTATTCTTGGAGACTATCCTACATACTAAAAAAAGGTGAACTTTTATGATCTGTTGACATGGTGTAGAGCTGTAAAGCGGCCAGTGTTGGTGCGATGGTATGGATTTGGGGTGTCATGAGCCAGAACCAACAGGCTTACCTGGCAGTGAGGACACGGTTGAGCTGTTGGGTCCATCCCATGGGGCTATTGTAATGTGGCGGGAATGTGACCATGCAGTTCTGCTCACAAAAGACTAGGATCTCACTAAATAGAGATTACAATGAAGGCGGCAAGTGGGACTATAACATTTTGATGAAAGTATGTACAAAGAAGCAAATATTATTTGTTAGAGATCCCGGGCACTGCTGCAGTCCTTTTTCCCTTTTTTCCTGCCCTCCGTAGTGGCACTCACATGGACTCTACCTTACATAGATGCTGCTTCACACTGCTCTGCCGGCCTCCTGATCACATGTGGTGCACTTCCGATGGCAAAGGAAATATAAATATATGTGTCATTGCCAAAATTGCTGCAAAGAAAAGAAAAATACACAGTAAATTTAATGCTGGTCCTAGATATGATAGAGAAAACATAATTGCAGTTTACAGGAAATGCACAAGAAATAGTTTGACAGTAAATGCAATTATTTTTTACAGTGTGGTTTAGTTGCTTTCTTACGTTATGATTCATGTTCCAGCTTTGATGTTACTTTTCCTTTATATTACAGGCTTTTTCTATTGACGTTTTTTTTGGTTTAGAGAAGTTACAACAAATGATGTCTTCATTGCACTCTGCAAAATGGAATGGGTCACTGATGACCGTTTATCCTGTAAGAAATATCAAACCAAAGAGCATCATTTAACAATATAATACTCTTAATGAAACATAACTTAATGGCAAAAAAAATAATGCTGTGGGTGTGTTATTAAAGCAGAGGCCTACTTATATGTTACAGAGGACCAGATAATAGGCCAATATAATAAAACAGGCAAACTCCAAGTAAACAAAAACCTATATAAAGAATGAGTTGTCAGCCCAAATAATGTTATAAAATTAATCAATTTATTGGTACATAATTAAAATATACATAACAAATACAAATAATACATCAATAGATAAAATACACCACAAAAACAATGCATCCAAATATTACGGATCCACCAATAAAAGGGATGAGAGCCATAGAGGGAATACTACATAATATGTGGATCTACAGGACCCTGCATAAATCAATTATATTAAAAAGTGCTAGTACAGCCAGAAAAAATGACGTCAGTTTCTAATCTCTGGGTATACTTAGGTCAACTAAGAAAAACTCTATATGCTAAAGTGCAAGTGCAATGTAACTAAATACACATAAAAAAAATACTATTGTGCTGAAGTAATCAATAAAAGTGCCACGTCGTCAAATGACCAAATAAAAAATGATAATATGAAAGATTGGTTACACTATACCTAAATGCCAGAAAAAGAACACAGTGTGGGGTGAAAAAAATGTTATAAGGCACATACAATGTGAGAAAAAAAATATATATATATACTAAAGCACAAAAAGTGAAACAGTGCACAAGAAAGATCTCAGAAATTGACCAGTATACACAAAAAAATGATATAAAAAAATCAGGTCCATAAAACCATGATATAGGATTCAGCCAACCCCTCCCTGGGTAGTACAAATCAGCTCCACCACAGGGAACAAATAGTAATCTCCTATACAAGAACCCAGATATACAATAGTAACTCAAAGGATATATGCAGGAGTTCTAAATAAAAACAATGTAGATCCTCATAGGTATATCAGCCATAATACTCATACAACCTCCCATTAATCTCCCATACTGAGGTGGGACAAGTGTCCAGCAAAGTCACCTCATGTAAAGGTATAATTACCTATCCAACTAAGATGCACCGTCACCCTGACGCGTTTCGCCCTGCGGCTTGTTCCAGAGGGTCTCAAAAGCGCGTCGAGCGAGAGCACCGCCCTGCCTCCCGTGTTAAGGGAATCCACCTGAAGATTTAAGGACAGCCAAGCAAATTAATAGCAGTAGATCTATTTGGCATAAACCTGGTCTGGTCCTCCCCCACCACCTGAGTGACCACTCCCATCAACCGTGTAGCCAATACCTTGGCCAAGATCTTAACGTCTGTCGACAACAAAGGAAATAGGCCTGTAAGATTCGGCAACAAATGGTCCTTTCCCGATTTAGGTAAGAGGACCGCCACCGCCTCCCGCATTGACTTACGCAATACCCCCACATGTAGCGCCTCATCAAATACTTCTTTTAACCTTGGCAGCAGATCCTCTGCATTTTCTT
This sequence comes from Allobates femoralis, assembly GCA_033576535.1. Lineage (NCBI taxonomy): Eukaryota > Metazoa > Chordata > Amphibia > Anura > Aromobatidae > Allobates > Allobates femoralis. Next base: position 76,589,001 of record JARQOC010000006.1, on the reverse strand, counting down.
TATAAATTTCTATAGGAAGACTGTCAGATCCCGGGGTCTTATTATTTTGAAAGTCACTTAAAGCTGATGCCAACTCTTCCACAGTAATAGGAGAATCAAGTAACGTCCTCTGAACCTCCGTTAATTTAACTAATCCCACACTACCCACATACTGTCTGACTTCAGCGCTAGTTTTCATAAGTCTAGAGGAATATAATTGTTGATAGAATCGAAAAAAAACCCTCGATATCTCCTCAGTTTTTGTAACCAAGTCACCCTCCACATTCCTAACGGCTGAGATTACAGTTTGTGCCCTAGCAACAGTTGCTAATAAATGACCCACACCTTCACCCTCCGCATAGAATTGTTGTTTTAGAAAGAATCTTTTATTCTCCGCCTGCTGTATTACAAATTCATTCAGTTTAGATTGGGCATCTATCCATTTTACTTTATTGTCGGTGGTCGGTGAGGCCACATAGGCATGTTCCAAAACATCCACCTCAACCTGCAAACTCTGCATACGTGCCCTATTTTTAGATTTTATCAGTGATATCTCTTTAATCAGTACTCCCCTCAAGAACGCTTTCATTGTGTCCCAGACTATAGACAAGGACGCCGATCCCACATTACTATTAAAAAACTCCACCAAGATGGAAGATAACTGTACAGATTCCACAAACACCGCCAACCAAAATGGGTTGAATTTCCATAAACTGTTATGACACGTCCTAGACCGCTCTGGTATAATAGTTATCAAGAGCGGGGAATGATCTGACAGCATCCTAGTGTGATATTCAGCTTTAGTCACCAATGGAACCAAATTTCCACTCCCCAATGCCAAGTCTATCCTTGATAGGGAGGAGTAGGACGCCGAATAGCAAGAATACTGTCTAACCTCTGGGAACCTAGAACGCCAAATGTCCACCAGTTGGATTTCCTTCAGAACCTTTGCCAAGGATGTATCATGTGCAACTCCACCTCCCATATGTCCCCTATATTTGTCCAGTTCAGCATTAAGATACATGTTGAAATCACCGATAACCAAAACAGGTATGGTGGCATATTCTGCGATAAATGGAATCAGGTCATGTAATTTATTCACAGAAAAAGGAGGCGGAACATAACAGCAATTATACACATACGCAGCCCAGCCACACTACACACCAAACACACATATCTACCCTCTGTATCGATCTTCACACGCTCCATAGCGAATGGTAAGGTCGGATGAATGAGAACGCACACTCCTCTCGAATATGAACTATGCACTGAGTGATATACTGGCCCCTTCCATAGTTTGGCCAATGAAGCTGCCGACTCTGCATTACAATGTATTTACAATGTGTTTCCTGGATGCACGCTATAATATTACGATGTTTTTTAAAATATTTAAGTACCGCGAAACGTTTCGTAGGGTCACCCATTCCTCTGATGTTCCAGGAAAGAACGTTAAGCTGACTAGCCATAATCCAGCCACTCACATCTGTGTACATACGTCCCAATACTTGAAATAGAAGAAACCTCATGGTGTCCAAATTGAACCAAAAGAAAAGACAAATAGCAATAACTGTATAGTAACCCTCCAGACTTCTCCCCCCCCCCCCACCCCACACCCATACAAAACCTAGCAAAACCCATATGTGAGCCCCCGTACCCTCCTCCCAGATATGACCTCTCGCTATCTTCATGAGTGTATGTAAAGAACCTGCACCAGAAGATCATATCAACAAAAGAAAGGACTGTAAACCCAGAAATTGGTATAAAAGAGGAAAAAAAACCCACAAGATTCCAAATGGAGTAAAGAAAAGTACAAAACCCATAGTCTACTGTTCCGTGCATAGTCAGGGTATTAAACTGCAAGAACCCACAGTCCGACCATTTTGGACCCTTTGTCACAGTGCACCATCATATAGAAATTATTTCGGCTTGCCCAAGGTAAATATAGTCCAAGATAATTAGAAAAAATCGATGAACAGAATAGAACCGTCCAGTGTGCACTTATCAAAATACAGTTGCTCTGACAGTCAAGAGATGATACAGCAGTATTCATTCATTTCCATGGAAAAGCAAATATTCAGCCACTGCGTATCTGTCTTTCCTTTAAGTCGAGCCATTTGGAAACCTCTTTAGCTTGTTCAAAAAAGTGAGTTCCACCCAGAGCCTCTACCCTCAGTCGGGCTGGGAACAGCATGGAATAAGGCACTTTCAAAGCACGCAGTCTGCGTTTAACCTCCTGGAATTGAGCACGCTTTCTGCGGACCTCCACGGAAAAATCAGGATACAGGGACACCCTGGCCCCCTCTATGCGCAAATCCTTGGTGGTCCGAGCCATTTGCAGAGTTTTGTCTCGGTCTCTAAAATGTAGCATTTTAATTAGTATTGGACGTGCTTGATCTCCCGGCTGAGGATGCCTGGAGGGGACCCTATGTGCCCGTTCTATGGCGAACATTTTGGTGAATCTCTCTTGACCGAATGTCTTTATCAGCCAAGCCTCAAAGAATTCCACTGCATCTCTGCCTTCGGCCCTCTCCGGTACGCTCACAACTCGGACATTGTTACGTCTTAGACGGTTTTCGATGTCATCCGTTTTATTATGAAGATAATTGATGGAATCACCCGCAGCTTTAAATTTCTTAACCAGGGAGGCAACTGTGTCATCCAGTTCACTCACTCTGCCCTCCACAGCAGACATGCGGTCCCTCATTTTTTGCATATCTTGTCTTATAGTAGAGACATCTATTTTAAGGGATCCTGTGTGCCCAGTCACTTCAGCATTACATTTAGCAATAGCCTGTAGCACATCTCTCAAAGTGGGTTCCCCTTCCTGATCCTCCACAGCTCCCACACTGGATGTCTGCCAACCATCTTCTCCTTCACCTCCCTCTGCCTGTTTCTTGGTGCTGCACGGATTTTTCCCCCAGTCATTTCTGGCCTCCCCCTCCTCAGTATCAGTTACCATATGCCGGGCATCTGCTGATTCCACGCCAGGTGTCCGGACATCCACAGCCTGCTGCTGCCTTGCAAAGTGTTGTAGCTTTGCAGCAGCTTCCGCCCGCTTCTCATTCTGCCGCTGGGTCTCTCCTCCTTGGCGGCTCTCCTCAGCGCCATCTTGGAAGGCATTTGGCGCCATACCCGCCGCCAACCTCAGACTGGCGTCCCGCTTCGCCATCACCGCACCGGAGGTCTCCAAAGCCGCACACTGCTTCCCCACAGGCTTAGACACAGGACTGTGCCCTCTGCACTGCTGTAGTCCTCTGGCAAGAGGATAAATAGGCACCGGGTCACCGGAGCTGCAGTTCTCTGCGACCGCTCACATGCCTAGCTAGGCCACGCCCCACTGCTCATTAGGCTAATATAATATTCACTGCAATCTCCCTGCCCATCACTTTAGCACTGAATATTATATTAGACTAATGAGAAGGCTCATGTGACCACCACCTGCCTCTGCAGCCCCTTACCATCCTTGGCATGGGAAGCAGTGACCATCTCGGCGATGGACGGTTTAACTCACCTTTTCATTGCTCTCCTGCAGTACCACAGCGTCCTCCTGTCTTGTGCCAGCTTCCGATCATGTGAGTGGCACAGCTCAGTGATGTCATTGCTGCGTGCCGCTCACATGATCAGATGACCGGGGCAAGAAGACAGAAGGACGGCGCAGTGCTGCAAGGGATCGATGGGGTGGTGAGTTAAATAATTTATTTTTTGTGTGTGCCAGAATGGGGAACCCAATACCATGATGAAGGGGCTATATACCTTGATGGGGGGCCTTGTACCAGGAAGGTGGGATAATATACCAGGATAGGAGAGCTATGTACCATGATGGGGGTGCTGTGTACCATGGTGGGGACTATGTACCAGGATGGGGCTTTGTACCAGGATGGCAGCTATGTACTAGAATGGGGGGATGATTTAGCAGACTGGGGGGTGATGTAGCAGGCTGGGGATGATGTAGCAGGCTGGGGGATGATGTTGCTGACTGGGGGACGGTATACTAGGCTGGGGGGCTATATATCAGGCTGGGGGGCTATATACCAGTCTGGGGGATGATATACAATGTGAGGGGGGCTACATACCTGGCTGGGGGATGATATACCAGGCTAGGGGGCTATATACCAGACTGGGGGATGATATATTATATATATATATTCCATATGGTTAGTTTCATACAGCTCCCAGGTTTTTTCCTGACCAGCTGAGCTACTCAACACTTATAATACATTAATCAAAAGGAGAACAAATGTGGAGCTATAATGCTTTAAATTGTATGATAAAATTTTATCTTTATTTAAGAGACAGACTGTAAACACATATTGTGTGAAAATTCTGGTACAATTCGTTACAAAACAAAGGCATAAGTATCCATATACATAGATGGATGCACAATTGAAATTTCATCAAGTAGCACAAAACAGGGTAGTTTAACAACCAGCTATCTGACACAATTAGTCAGAGATAGTGTATAGCATATTGAGGCAGCCAGAGTCATCCAGGTATAGATTGGCAGCTCAAGGGTCAAATATTGCAACATCCCATTAAAGTGCATAAAGTAAATACATTCACAGTGCAATCACATACAATGAATAAGGTGCCAGTGCAGGACGGGGAGAATCAATCCCTCCATATCAGACTCCTAAATGGATGATATACCCTGATGGGGGGGGATAGCATTTCACACCCTAGGTTCATACTCGAGTCAATAAGTTTTCCTAGTTTATGTTGTTAAAATTAGGGGCCTGGGCTTATATTCAGGTCAGCTTATACTTTACTATATGCGGTAATTAAAAATGTCAACTCAAGATGCAAAAAATAAGCCGTCACACAGCCCCAGATCTCAAAAAATGAGAATATCATGGGCCTCGGAAAATGGTGATAAATGAGCAATTCATTCTTTTGAACAAACTTTTCATTTTTTTTACCACTTAGATAACTGTAAAGTATACATGTTTGGTATTTACGCACTCGTACTGAAAGGGCAATCATACTGACATGTCAGTTTTATCACGTACTGAACATAATAAATAAAAAAATCCCAAAACCACTTGTAAAATGTAACTTTTTTTGCAATTTCACTGTACTTGAAATTTTTTCCCGCAGTACACTACATAGTAAAATAAATGATTTCATTCAAAAGTGCAACTCGTCCTACAAAAAACGAGCCCTCATATGTCTATGTTGACAGAAAAAATAAAATAGATATGGTTCTTGGAAAAAAGGGAGAAAAAAACGAAAATAAAACATGGAAAATTGCCTGGGGGTGAAGGGGTTAAATAGTTCAAGGTAGAACTCACAGATTCTCAATAATGTTATGAAGGCGGACTGCATGGCGAGGGGGTGGATTGTACAGACCTGTGAAAATGGTACTGAATAAAAAAAACTAATTCATCTTGTATATTGTGCCTGTTGTATTCTCTGGCATTATTTCTCGTTATTGTTGTTCTTATTGTTTCTATGTTACATTGTATATAGACATTATAATAAATTGAGACCCAATTAATGTTAAAATTTTTATATCTGTATGTCATTTGTTTTCATTCTGCTATATAAATAGCAAAACTCAGAACAATGTCGTCCTGTGACCTTTTTTATGACTTGTATTTATTAACTTGCTGCAAATTAAACTGCAGCTTCCGCCATGGTCAGGAGGTGCCATTGTCAGAACTGGAACCACGTAATTGTTTACACTCACATTCTTCTGCTTTACTTGTGCAAAAAAACTAATAGATTTTCTTATCAATTACCTGAAATGTTTAACAAACCTGATTCAGTCTCTGGTTTAAACTAGTAATTCTACTAGTAAATAGCTAGGGGGTGGTAGGTAAACTAGTGAACTTTTGACATAGCCCCAAACAGTATGTGAGACGCTATAGGATTAGTAATTAGGATCTGACAATCATCTGACAATCTCTAATAGTGTGAAATACAAGGTTGCACCGGATACACTTCCTTCTGGAGGTTAAAATAAACATCAAGAAAGTTGGACACAATTTCACAAATCGTACTATTTTTACTTAGAGATATAGAATTAGCTTGAATATTTTTGGTCTTATCACAAATGTTACATCTGTCCACTACTCTATATAACCTTATAAAGAATATCGGTCACAGTGGCGTAACTAGAGTCCAATGGGCCCCAATGAGACATTTGGACCTGACTCCCTCCCTGCATGCGTATGTTGCCATTCCCACATGCACATTGGTCATGTATGGGTCCCGTGTAGCATTCTAAATCCGTTAGACTTATGACTCGCCCCCTCTTCCCCTTCTTTATGTATCAATCTCTCCCATCCTGGTATATGTGTACCCATCCTGCTAAATATGGGCCCATTCTGCTTTATGTGGGCCCATCCTGCTATATATGGACCCATCCTGCTACAAATAGTCTTCCTCCTGGTATATATGGTCGACCTCCTGGAATATGGCCCTTATCCTTGTATATATGGTCCTGCTCCTGGTATATGTGCTCCTTATCCTGGTATATATATGGTCCTTCTCCTCCTGCCACCATAGTCCTCTAATTATTATAATGCACCCCCATGTTCTTCCATATATTGTAATGTACCCCATAGTCATCTATGTATTATAATGCACCCCATAGTCCTCTTTGTATTATAATGCACTATGTATTATAATCCAAATTATTACAATGCAGCCACATATACCTTCATCTAATATATAAAGCTGAGTGCATTAATGTGTGTATGTAGCATTAGCCCCACCCACTTTGCTTAGTCATGCCCACTCCACATAGCCATGCCCACTCCACACAGCCACACCCACTCCACAGATTTTCCATAGGCACGCCCAGTCCACATAACCACACCCCTCCACATAGCCACACCCCTTCATAACTCCATCACCTTTATGGCCCTGCTCCTTCACAATGTATGTAAGTCCACTAAAGGAATCTGCACTGTCGCAGCTACAATCACAAAACTTTGCCCACACACCCTATTTAACTAAGGGTTTGTGGAGGGCAGGTTTAGGGGGTGCGGGTGCAGTGCGGGTATTTTTTTGATGGAGGGGGGTGGTAAATTTCTCAGTTATGCTACCTGTAAGATTAAATATCACCATATTATGTTACAGTTGACAGACTCCCTTTATTTAAAGGGAACCTGTCACCTAAATAAATCCCCCAAGGCTATCACTACCTGTCCCTGCACCCTCCTATTGCTAACTATCCCTTTGTATGCTAAATGTGCATTGTGAGTGTGTAATAAAATGTATTTATACCTTAGTGGGGCATATGTTAATGAACCGGGGAGCTACCATTGCTAGCCCCTCTGGGCGTCCTCTCTGTGGCCCCCTCGCCGCCTCCAGGAGTCTTTATCACACCCCGATGGGCGTGATATTGAAATCAAATTTCGCCCCCCAGTCTGGCTCCCTCCGCTCTGCTGTGCAGCCTTTCTGTGGTATGACGCTGAACGCGTCATTTCCGGAACTGCAAGCCCCATAGCAACCCAATATTTATCTTAGAAGCACAGCTAAGTGAGGCCCCATAGAAACCCAATGTTTATCTTAGTGTGGCGCCCCACTCTTCAGTGCACCACAGTAGGGGTACTGCACCCACAACAGAGTGTGCAGTATTCCGGTCACAGGGGAGTGTAAAGTTAACATGAGGCTCCCATCCCAGCACTCACACACTCTAGGGCCAGGGATGATGGGGTTAAATCTTTAGGAAAGTGACCCGGACCCAGTGGGCGGAGTTAGGTGAGGCGGGAAGACACACAATTGGTTCTAATCTAAACTGAAGAAAGAAGCAAGGAGGGAGCTTTGGAGCAGCTCCCAGGGATGGTGCCTGAGAAAGGCACGGCAACCCAGGAAAAAAAGGGGAAACCCAGTGCCAGACCACCAGACAGGTCTGGGGGAATCCCAGTCCACCAACAGAGAGCCGGCTCCGAGTAACGGTACAAGCGAGTTCACCCCTGAGCCGTCGACACCAGCCAGTCGAGGGTCAAAATATCAGTCCTGACCCCTCAGTCCAGAACATGCAGCCCCACCAAAAGCACTAAACAGGGTTGAGCCCCTTAGAAGAGAAGAAGGGTACCTCATAGCACCCAACAGGCCTGGTAGACAAGTGGGCTGTGCAGAGCAGAAGCCAAGGATAGTAAGGAGGCGCAGGAACACAAGGGACAAGGAAAGACAAAAGAAGGTATACTACAGGAGTCTCAAAGAGACCTTATCTTCCCTGTGACTACCTGGCCAGCTACCCCTTTGAAAGACTGTGTAACTGTGAACCTGAACCTTGAACTTATACAAGTAAAATACCCGTAAAGAGTCACACGGCCTCAGGGTCTCCTTTCTACATAGACTGTTCCAATACCTCCACCTGCAGAGCTGCCTCTCTGTGCAAAGGCCCCATCCATCTCATCATAACCCCAGGGAATCAACTCCGCCTGAGGGGAGCTATACCATCCGGCTGCCTGACCATCATCCCCGGAAGCCTACGGCAGCACTGGTGCCATCACCAGACATCACAGGTGTCCGGAAATGACGCGTTCGGTGCCATACCACAGGAAGGCTGCATAGCAGAGCGGAGGGAGCCAGGCTGGGGGCGCGAAAATTTTTTTTTTAAACCATTTTATTTTTGCAGGTTAAGAACAGCAATATAACAAATATAGCTCAGCAGAGCTAGAATAACATTTGTAATACACAGGCAAAAGAAAAAAGGGGGGAAAGGTGAAGAAGGGGGGGGGGCAGGGGGAAAGGCATGAGGAAAAGCGATCGGTTTGATATTATCAACATGAGAGCATTGTTCAGTGTCTGACTGAGAAAGGTAATAAGGGGACTCAATCCAAGGATCCCACCATGATGAGATTTTCGTCCTGCTGTTAAGGTCAAGCGCAAGGGCCTCCTCGTAGGAAAGATGAAGATGGAGTTGGGAAATCAGTTCCTGTACCAACGGAATAGACGGGAGTTTCCAATGGCGAGCGATGCACAGTCTGGCGGCCGTTAGAATGTTCGTGAGAATAGGACGTAGGGGAGAGGGTATGTCCTCAATGCCGAGGCCCAGTACAGCTAGGGAAGCCTCTAGAGAAAATGGGAATCCCAATACCTTAGTAAGTACATCTGCTACCTCCTTCCAAAAAATCTGAAGCCTAGGACAGGACCACCAAACATGCTCGAGGGTGCCCTTTTGAGAGCAGAGTTTCCAGCATAGAGCCGAGGAGGCCGTGGCTCTCCCAAACCTGGCCAGTTGGGCGGGCGAAATATACCAGCCAAGCTGGATTTTTTTTGCTTGTTCCAACATATTTATACAGGATGTGTAGTGACCCGCATGGGTGGCAGCCCTGCGCCAGGCTCCAGTAGATGCCGAGAAGGAGAGGTGGGACTCCCAAGAGGTCATATAAGGAAGTTTCACGAACTCCCTAGGGATGAGGAACATCTTGTAGAGAGTGGAGACTCCGTGTGCCCAAGGACCTGTGGATTTAAATGGCCGTTGGAGCGGATTGGACAGCAGATGAGTAGGGAGACAGCGAATACCAAGGGTGTGTAGCAGATGGCGTATCTGTAGGTATTGGTAAAATATGGTATTTGCCAGGTCAAATTTGTTCCGGAGTGCCTCAAAAGATAGCAGACCTGTGTCTCCAAACAGATCACGCAGCCTGACTATACCTCCATGTCTCCAGCGAGAGAGAGAAAGATCCACAACCAACAGTTCAAGAGCTTCAATTGAAACATCGCCAAGTAAAAAAGAAAAACAATTGTGTCTGACCGAGGTCCAGACCTTCAACAGAGAAGTCATAGTCAGTAGAGGAGGGGGGTAGGGGAGTGATTGAAGCAGAGATGCTTCTAAAAGGAGCTTAGTCGAGTTGGAAGGGGAGAAAGCCCTTTCAATGTGGAGCCAGGCGTCACGAGCAGGGCCAGTCTCCCACCAGAGCTTGGCAGGTTCCAATAAGGCAGCTATGTGGTAAGAACGGACATCGGGGACACCTAAACCTCCATCTGAGTAGGGTAAGGACATAATTCCGTGAGATACCCTGTGAGGTCTGCCTCGCCAAATAAATGAGTTGAAGGCCTTTTGAAAAGCCGATGTGTATTTTTTGGGAAAGTAGAGGGGGAGACATCTAAATAGGTAGAGAAGTTTAGGAAGAGCGAGCATCTTGATCACCTGAATTCTGGCCATCCATGAGAGAGAGTCTCTGGGGATCCCATCCAATAAGGACCGAATCTCGCACATGGCAAGGTCGTAATTAATCCGTACGATTTGTTTAAGGTGGGTAATTTGGATGCCGAGGTAAGTGAAGCCGGAGGGAGCCCATTTGAAGGCGTATTTAGATTGTAGGAAACGTTGGGTGGGGAGGGAGAGAAAAAGGGGGAAAATAGACGATTTAGAGAGGTTAAGTTTATAGAATGAAGCGCTGGAGAAATCAGCAAGAATGGAAAGGAGTTCGTCCAAAGAGTCATCAACAGCGGTGCACGTAACAATGACATCATCGGCGTATAAACCAATTTTGTAAGACCCATCGCCCACCGGAATCCCGTGAATGCGAGGGCTTCGACTAACAATGGAGGCTAGTGGCTCCATCACCAGAGCGAAGATGAGTGGCGAGAGGGGACAGCCCTGACGTGTCCCGTTAGAAATCAGGAACGTGGGGGACTGAAAACCTGAGGCCATCACCGAGGCAGAGGGATTTGAGTATAGAGCAGAAACAGCTCCAACAACAGGGCCCATCAACCCGAATCTCTTAAGAACCTCGGTGATGTAGCCCCAGTGCACCCTGTCAAACGCTTTTTCAGCGTCTAGGGACAGGAATGCACTGGGGATATGGCCCCTCTCCACCACATTCAGCAGGTCTATAATTCTACGGGTGCCGTCCCTTGTCTGCCTGTTGGGGACAAACCCTACTTGGTCAGGGTGTATGATGGAGGGCAGAACCTCCATGAGCCTAGAGGCCCAGACCTTAGCATATAATTTGACATCGCAATTCAGGAGGGCGATGGGTCTGTAGTCACCAGGAGATGTCAGGGCTTTCCCGGGCTTGGGCAACGTCACAATGGAAGCCTCAAGGCCTTCACGCACAATTGTACCAGACCGCTGCCAATGACCAAAGAGGCGGAGAAGAAAAGGGGATAGAATAGATGAGAATTGAGTGTAGTAGGAAAAGGAAAAGCCGTCAGGACCGGGGGCAGAGTGTGTTTTGGAAGATTTGATAGCAGTCTGGATCTCTGATAGTGTCAGAGGGGCATTGAGGGTAGCTAGTTGGGCATCAGATATCCGAGGTAGGGAGGCTTTGTCGAGAAAGGAATTAATGGAGTCAGGGGTGGAGTAGGAGTCGAAGGGTCGGATCGCAGGTTATATAATGAGGCATAATAGTCACCAAATTCTGCCGCTATGTCAATGGGATTAAGCACCTTATTACCATTCTTGGCTAAGAGGAAAGGGATCCTAGTGCGCGCTGCCACCCGCTTGACCCTTCGAGCCAAGACCCTCCGGCTCTGTCGCCCAGGGAATAGTATTTAGCTCTTAGGAATTTTAAGTTTTTCTCGACCTTAACCAACATCAGAGTTCGCAAGTCATGGCGGGCCTTAATCAGATTTTGAGTAAGCTGGGGGGTGGGGTTTTGCTTATGTTGGCGCTCCAGATTGAGGAGGTCAGAGGTAGCCTGCGTGATGGCAGCGATGCGAAGTCTTTTGGTGGCAGCAGAAAGTTTTAAAAGATGGCCCCTAATGACGGCCTTATGAGCCAGCCACAGGGTATCCTCAGAAACATCGGAGGTATCATTCAAGGCGAAATAGGAACGTATATGTTCCTCTAGGTCAGAACTGTTGGTTGGATCTGCAAGAAGGTAATCATTCAGCCTCCAGCGGGCTGGAGGGTGGATGACACCCATATGGGCTAGTTTGAGGGTCACAGATGCATGGTCCGTCCAAGATATACCATCAATTTTCGCTTTGGAACAACGAGGGAGGAGAGCATCATCAACAAGGATATAGTCTATGCGGCTATAGGAGTGGAAGCGGGGCGACAGGTAGGAGTAATCTCTCTCTGTGGAGTGAAGGTATCTCTAAACATCATGTAGCCGATGGGAATGAATCAGAACTCCCATGTCAGGTCTAGATTTGACAGGTACGGAACAGTCCATTTGGGTGGACATTGTGATGTTGAAGTCTCCCGCTATCACCCTACTCCCACTCACAACAGGTGCAAGGGTCTTGAAGAAGGCTCTCAAAAATTTTAGCTGACCAGAATTGGGACCATAGAGGGAAACAATTGTGAGGGGGACACCATTAATAGTGCAAAGCAGGATGAGATACCTGCCCATGGGGTCTTGGATTGTGCGGATGTGATGAAACACCACAGTTTTCGAAATGAAAATGCCCACTCCCGCTTTCTTTACCCCTGCACTGGCTAAAAACCGAAAAGGGTAATGTGCAGAAGCCATTCTAGGCTCATCCCCAGGGAGTAGGTGGGTCTCCTGAATGCAGACAACCTCGCATTTAGTTTTGAGAAGCTGTCTCCACACCAGGGATCTCTTGGCAGGCGAATTGAGACCATTTACATTCACTGATAATATGGATACGCTCATGATAACTAGAGATATATACAAGTTTCAGCTGTTACTCTGAGGCAGAAATCAGGAAATTATGCAAACCGATATCACATATGGGATAATAAATGCAGCAGATAGGGAGTGAAGGGAGAGAGGTAGTTAAGGGAGGTGGAGAATACCAGGGAGGGAAGGGAGAGAGGTGGGAAGGGAGCAGGGTCGATATGCACTAAGGCACCACACAGTAGGGAGGGAAGGAGGGAAGGGAGGGGATATGAGAGAGAGGAGCAGAAGAGGGAACACTAGTACAACCAAGGGGAGAACAATTTGTTCTGCATGCAAACTGTGCACACAGAGAAAAAAGAAAAACAACGAACTGCCCACAGGAAAAAGTCCGGCCAGGCAAGAGTGTGCAAAAAACACTCTCCGGGGCAGAGCCTCACGCTCTCAATGTGAGCGAGGGCAGAGGAGTAACTGTGGATTTTAAAACAAAAAAGAAAAAAGAAAAAACAGCAACAGTGGAGGTCCCACTGAAGAGAGCTCCAGAAAGTCAAGGCAGAAAAAAGAAAGGGAAAAGAAAAAAAAGAAAAAAAAAAAGGAGGCAAAATGTCCCACAGTACTTCAGGAAGGCACCACAAGACAGAATCAACTGCAAGGTCCAGCATCCTCACTCTTGGTCCCTGTGAGGTCCCTCTTCTCCAGGGGTTCTCCGGGATGGGGAGGAAGGCGATGGTGTAGCTGAGGGAGGTCTATCATCCAGGCCCCATTGTGCCAGTAGCTTCCCGGCTTGATGAGGTGTGTGGCACACTGTCGTCATCCCATTTCGTCTGATCACAAGCTTAGTGGGGAATCCCCACCTGTATTGCACTTCCTTGGCACGCAACAGCTTGGTGAATGGCTGGAAAGCCCTGCGCAGGGCCATGGTTCCCGGAGAGAGGTCCTGAAATACCTGCAGGGCTGAGAAGTCTTCAGGGAGGGATGGGCAGTCACGGAGGGCACGCAGAAAATCCTCTTTCAGCTGGAAGAAATGGATGCGAGCCAGCACGTCCCTGTGGTGGGAGGGATCCAGGCCGGCCGGCTTAGGGACCCTGTGGATCCGGTCGATAATCATATCCCGTTTGTCTACATCAGGGAGAGCAGCCCCAATGAAATCCTGGAGGAAGCTCCGTAAATCCATACTGGGGACGGCCTCTGGGACACCCCTAATGTGCACATTATTTCTCCTGGACCTGTCCTCCAGGTCCAGGGTTTTGCCTTGTAGTTTGCCCACCTTGTCCTCCAGTGCATCGTGGGCGTCCAGGAGATCGTTATAAGAGTGCACCATCTCCGCCATTTTCTGCTCGAGTTTGCTGGTTCTCCCGCCCAGCTCCGTCACCTCCCCCTTAATGTCCGCCACCATCCGTTGCATGTCATCCTGCAGGGACAGGCGTAGGGAAGAGAGCAGCTCCTTCATAGCCCCGTGGGTGATCGGTGCTTCGGGATTATTTCCCTCCCAGGCTGGGACGCCTGTCGGAGGACTTCTTCTGGCCGCGCGTACTGCACGGGGAGAAGCTGGGGCGGCCATCTTAGGAGCGCCGAGCGGGGGCCGAGAGGGGGAGAAGAAGTCTGATACCTTCGCCGGCTGTGTGCGGCCCGCAGATTTAGTCTTCCCCATGCAGTCCTGAAGTGTTCAGAGAGGTCTGGACCGGGTTTCAGGGCTATCAGAGCGAGGATGACGGTATTAGAAGCCGCTTCGGGTCCTGTGGTGCGGGAGCTCCCGAATTAGGCAGCCGACACCATCACCGGCTTAGCCAAGCCCCCCCGCGAAATTTGATTTCAATATCACGCCCATCGGGGTGTGATAGAGACTCCTGGAGGCGTCTGTCAGGAGGTTCTAAAGAGGACGCCCAGGGGAGCTAGCAATGGTAGCCCCCCGGTTCATTAACATACGCCCCACTAAGGTATAAATACATTTTATTACACACTCACAACACACATTTAGCATAGAAAGGGATAGTTAGAGTAGTAATAGGAAGGTGCAGGGACAGTGTCACATCGCCATTGGACTCGGTGACCGATGTTCCTGCCTCGGCCGCTGGGAGGAGCCGGATTCCTTCGGCTGGTGGCACCGGTGACAGGAGGGCCTTGTCCTCATATGGAACTGCTCCCGCGATGTCTGCCTCTGTCGCTGAGCGCCGCTGTGTTTCCCCTCTGGGTGGTGTTGGTCGCAGAGGAGCGGCCCTGCAGAGGTGTCTGTTAGGCGCAGCCTGCGTTCTTCTGTCAGAGGTGGCGTGGGTGGAGCCAGTCGTGCATCTCCATCTGGCCTGGATCTAGGGGCGGTCCGGATGAGGTCATCGGGCTGTGAGCTCCAGCCTATGGGAGGTAACCGCGCCCTTCAAATACATTGGAGCCTGTCTTGCAGGCCGCCAGATATAGTTTTGGTTCCCCAGTGATATAGTGTATGTTTAGTTTTGTCTCTGACCTTGGCCTGGATTTCTGACTCTGCCTCTGCCTATTGATTTTGTACCTCAGCTGCCCTCTTGGTTTTGCCCTTGACCCTTGCCTGGATTCTCGACTCTGCTACTGCCTGACGATTTTGTACCTTCGCTGCCCTCTCGGTTTTGACTCGGACTTCTGACTTTGTTTTTCGGGTCTTGATTTTTTTCCCCTGGCAACCTTCCCTGCTCTGTTGCTCATAATAGGCAGCTACCCCCTGGGCTCCGCTATAATTCCAGATCCCTGTATAGGGGTTAAGGGTCTCGGGGTTTCTCGGGGTGCTGCCTTACCAGCAGCTCAGCCTCATAGCGGATGGTTGTCACATTATATCTGGCCATAACATTTTTATATATATATAGATATACTATATATAAAAACATTCCCTCACCTTTTTTTTTCTCTCCTTTTTCCAATGGTTCTACCTGTTTTTTTTTCTTTTCTCTGAGCTGTGTCTGCTGTGATTGCTCCCTCACAGCATCTGTGTCCAGCTTCTCAGTCCTGTGGAGGAACACTCCCATCATTCCAACATGCTGTACAAGCCACAAGCTGGAGTCCTCTGCATGACCACTGGAGATCAGAAGGCCTCATTCCCTGGATGTCAGCACCTGGGGGGCTCTGGCTCTGCCTGCCCGGGTGCACAGGTATTGCCAGCGGATGCTGCCAAAGTTTTATTACCTATTTCGTTATCTTACCTTAAGAAATCTGTGTGTTTGGAGGCTTATGTAGACAGTGGCTCAGAGGGAAATTTCATAGATCTCCATGTAGCGAGAACTCTTGGTGTATCACTGCTAAGACTTAATGCCCCCATTAGAACCACTGCAGTTAATGGCACTCCCCTCATCCAGGGTGGAGTGGAATTTGTCGCTGAGGAAGTGTCAATGTTGGTGGGGTCTTTACATGCTGAAAATGTGTCATTTTTTGCTATCAATAATCTATCATCTGCAGTAATCCTGGGCATGCCATGGTTACGTAAACATAACCCAGTCATAGACTGGCACTTGGGTGACATCGTGCGCTGGAGCCCAAAGTGTCAGGAAAACTGTATCTCGCTATCTGTAAACCAAGTGAAGGTCAAGACTCCTCCATTTGTACCATATGCCTTTAGAGACTTTGAGGATGTGTTTTCTATTCAGGAATCAGAGAAATTACCCCCTCACAGAAAGTATGATTGCTCCATAGATTTGATACCTGCTTCTCGTCTCCCAAAGGGGAGAATATTTAACCTCTCTGGTCCAGAACGTCAGGCTATGAATGATTACATTGCAGACAGTCTGAGAAAGGGGGATATTAGACCGTCCACCTCACAAGTAGGAGCTGGTTTCTTTTTTGTGGGAAAGAAAGATGGCGGCCTCAGACCTTGCATTGATTACCGCGAATTAAACGCGATCACTGTGAAAAACCAGTATCCTCTTCCACTCATCCCTGATCTTTATAATCAGCTGTTGGGAGCCAGGTATTTCACCAAACTGGACCTCAGGGGAGCATATAACCTGGTCCGTATAAAAGAAGGCGATGAGTGGAAGACCGCGTTCAATACGCCTCTCGGCCATTTTGAGTATCTCGTAATGCCGTTCGGGTTAAGTAACGCACCTGCAGTGTTTCAGAATTTTGTCAATGATATTTTCAGAGATATCAGTGGTGTATATGTGGTCGTTTATTTGGACGACATTCTGTTTTTTTCTCCCGGTCTTTAGTCACACGTCCGACATGTCCGTACTGTACTCCAGAGACTCAGAGAGCATTCTCTATTCGCCAAATTAGAGAAATGTGTCTTCATGGAGGAAGAGATAAATTTTTTGGGGTATATCATATCGGCGAAAGGTTTTCGCATGGATCCTTCCAAAATTAAACCCATTAAGGAATGGGTACAACCCAAGTCTCTGAAGGCACTGCAGCGATTCTTGGGTTTCGCTAACTATTATCGTAAATTTATTAAAGGGTTTTCAGAGATAGCCAAACCTCTCACTGATTTGACACGTAAAGGGGCGGATGTGGTTAATTGGAAGCCTGAAGCCATTCATGCGTTTTCTAAGTTAAAAGAGTGTTTCTCCGCGGATCCAATATTGGTGCAGCCTGATTTGGACCGCCCCTTCATTGTAGAGGTAGATGCCTCTGAAGTTGGAGTGGGAGCGGTGCTATCACAAGGCACCGCATCTCTCACTCAACTTCGTCCGTGTGCCTTCTTTTCCCGAAAATTTTCCTCTACAGAGATGAATTATGATGTAGGTAATCGGGAATTGTTGGCAATCAAATGGGCCTTTGAGGAATGGCGCCACTTCCTCGAAGGCGCCAAACATAGGATTACCGTAATTACTGATCACAAAAATCTAACCTATTTGGAGTCAGCGAAAAGACTGAATCCTAGACAGGCTAGATGGGCCTTGTTCTTCTCCAGATTCGATTTTGTGATCACTTTCAGACCGGGTACTAAAAATGTGAGGGCTGATGCCCTGTCTCGAAGTTTTTGCCCCTTACAAGTCGAGGACGTGGAACCGACTCCCATTTTAGCCAAGGGGATTGTTGTCTCGGCTGTGTCTTTGGATCTTCTGGAAGAGATTCGTAGATCTCCAGAACAGGCCCCTGACACTACTCCTGCCCAGAAACTATTTGTCCCTACCAAATTCCGCCTCCAAGTTCTTAAGGAATCTCATGATTCCGTCCTCGCAGGGCATCCTGGTATCAATAACACCATCAGACTTGTAACCAGGAGTTTGTGGTGGCCAACCATAGTAAAGGACTGCAAGGAATACGTACTGGCTTGTGAAACCTGTGCTCGCGCTAAGTCTCCCCGCAACCGCCCTGCCGGGTTGCTCCAGTCCTTGCCTACTCCTGAGGGTCCTTGGACTCATATCTCCATGGATTTTATTACTGACCTGCCACTCTCAGAAGGGAAGACTTGTATCTGGGTAGTGGTAGACAGATTCAGCAAGCAGTGTCATTTTGTTGCGCTGTCCGGGTTACCTAATTCCGAGACCCTGAGCAAAGTATTCATTAATCATGTTGTGCGATTGCATGGTGTTCCTGTGAATATTGTTTCTGACAGGGGCACCCAGTTCATTTCTAAGTTTTGGAAGGCATTCTGTAAACGTATTGGAATTGACTATTCCTTTTCTTCTGCCTATCACCCTGAAACCAATGGTCAAACCGAGCGCGCTAATCAAGCTCTCGAGCAGTATCTACGTTGTTATGTCTCTGAGCATCAATCTGATTGGGTGGAACATCTGCCACTAGCAGAATTTGCCATGAATAACCAGTACCAGGAGTCCATCAAGACCACCCCTTTCTACTGTAATCATGGGCTGCACCCGCGCTTTTGTTCATTTTCTTCTAGGCTTTCTGACGTCCCTGGGGTAGAAAGGTCCGTAGATCAGTTAAAGACTGTCTGGTCTGAAGTGAACAGAAACTTAAAGGGGGCTCAGACTAGGCAGGCGTCTTCTGCTAATAAACGGCGCTCCAAGGGTCCGGACCTGGGAGTTGGGGACAAAGTTTGGTTGTCTACGAAAAATATCAAGCTCAAAGTGCCGTCTGCCAAACTAGGTCCCAGGTTTATTGGTCCGTATGAAATAATTGACGTGATTAACCCTGTAGCCTTTCGTCTGAAGCTCCCTCAATCATTCAAACTGCCCAATGTATTCCATAAATCCCTTCTCAAATTGTACCGATCTCCGATTCGTCCTGTCCGGTCCCCTCCTCCTCCGGTCTTGGTCGGGGGTGCCGTGGAATACGAAGTTCAACGGATCCTTGATTCCCGTTTAGTGAGAGGATCCGTGCAGTATCTGGTGCATTGGAAGGGCTATGGTCCGGAGGAGAGGTCCTGGGTGCCTGCCAGTAATCTCCATGCCAAGGGTTTGATCAGGAAGTTTCATCTTCTTCATCCCAATAAACCGGGTTTTGTGGGTCCGGAGGCCCCTCGTAGAGGGGGGGGTACTGTCACATCGCCATTGGACTCGGTGGCCGATGTTCCTGCCTCGGCCGCTGGGAGGAGCCGGATTCCTTCGGCTGGTGGCACCGGTGACAGGAGGGCCTTGTCCTCATATGGAACTGCTCCCGCGATGTCTGCCTCTGTCGCTGAGCGCCGCTGTGTTTCCCCTCTGGGTGGTGTTGGTCGCAGAGGAGCGGGCCCTGCAGAGGTGTCTGTTAGGCGCAGCCTGCGTTCTTCTGTCAGAGGTGGCGTGGGTGGAGCCAGTCGTGCATCTCCATCTGGCCTGGATCTAGGGGCGGTCCGGATGAGGTCATCGGGCTGTGAGCTCCAGCCTATGGGAGGTAACCGCGCCCTTCAAATACATTGGAGCCTGTCTTGCAGGCCGCCAGATATAGTTTTGGTTCCCCAGTGATATAGTGTATGTTTAGTTTTGTCTCTGACCTTGGCCTGGATTTCTGACTCTGCCTCTGCCTATTGATTTTGTACCTCAGCTGCCCTCTTGGTTTTGCCCTTGACCCTTGCCTGGATTCTCGACTCTGCTACTGCCTGACGATTTTGTACCTTCGCTGCCCTCTCGGTTTTGACTCGGACTTCTGACTTTGTTTTTCGGGTCTTGATTTTTTTCCCCTGGCAACCTTCCCTGCTCTGTTGCTCATAATAGGCAGCTACCCCCTGGGCTCCGCTATAATTCCAGATCCCTGTATAGGGGTTAAGGGTCTCGGGGTTTCTCGGGGTGCTGCCTTACCAGCAGCTCAGCCTCATAGCGGATGGTTGTCACAGACAGGTAGCCTGGGGGGGGCTTTATCTAGGTGACAGGTTCCCTTTAACTGAAAGTAAAATAAAGAAACTCGCAGCAGGATTAATTGTATAGAGGAAATAGAAGTGAATTTTCATGTAAAGCAAACTACAAAAAGTTAATGTATTTTAAAAACAAATACTTAGACGGTAAGGCTAGGTGCTCACATTGAGTGCCTAAGAGGATGTGACCTTCGTCTAGCCCTAGCTAGTGAGTTAGGCAGCAAAACACAAGTATTACTACTGCAGTAAGATAATACTGGGAGAGAGACAAATTAGAAGAAATTTCTGCAGCAAATCTGCATTATCTGGCAAAAAAATGAGCGGTTTTGATGCATTTTCTTCCATGCGTTTTTCTTGCACTTTTGGGTGGAAAAATGCTACAATAATTGACTTGCTGCAGACTTTTTATTCTCCAAATCTGCAAGTGAAACCAATGCAACACTTCAGGATTCTTATTGACTTTGCCGCCATAAAGATTTGCTTGCAGTTTTGTGGCAAAACTGCACTCAAAAACACATAAAGAATGCAATAAAAATATACTGTGTGCACATGCAGGTATCGGACAACCTCTCTAAGCACATAATACTTGCCTAAATCCTTTCTTGCGTCAATAACTGTTTCTGATCTATGTTGCCATTAATAAACTAAGGTATTTGAATGGAATGGTTACATATACTACTAATGCAAAAGAATTCAAAACTTTCACATGAAGATAAAGACAGAATGCAAACACAACCTATATATGTCAAAATCTTCTGCAAGCACCTGAAACAAAGAATTGGCAGCGAAGGGACCTTTGGTTTTCATAAAGTTTGGCTGGTGAGAGAAAATGAATGAGACTTTATTAAAAGAACAAGAAGAACATAGACTAGAAATAGCTTGGAGGAATTTACAGTTACAGAAGTTTTCTACGACTATTACTTACCAGACAGAGTAATGCAAGCCAACAGTCACCACTGAAAGTGTTGGCACCTTGAAATTGTTCTAGAAAATGAAGTATTTCTCCCAGAAAATTATTAATTACATACGTTTATTTCCTTTGAGCGTAATGGAACTGCACACAAAATCAGAGAAAAAAAAGGCAAATTAGACAATTTCACGCTAAATATGGGCTGGATAAAATTGTTGGCACCCTTAGCTTCTCCCCTTTTTATCTGGTTTCAGGTGTGATTCTCATATTGCCCAAACCTTTTACTTGGCACCGGTGAGTTTGAACGAGCATCACATGCTTGGCACAAAGTTGTTTATCCACAACAATTTTGTGAGGCCCATTTTTGGGGTTGTGTGTGACATTATGTCCAAGTTGTCCTTTTTATCTCTCTTTTTTTGTGTTGTTTCAATACACACAAAGGAAATAAACATGTGTATGACAAAACTTGTGTAATTGCAATAATTATCTGGGAGAAATACTTTGTTTTCTGAAACAATTTCAAGAGTGTCAACACTTTTGGCAATGACTGTATAACTAGCTGATTGTGCCCTATTTTGTCATACTTTTAAGGCAATTATGCAACAAAAACAAAGAACAAATGAGAATCAAGACAGAGCGATTAGCAGCCTAGCATACAGTACAAAAGAAGAGTGAAAACAGTGAAAGGTAAAAGGGGGCCCTGACGATAGGGAGAGGGATAGGATGACCCCTAAACACTCACCTGCACTCCCTATCGTCCCTAGATGGGTACTTTCCTACATGCACGATCACATACTTAGGAGGATCTGGCTGACCCTGGTCTAGCCCTAGCTAGTGAGTTAGGCAGCAAGACACTAGCATTACTACTGCAATAAGACAACACTAGGAGAGGGAGAAACGAGTGGGAATAAAACGAAAAACACAGCTTCTTTAAGAACAATTTTTCCTGGGAGGTCAGCATAGAAGAACTATAGCTGGCACATGGGAGAGTAAGGAGTGGGTTTAAATAATGAAAAGAGTGACAGCAAAGTGTAGCGATTAAGATATAGTTATATGGAATCTCATAAGGATCAAAAAGGAACTCTTAACCCCTTCAAAACCAAATGAAAATAAATTCACTCCACTCATGTTAATTGTCAAGCGGAATCCAGAGGATCTGTGTTCTGTTAATCGCCGTGATCTTCTAATCCCGGATGCCGCAAAGGTTGGATCGTGACACACTCGGGACAATGAGCCACGTTGGAGGATGCCAAGGTGATAAATTAGATGCACCTGGCCGTAGATATATGATAGAATAGCTTTTGGCCAAACGTTCAGGAGATAACTATCTCTCCTGATTCCCCAATAAACAAGGGCCCCTTGATATGAAAGAAAGGGGAAAGTCACTGCCAAATACTTCTGTCAGCAGCTTATCTAAAAGCAATTGGGCATTGAAATTCTTTCTAAACTTTAGATGAAAATTATATGAACAAATACCCTGCAATTAAATAGCAGAGAGTACTTAGTAAACACTAATTTTGATCAAAAAAGTGTAAAGCCATTCCACCGTGATACCTTGTTTACAGCAGGGTATTTGTTCATATAATTTTCATCTTAGGTTTTGTCTATTTGATGGCCAGTGTGAACATGCTCTTAGGGCCGCTTTACACACACCAACTTCTGTGTCCAACTTCTGAACAGATCTCTGGTTGCAGTGAAATCATGGACACATTGTTCCATTTTGTGGCTGTGTACAAATGGTAACAATGTGTCCATGATTTCACTGCAACCAGAGATCTGTTCAGAAGTTGGACACAGAAGTTGGTGTGTGTAAAGTGGCCCTTATGGTTTTTCTGTACACCATCTCTTGGGCAAGAGCCGTGAGGCCCCCATAAACATATGGTTGACCAACCTTGCCATAGTCAGTAGATTCAGATGACTTTCCCCTAATATGCAGATATCAGCAGCATTAGTAACATGGGAGAATCTCTTTACTAGACAAAATTGGTAACAGGCTCAGAAATAGGGAAAAGGCTGGGGGGGAAGGAATCTAAAGGAATAAATTAAATCCAAATTTCGTCCCATTTACCAGTTAAAATCATGCTTCTCCCTTGCATTTTTCTGCTTCAGGTGATAGAGGTTATTACGTTTGCAAATAAATGTAATTTTCTGCAACCCTTAGCAATGTGGATTACAGAAAATGAGACCGATGACCAGCAATGTTACAGCAAACTGCGAAGGAATAGCTGAACTATTGAACAAAAAAAGAATGTTTTGGCTTTTCGAAGTACCGATAAGTTTAGTGGTGGAGACATTTTTTGCTGATGTAACAAACAAACTGAATGTAGCCTTGAACATGTTTTGATAAAAGTTGAAAAATTACATTTACAGGTCTGAAAAAATATGAATCAGTTCATAATAAATTGTAACAGCTGAAATTGCATTATTGAATTAGTTTATACTTGTTCACAGAAATGTAAAGCAGGACACCAGTGTTTCTTGTTTTTTTCGGCGCTGGAGTGATGCTTTTAATCAGTCTCGTATATCACCTAGAATAGATGTATGGAGATCCAGAATTAAATAGATTTAAACTAAAGAATAAGACAAAAGGAGACAAAATCTCTGGATGATCCTGCTTGTACTCATTCCTTATGATTGACTAGAGGTACATCATCCAAGTGGATGGACTCAGCGGACGTACCTGTGTATGACATGAACTTTGTGAACAGTCCACGATCCAAAGACATAAACACCTTTTTTACATGGGGTGCTCACTGAGCAGTCTATTTCTATGGAACTTTATATTCCTTCATTTTGCCCCCGATGATCCTCCATTGAAGGGAGGTGAAATGCGTAGGGATGAGCTGTTTCAAAATCATAGATTTGGAAGCTTTATTCTCTCTTTGTTAAAAACATCTACTACTGTATACCTGATTAAGTCAAGACCGATTTATCAAAGTGTTGATTATCTGTGACCGGTGACGGGACTCTGTGACTGCTGACAATGCTTACTGATGGACTTAACAGGTTTATCTCTATCAGAGTGTGATCATCATCATTTTTTCCTTTATGTATTGGGGGGTGGGTAGTATTTAGTTGTATATATAATCTACAGTAAGGTTTACTAAAGGCGTTTTTTAAGCTTTGGCTTTTTAAGAATGTATTAATAAAATATCATTCATTGTTAATGAGTTATCTTTTAATCTAAGTTCCCTGCTCCCTCTGGTGTTTTCATACTTTTTTGGCTCTACTCCAGTCACGTGTCGCCATCTTGTGCTCATAATTAATGACTGGTATATGTTACGTCACAAGTGCTCAATGCAACTCTATGAGGCCAAAATGTGCCACAATGAGGCTCTCACAACTCAATAGAGATGTACTGAGTTGTGACATCTGATGCGCTCCATGAAACATTGGAGCTGCCGGCAGGTCACAAAGCCTTTTTGATTGAACAAAGCGGCGGTGATAGAAGACAAAGTTATCTGAAGGTAAGTAAAACACAGAGGGCAAGTGACTTAGGGCCGGTTTACACATAATGATGTCCCAGTGACCGCACGAACGATGGGGGTCGCTGGGATATCGCTTATCTGATCGCTGGTGAGCTGCACACAGGCAGACTCACCAGCGATCAGGACCAGTGAGAACACTAATTTCCAGGGTAAACAGCGGGTAACTAAACAGAGCACTCTATTTAGTCACCCGCTGTTTACCCTGGTTACCAGCTCCCAGCGCTGCACAGCACACGCTGGGAGCTGTATCCAGGGTAAGCAGCGGGTAACTAAGCAGAGCGCTCTAGTATTGTGCGACGCTGGGAGGCCCATGATCGTTGGTCTCCCGCTGTCACACACGACGATGCTGGCCGCCCAGCGGGAGACCAACGATCGAAATATGGCCCTGGCTATTGTACCAATGATCAGCGATCAGCGAGCTGATCGTTGCAGTATGTCCCCACATAGTGACATCGCTACGAGGTCACTGCAACGCCACAGGTTGCAGCGACATCGTTAATGATGTTGCTACATGTAAACCGGCCTTTAGATTTAAAGAACAACAACAGCGGTGACATAATATAATGCAGGAGTGGTGCTTTAATACCCAGCACCCAGGAGGACCTCGCTGCTGACACAGAAACATAAAAAAGCTAGACTGCAATTTGCCATAATGTACGTGAGCAACCAAAATCCTTCTGTGAAAGCGTATTGTGGACAGATGAGACCGATAGAGCTTTTGGTAAAGCATATAATTCTATAATGACCTCAAACATACGTCAAGAAGCCCCCAGAAATGGATGGAAACAAAGTGCTGGATCGGACAATGACCAATTATGATGTTGGGGATGAATATTCTGAAAGTGGTAGGACAGTTCCTGGCAAATAGCGAATTAACGATTGGAAGTGAGTGACTCGGCATCTCCCCGGTAGGAGAATATCCCTGCTGATTAGGGCCAGCCAGAATCAGAGGTCGTCAATTGCTTCTCAAGCTCTGGGGAAGGTGGTGGTAACCTCTACATCT
Source organism: Allobates femoralis (assembly GCA_033576535.1). Lineage (NCBI taxonomy): Eukaryota > Metazoa > Chordata > Amphibia > Anura > Aromobatidae > Allobates > Allobates femoralis. The sequence continues at coordinate 76,563,938 of JARQOC010000006.1, read as the reverse complement.
AGAATGACTCTGCCGTACGCACAGACAGTGCTCACCATGTCTGTCCAGACTTGCATCTCCTTAGAAGGAGTAGAGCCCCAGGGAACCGTGGAAGTGATGCAAGGGCTGTTGATATCCTGGACAGTATACCAAGGACGAGTGACTGTGGTTGACTGTGTAACAGGACAGGAAAAGTTACAGAGCCAATGATGGGTGTGACATTTTGGAACATATGGAAACAGATCTATCAGAGTTCTCTCACAGACTAGTGAGACAGGTGGAAGACTTGCTAGGGCAATACCAGGAGGTGTTCGCCTGACAACAACTTTGGGTGCAGATGACATTCAGAATGAGACCCTACAGGAAATATGGCCCCAATATGAGAAAGTTATTATCAGATACCACCCCGATATACCAATAAATGATTAAACTGCCGACACGTGGGGTTATATGGGAAAATCAGATTCACTGTGCTGCATCCATCATGTTAGTCCAAATGAAGGACAGGAGTTTGAGGTTTTGTGTGGGCTATCGATGGCTGAATACCTGCACGATCTATCTCATACCCCTTTACTTGCCTAAAGAGCATCGAGAGTCGAAGTGACTCTTCTCACCCAAGGACAGGTAAACTTAAAGAGAGGAGGGATGTAAGGATGAAGATGATTCCCACATCAGAGAATGCACAGGAGAATTCTATGTAAGCAAAGATTGCCATCTGCTGGATAGAGTTTGAATAACAGAAACATTAAAATTATTAAAATAAATAAATTAATTATGTAATAATTAGGACAGAAACCAAAATAAGGTGGAGTGATTTTCAGGGGAAGAGAGTCAAGACGGGGCCAGAGCATTTGACTATCTGTGATGCAGCAGAAATAAAACCCTATGGGGCCACAGCAGAGGCGGAGTCATAGACTAGAAACTTCACTGAGTTACTGAGAGGATGACTGTGTGAGATGAAGGGACTGAGTTAGTGAAGGGATGACCGTGTGAGCTGAAGGGCTGTGTACTGAAGAGGATGACTGTGTGAGATGAAGGACCGAGTTAGTGAAGAGGATGACCGTTTGAGCTGAAGGAGCTGTGTTACTGAAGAGGATGACTGTGTGAGATGAAGGGACGAGTTAGTGAAGAGGATGACCGTGTGAGCTGAAGGAGCTGTGTTACTGAAGAGGATGACTGTGTGAGATGAAGGGACCGAGTTAGTGAAGAGGATGACCGTGTGAGCTGAAGGAGCTGTGTTACTGAAGAGGATGACTGTGTGAGATGAAGGGACCGAGTTAGTGAAGAGGATGACCGTGTGAGCTGAAGGAGCTGTGTTACTGAAGAGGATGACTGTGTGAGATTAAGGGTCCGAGTTAGTTAAGAGGAAGACTGTGTGAGATGAAGAAGCTGTGTTACTGAAGGACATGACTGGGTGAGCTCAAGGGACTGAGTTACTGAAAAGGAAGACTGTGAGCTGAAGGGGCCAAGTTACTGAAGATGACCACATAAGGAGAAGGGGCCGAGTTACTAAAGAAGATGACCACATGAGCTGATGGGAATGAGTTACTGAAAAGGACAACTGTGTGAGCTGAAGGGACCGAGTTAGTGAAGAGGATGACCGTGTGAGCTGAAGGGACCGAGTTACCAAACAGAATGACTATGTCTGAAGGGGCCGAGTGACTGAAGATGATGACCATATTAGCTACAGGGACTGGGTTACAGAAGAGAGTGACTGTGTGAGCCAAAAGGACCAAGTGACAGAAGAGGGGGTTACAAAAGACAATGACCAAGTGAGCTGAAAATACCAGGAAACCTAATTCAGGGACAGTATCCTTGAGACGGCTAGAGACCAGAAGGCCACTGTAACAGTACAGCCTTGAGTTACGCTCCTGACAGAAGGAGGTAATTGGTGCAACTTGCGGTTTAATGGAAAACTGAGCTGACTCTTATTAGAGCCTGTTACGGTTACCACTGTAGATGTATGTTGCCCTCATTTGAACATTTTGTTTAAAACTGTGTGGCTAGTTTGTGATAAAAATTTGTATTGCTTGTATAATATCTGCTGTATATTAGTCTGCCATTTTTCTCAAATTTGCATTTTGATCTTTGAAACTGTAAATAATAAATCTCCATCTTGTTCCATTGTAATCACTAAGACTGCATTCTCTGTGCTTCCATTTGAGTCGAGCCGGCAGGGAAGGGGTTACTCGGATACCAGGATGGTGGCTTCGGTGGGGATCACAGCTGGTCGGGTCCTGGTTCTGTGCCCTGGGCAGTCAATGGCTGATGGGGGTGATGATTGGGGGATTATACGTGACGCCACCTGTGGTACCTGGTAATGTGGTTACCAGCGCTGCAGCCAGCCGCTGAGGTGATGCAGTGATAGTACAGTTCCCCACAGGCGGAGCTTTACCTAAGGGCAGCGGGGTGGATGAGAGGAGTAGTAGTTTTTGGTTCTGTGTTCAGTTCGCTGCAGGCGGCGGCGGTGAAGCAGGCACAAACACACACACACACTCACACACAATAGTCTCTGTTTCGGTACCTTTTTACTGATGTCGGGTAGCAAGTACGGTCCAGGAGAGTAACCAGGTGGCCGGTGCAGTTTGGGAAGTCCACCTTAGAGAGTTGTGAGGCCTCCTCTGCCAGTGTGTGCGATGGTTGGGATGAGATCTACCTGAAGCTTGATCTGCCGCTCTTTCTCCTCAGGAGTCTGCTCCAAAAGCTGAAATTAAGGACCTTCTCTTGTGATCCCTGTTTTCTCTAGGGCCATGATCCTTCAACCGGTCTAGCTCAAGCCTTTACTTTCTCCTGAGCTCAGGGGGACTAAATCCTCCTGGTCTGTGGGGATTTCTCTGCTACAAATGGAAATATAGCAGGTACGGACTCTGTGTGTTCGGGTTGACTTTAAGGGTAACTAGCTATGTTCCCTTCTTCTGTTCCTCTTAACTCTCCCACTGGCCTCCTTCCCTCTCCCTAGGGTGCTGCACAGCTCGGATCAGTCTTTCCTGGTTCTGGGCCTTTCTTGGTCCCAGCAACCAGCCCCTTCTAGTACCATTCTTCTGTACTTGTCAACTCCCACTTCTGTACTGTCTTTACTGACTGACCTACTCTTCTGACCTGAACTCCTCCCTCAGACCTGGATCTTTATAGGGGATCTTGCCTAAGGCAGCAAGTAAAGCTCCCCTTCAGGCCTGGGGTGGAAGGTGTTGTGTGCTGTGTGTGCCAAGGTGTATATCCTTCCCTGCACTGGTGGGTCCTGTAGGGGTGCCACATTCCTCCCTAGTTAACTACAATCCTCCGGGACTGAAACATTTTTCTAACAAACAAAACATAACATTAATATTTACATTAATTTGAACAGAGTCTCAAAATAAAATTTACAAAAACCAGGGAAAAATGGGAAAAACAGGGAACCAGTCCATACAGCGTTAGTCCATCCGCTGCAGGCTGCTTAAGGTATTTTTGCCACCACCAGTTCTGTGGCTATGGTCCATTTTTGAAATGAAAAATAGTTCAAAAAGTCCAAACAGGTAAAGTCTCTGTAGTCTTAAAAGTTCAAAATACACAACAACACTTACTACGGGTGCTTCGGCGTAGTAGTCCTAGGTACTGCAGGGACCTCTACTGGTCATAAGCGCTGTAGGCCTCCTGGCCCTGGGGTCACCTATTGGCCAAGAATTTGCTCTCCCTAGACAGCTCCTTATGCCAACTCCACTCACCCCTCTTTCTGATGTTGTGTACCTGGTGTGACCTGTTTTAGCCTACTCTTCACCCTTCTGTACACTAACATTAATTACATATTTACATTTTAAACATTTATTTACATTTTATTGTTGGTATCTTAGTGGTGTTTGACACAAGTTACTACGTGTTGACCTACGTAAAACTGGTATTCCACTAGTGTGTAAGCCTGCTGTAGAGCGAACACTGTCTACTAACCCATGTGTTGGTCTGCGTAACACAGGTATGCCTGAGTGTCTTCTCATTCTCACAGTGGGAATGGCATATGCACCGATTTCAGGACTCTCTGGCTCTGCTACAACGGGTGGTTCTTCTGTTCTTGGTTCTTCAACTTGTTGTGGGAAGCTCCACATTGGTATTAGGTATGCACCATCTATTTGGGGCCAATCTGCAGGTAGATCTCCTAAGATTGTCTTGACTGTCTTTGATTCCTTTTCTACTGGTACTGGACAAGGGACATCTTCCTTTGGTTGTGGGGTTTGAGGGTACTCCTGTAAATGACACTGTTGCTGTTGTTTCTCCATTGTCTTTACTGATCAGACTGGTCTTCTGGTTGTCAAAGTTTGATGGTAATACAGTGTTTGGTTCTGCTTCCCATTGATCATCTAACTTGTGGAGTTTCCTTTTCCTTTTCAAAACCAATTCACCTGGTGTTAAGGGTTTTCCTTGTGCACTTTTGTTAACGTTTGTTTCTTGCTTTTCTCTTGATTTTGCCAAACTTCTCTCAACACATTCTTGTATTTTCTTGTACTGCTCTTTTCTTTTGGTATCCTGATCTGCATCTGAGGTGTTTTCTTCAGGAACTACAATGCCCATTTCAAAGTCTACTGGCAATTTTCCTGGTCTTGCTCTCATGAGGTATGCAGGGGTACAATTTGTTGAGCTCACTGGGATGTTGTTGTAGATGTCAACAAGGTCTGGTAATTTCTCTGGCCAACTGTTTCGTTCTTCTAGTGGCAAAGTTTTTTTTTTTTTTCAAACATCCTTTTTATTGAAAAATTTTTCACTGTTACAATACAGACAATCAGATATATAGAAAAGAAATAAAATAAACTAAGATGAGATAAAATCAAACAACACGTGCCTCCTTCTGATACAGTCTCATATAAGTTATGTGCCTCGTATCGTTAATTAGTTTGGAATGTATCACCTATTAACAGTTAAGTCAATATCGTTATGTTTTCCAGGTAACCTCTTGATTTTTCTTGTCATTGTTTTCAACCTTTTCATGTTGTACATACTACTTCACTCGGCTCTTAATTTTCCCAGAGAACCCTCTATTTCCTTCAATAAATACCACGATGTGTGGCAAAGTTTTTAACAATTCTATTACCACGCGATTCAATTTCTCGCACATTCCGTTGGTTTGGGGATGGTAAGGTGTAGTACGAATTTTCTTGCATCCGTACAAGTTACAGAACTCCTGAAACACTTCAGCTTCAAAGGCAGGACCTTGATCTGTCAATACCTGTTCTGGATACCCGTGTGGTCTGCAGAAGTAGGCTTGAAAGGTTCTTGCTGCTGTCTGAGCTGTTAAGTCTTTCACAGGAGCTACCATTAGGAATCTGGAATAGTGGTTCACCATGGTAAGAGCACAGGTATAGCCTGATATACTGGGTGTGAGTTTGACATGATCTAAGGCTATCAGTTCTAATGGCAGTTTAGTGATGATAGGCTGTATTGGTGCTTTCTGGCTTTTACGATCTTTTCTTCTTAATGAGCATGGTCCACAATTTTTACACCATTTCTCTATGGTAGATCTCATGCCAATCCAATAGAATCTTTCACATAACAATATCTTCAGTTTTCTCAATCAAAAGTGTCCTGCTCCATTATGGTACGCTTCTAACACCATTTGGACGTCTCTCTTTGGAACCACAACTTGCCATACCATTTCATGTGTTCTGGGGTTGATATACTGTCTGCACAATTGATCTTGATAGATGAATAACCTGCTTCTTTCTTTACACAGGTTCTATTATTTCTTTCCACAGGTGTTGGGCCTCTAGTGGAGCATTCTTTTCAAGTTGGGAATCCGGTTGGGTTAACAGCCTCTTCACTAGGCTCACTGCCGGATCACTGTCTTGTGTCTCTTTCCATCCATAGTGAGGCAACAAGTGAAGTGCAACATTCTGACGGTTCTGGTAGATGTTGGCTTCTGTCATTTCTCTTTTTCTATGGAAAGCTGGGAGTTCTACTTCCTCCAAGTCATCCACCTCTTCTTCAGGTCTCTGTAAATATACTTGAGGGTTTCTGGATAGGGCATCAGCATTAGCATTTTTACGGCCTGCCCGGTACTTGATGTTAAAGTCATAATTTGATAGCCAAGCCATACAGCGTTACTCCAATGCACGAAGCTTCGCTGTATCCAGGTGTGTTAATGGATTATTGTTTGTGAAGACGGTAAATTTTGAAGCTGCCAGGTAATGCTTGAACCGCTCTGTTATAGTCCAGACCAAGGCCAGGAACTCCAACTTAATGGAACTGTAGTTTTCTGGGTTCCTCTCCGTGGGTCGAAGTTTTCTGCTGGCATAGGCAATTACTCTCTCCTTGCCATCTTGCATCCGGGATAGTACTGCTCACAAGCCTACATTACTTGCGTCGGTGTAAAGGACGAATGGTAAGTTATAGTCAGGATAAGCCAGGATTTCCTCACCGGTCAGAGCCCGCTTCATCTGCTGGAAAGAGTCTTCTTGCTCCTTTCCCCATTCCATTGGTGGCTCAGAGGACCTCCTCTTCCTAGTTTGGCCTACCAGAAGATCTTTTAGGGGCACTGCCATCTTTGTGTAGCCCTTAATGAATATTCTGTAATACCCAACTAAACCTAAGAATTGACGTACCTCTCTGACGGTGATTGGCCACTCCAAGTGCTGGATAGCTGTCACTTTTTTCCGGATCTGGTGCTACTCCATCTGCGCTGACCATATGCCCGAGGTATTGGACTTTTGGTTTCACCAGGTGACATTTAGATGGTTTGAGCTTCATTGCGTACTTTGTTAGAGCTGCAAATACCTCCGCCAGGTGTTCCAGGTGTTCCTCATAGGTTTTGGAATACACAATGACGTCTCGAAGTTCAGGTGTCCCAGGCAACATTCCATGAGTCTTTGAAACGTTCCTGGTGCATTGCATAACCCGAATGGCATGCTATTGAAATCGCATAGGCCCATTGGTGTTGCGAATGCTGTCTTCTCCCGGTCTTCTTCTCCAACGGAGACCTGCCAGTGAGATCTAATGTAGAGAAATAATTAGCAGTCTTTAATGCAGCAAGAGACTCCTTTATGCGGGTTAACGGGTAAGCATCGTTGTGAGTAATCTTATTGATTTCCCTGTAATCCACACACATCCTCATAGTGCCATCCTTCTTTCTGACTAGGACTAAGGGGGCTGCCCAGGGACTACAGCTATCCCTTATAACCCCTGCCTCCCTAATTGTCTACAGCATCTCTTTAGCACACTGGTAATGGTTTGGTGGAACGGGTCTGTATCTCACTTTAATTGGGGGGATGATCTTCTGTGGGTATGTGATGGTGTACCCCTTTAATCATCCCAAAATCTAATGGATGCTTACTGAATACATTTTCAAACTCTTCTGCTACCCGGTAGACTCAGTGCTTCTGGTGGGAATGGGTGGCCTCAGTTCCAACCTCCAACTGCTGACACCACTCCTCCAGCTGTCCCTTGGAGTTGCTGTCCTCTGCCTGGCTTGATAGGGGCAGGGGTTCTACTGTCTGTATGTTGTTAACACAGACAGTGTACAGTTTTACTACAGTAGCATACCTGGGTAGTTTTGCTTCTTCCTCCCCACAATTTAATACATGGTTTGTTACTCTCCCCTTGCGTACAGCCACCACCCCTCTGGCTGTCAGTAGTGTAGGTCTGTGTTCTGAATATACCAGCTCTACAACTGCCTGGTATTCCTTTCCTCTGAGACCTATAGCTGCTCGACACCATATCATCATTTCACTCTTTGGTGGTAACACAATAGGGAACGGGTCTGTTACCCGTACACTGCCAATCTCTCCACCAGACAAATTTACCTGTTGCTTGTGCATGAGGGCTCGGATTTCTCTCTGGAGGACTCTCTTCTGCCCATTGCCAGCAGTCACAGCAATCTGTTGAAGTAAAAACAACACTTCCGCAAGGCAGTTTTCAATCACATTAGTACCAATTACCATGTAGGGGCATTTATAATTAGGGTCATCTTCTACCACACATAACTCTTGGCCTTTTAACTCTACCCTCCCCAGCTTTAATGTTACTTTTCTAAACCCCACCTGATTCAGTGGTAGTCCATTAGCTGCATGAATAACAAAGCTAGAGTCTGGAGGTTTAAGATCAGTATAAGACCAAAATTGTTTGTAAAGGATATGTGGGATGGTGGTAACCTGTGACCTCGTGTTCAGTAGGGTTGAAGTGGGGATTCCTTCTAGCATAATGTTGAGGTACGGGAGACTTCCCACGTACCGACTACGCCAGTCAGATGGGCCCAGACTTCTTACTCCTGGGGATTGGCCCTCGGACCCAGGAATCTCGGGTTTAAAGCACATCCTCTTACGAAGTGGCCTGGTTTGTTGCAGTGAAGGCAGACAGGTTGTCCTGAAGAATCCGTGTGGTCGATGGCTCTGCGTCGGGATGGTGCATTGGTCCTCTGAATGGGCGACTTGTTGGTCCCCTGAACGGACGACTTATTGGTCCCCTCCACAGGAGACATGGGCTTCCTCCTCATCCACGGGACATCCTCAGGGCAATCAGCTAGCTGGACCCTGCCTGGTGGTTGTGATCCCGGCCTGTCTTGCAGGAGTTTTAACACATAGTCCATGTTCTTGGTTAGCTGCAGAACCTGGTTACGTAGATCATCAGCAGAGTTGGGTGCTACAGCTTTCTCTACAACCTTTGCAGGGTCTTTGGAAGTAGGCTCAAAGTCTGTGGGAGAGGTATTAACCTGCCAGGATGGAGTTGCAGGCTCTGCAGGCAATGGGTCTTTTAGTGCGGTTATAGCACGGTCTTTTAGAGCATTAAAGTTCACATCAGGATGATCTAAGACCCACATGTGTACCTGCTGCCGGTGAAAGGCTGACCTCAACCCAGTCATAAACTGTTCTTCAAGCATTTTATTTTCATCTTGCACACTTGCCGGGTCTACTTGTTTTAAGGACCGGAGTGCCCCTTGTAAACGCATGGCAAAGTTTTCTGATGGTATCCTGCGGTCTCTGTTTACATTGGTAGAATATCATCCTTAGTTCAGACAGTGTGCGTTTTTCAAAAGCAGCTTTGAGCTTGTCAAACACATTTTCTACAGAGCCTCCATCATCATTACTCCAAGACTCAACCTCTAGCTCCGCTGTGCCTGTTAATTGTCCCAGCACAATGGCAGCTCACTGGTTTCCTGTCATTGCATACATGTACAGCACTGCACACATTTTACATTTGAAAGCTTCTAACGTACCGGGTTTACCTTCGTAGGTCGGTAACCATTTTGCCCCCGGTACATACGGCAAGGCTATAGGCATTATCGGGACCACCGCTCCAGGTGCTACGGCTCCCACACCGGCTGCGGGACCAGCTGATGTTGCATCCCGGACATCCTTTCCTGCGGGGACTTGTGCATCGTCGACTTCACTCATGGCGGAGCCCCCCTAGTTAACTGTTGCCAACCTCTGGGGTAAACTTTGAGGTAATCGGCGACTTGCAGGCGGAGGGGAAAGTTCAGAGCTCCGGGACTTCCTGTCAGATGCTGTGTGGCGGCGGATGAAATCAGAGTGTGAGGCGGCGGCCTCTCTTTGCACCCCTTGCAAGTCTCTGCCCACCATCGTCCCGCACTCTGCGCGAGCCGGCAAAAATAAAAATAAAAAATAAAAATGGCGAAAGTTCACAAAAATCAGTCTTTTCACGGCACACAGTACCCGTTTTACCAGGCACGGCATCCTGTTCATGACGCCAAAATTGAGTCGAGCCGGCAGGGAAGGGGTTACTCGGATACCAGCATGGTGGCTTCAGTGGGGATCATGGCTGGTCAAGTCACGGTTCTGTGCCCTGGGCACTCAATGGCTGATGGGGGTGATGATTGGGGGATTATATGTGACGCCACCTGTGGTACCTGGTAATGTGTTTACCAGCGCTGCAGCCTGCCGCTGAGGTGATGGTGATACAGCAGTGATAGTACAGTTTCCCACACGCGGAACTTTACCTCAAGGCAGCGGGGTGGATGAGAGGAGTAGTAGTTTTCGGTTCTGTGCAGGCGCTGCAGGCGGCGGCGGTGAATCAGGCAAATACACACACACACAATAGTCTCTGTTTCGGTACCTTTTTACTGATGTTGAGTATGAAGTATGGTCCAGGAGGGTAACCAGGTGGCCCGTGCAGTTTGGGATGTCCACCTTAGAGAGTTGTGAGGCCTCCTCTTCCAGTGTGTGCGATGGTTGGGGTGAGATTGTAGCACTCTAGGGTATAGGAACTCGGATGTCTGGGCCCTCTGCTTCGGTGGGGAATGTCACTGGTGGCCTGCCCAGATCCATGCCCTGGGGGACAGCCCCAAAAGAAGGGGTATTTTGTATTTACAAGGGATAATAATCTTTGTCTAGTGACGCCACCTGTAGTACCTGGTGACTAGATACCAGCGCTGGCACAGTCCTCTGGAGGGTTGTGGTATTGCGGCTAGGGTAGAGCAAGCTCCCTACAGGTAGAGCCAAGCCTCCGGGGCAGCGTTACCTGTTGGCAGGACAGTGCAAACCGTTGAGAAAAGTCAATGAATGCAGGACAGAAACACAGAGGCAATTCACTCTTCCAGGTACTTTACTTGTAATAGAAAACTGATCAAGATGGTGATACAGCTCACAGTACTTCCTGCAGGATGGCCGGCCAGCTAGTCGCAGCAGAATGCAGAATCCGTGGAAGTCTCTGGCGGTACCTTCTTGGATCTACCCTTTTCCTGTCCCTTCTCTCTCTTCTCGTGGTCTGCTTCTTGAGCAGCAATATGTCCCAAGGGATGAACACCCTGAGAACGTCTTTGGAGCTGAGACAAGTATGGTCGGAGGGTGAAGACTCCAGGCCGCATTGTCAGACCCGTGTACTCCGGGTGAACAAGTCAGGACCTTTCTGTCTGGGCTACTTCTTTCTCTAGCCCGCTTTTGAAGCCCCCTTTCTCTCTTGGGTAAGCTCCCGTTCTCCGTCTTTCCTCGGGGAAGACACTCCTGAAGACTCCCAGTGCGTTCTACCTGTTCCTCTCACACGTTTCACTCTCCAACTCTCTTTTTTGGGACCTCCCCCCCAATTGTATCGGTGGGTGTGTGTGGGATTCAAATCCTTCCACATGTTCTGCATTCTACTTGCGACAGGGGTAACTACACGCTCATCTTTGGGTGCAGTACCCCACTTGTGACGCCTGACCAGTGGCGCGCCACAAGATCTGCCTGAAGCTTGGTCTGCCGCTCTTTCTCCTCAGGAGTCTGCTCCAAAAGCTGAAATTAAGGACCTTCTCTTGGGATCCCTGTCTTTTCTAGGGCCCTGATCCTTCAACTGGTCAAGCTCGAGCCTTTACTTTCTCCTGAGCTCGGGAGGACTAAATCCCCCTGGTCTGTCCGGGATTTCTCTGCTACAAATGGAAATATAGCAGATACAGACTCCGATGTCCGGGTTGATTTTAAGGGTAACTAGCTATGTTCCCTTCTTCTCTTCTTCCTAACTCTCCCACTAGCCTCTGTCCCTCACCCTAGTGCAGGGCCGGCGTTGGGGAGGAACAGACTGGGCAGTTTCCCAGGGCCCCCACTCTCTTAGGGGCCCCCAAAGGAGCTCAACTGAAAATAGCAATAAAACAGTAAAAAAACATTTACAAATACACATATTTGGTATCGCTGCGTTCGTAAGAATCTAAGCTATCAATATATGAAAAAATCAATCCAATTGGTAAATGGTGTAAAGGGAAAAAAAAAAATGCCAGAATTATGTTTTTTGGGCCACCACGTTGTTACAATAAAATGCAATAAAAGGCGATCAAAATGTATCTGACTCAAAGTGGTATCAGTAAAAATGTCAGCTCAGGGCACATAAAGTAAGCCCTCACATAGCCCCGTATCTTCAAAAATTAAAACATCATGGGTCTCGGAAAATGGCAAATAAAGTAAATTTTTATTTTCATTATTTTTTTTTTTTTTAATTTCTGGGGGGTTTTAATGATTGAAATAAAAAAATGTTCAGTATCTTCTTATTCTGACCTAGATAATCAACTTATGAAGTCACTTTTAACACATTGTTAACATAATGAATAAAAAACTAAAAAAAAATGTGGAATTGCACTTTTTTTTGCAATTTCAAAGCATTTGGAATTTCTTTCTCATTCTCCAGTACATTTTGTGGAACTCATCCCGCAAAAAACAAGCCTCGTACGGCTATGTGGAAGGAGAAATAAAAAAGTTATGGCTCTTGGAAGAAGTGAAGTGAAAAACAAAAACAAAAATTGCTCAGTGGTAAAAGTTATAAAATCCTTGTAATTGCCATATAATAGCAGCAGGAGCACCCCCCGCAGGCTTCAGTCTTCACATGTTCATGATGGGAGTAATTAGAGTTAGGGGACCTCCTGTGAGGCACCGCCGCCATGGTCCCCATGGCCGGGGTGCATCACATGCAGGATCAGTGTATGATCCTGTTCACACTGGCCGGATTTACTGTGATGATGCTGTGTGAACCTATTCGGAACATAATAAGTTAAATCTGAGAGTGAGTGCTGTAGATCTGACACATAGATAAGCCTGATGAGCGGCTGTATGGGAACCGTGTGTCCTAATTGGTAGCAGCCCAGGTGGGTGTGTCCTGAGTAATAGCAGCCCAGATGGATGTGTCAGTGTGGGTGTGGCAGGCACGATAAAGAGCCTGCCAGCTGATTGAGTAGGAGATCATTATCAGCCAGAGATCAGCAGAGAGCACCAGAGCCAGAGATCCAGTCTGTGTGAGAGAAGTGATTGAGTCGCAGACTGAGAGAGGCTGAGAGCAGAGCAGTCCAGAGCTCTGTGGTGTGCGGACATGATGGGAGCGTGCTAGCTCCATACCGGTGGCCAGGACCGGGGTCGTGACAACGCCTGGAATGGGGAAGCCGTGGCTGAACCAGGTGGATACTGGTCCAGGCGTGGGACAAAACACGTCCGGGAAAGGAGCCCTTGAGGACGCTTGGTGTACCCATGACCCAGGTAGCGAGACTCGGATCCGTGCCCGTTAAGAAGGCAGTTCCCGTATGCTAGAGTGAACTGTGTACCCTGTGCGTAAAGTGTGCCAGGTGGGCATAGCTGCCATTGGGTCCGACTATACAGTCAGTGAAGGGACCCGTTGAAGTGTATGTGTATTGTATGGCTTATGTAAAAGCCCCAGCGAGTGTATGTAGCCCTACGGGAGGCAGATGAATTGTGCCAGGCGGGCATAGCCGCCATTGTGTCCGACTAAATAGTCAGTGAAGGCACCCATTGAAGTGTATGTAGCCCTACGGGAGGCAGATGTATGAATTGTGCCAGGCGGGCATAGCCGCGATTGGGTCCGACTAAAACAGTCAGTGAAGGGACCCATTGAAGTGTATGTAACCGTGGTCAGAAGCAGGGTTAGAAGGGCTCCTAGAGTGGGGCGAAACACGTCCAGGAAGGTGCCCTCGGGGATGCATGGCGTACCCATGACTCAGGATGCTCAATCCCTGTTCTGAACCCAGAGGAACCACAGTCCATGGATGTTTATATGATGGGCTGTGAGCGTGTGAAAGGACGTATGTGATCCATCGATGCTTATATGATGGATCACATGCAGTGTGTAAGAAGCCGGTCAGGCTGGTGCCTGTATTCCGGGGTAGTGTGGAGCTGGGTAAATAAAGCCAGGCGGCTGGTACCGCAATTGGGACCCACAGGGCCCGTTGATCTGTATGGGTAAATATGTATTGTTAAATGTATGTGGAATGTTTAGATAGGCCGGAGGCCGTAACCACCACAGAAGCGGTTGTTAGTGCTCCAAAGGGGAAAGAGAGGTGGTGGCAGGTCCTGGGTAACTATAGGACGTTATGTGCAATATATGTGTTCTGTACTGTTCTATGTAAATGTATTGTGTATTTATGTACTGTGCTTATAATCAATGTGCAATGTGTCAAACATGCTACCCGGGTTATGTTATATATGTGAGCAAATAAACGGGTAGTCATTGGTTAAATTATAAACACGTGTTTTGTGTTGTCATGCAAGCGGGTTCCCCGGGCGCTACCTCACATTCCTTAATTCCTACATTTGTAGCCAGTTATCAAGCAAAACTTACAAGGCATTAAAGGGGATGTCCAGGATTGATAAAACTTTACTACATTCTTTCTAAAACAGCGTCACCCCTGTGTACAGGTGGTATGTCTTACAGTGCCTACAAGTAGTATTCAACCCCCTGCAGATTTAGCTGGTTGACACATGCGGAATTAACTTGGCATTGTGACATTTGGACTGTAGATCAGCCTGGAAGTGGGAAATGCAGTGCCACAAAAAATTTTTTTGTTTGTTTTTTTGTTTTTTTAAAGCTTTAAAAGTTAATTCAGAGGGTCATTTATTATTCAACCCCTCAAACCACCAGAATTCTGTTTGGTCCCCCTAAAGTATTAAGAAGTAGTTCAGGCACAAAGAACAATGAGCTTCACATGTGTGGATTAATTATCTGTTTTTCCAGCCTTTTCTGACTATTTAAGACCCTCCCCAAACTTGTGAACAGCACTCATACATGGTCAACATGGGAAAGACAAAGGAGCATTCCAAGGCCATCAGAGACAAGATCGTGGAGGGTCACAAGGCTGGCAAGGGGTACAAAACCCTTTCCAAGGAGTTGGGCCTACCTGTCTCCACTGTTGGGAGCATCATCCGGAAGTGGAAGGCTTATGAAACTACTGTTAGCCTTCCACGGCCTGGACAGCCTTTGAAAGTTTCCTCCCGTGCCGAGGCCAGGCTTGTCCGAAGAGTCAAGGCTAACCCAAGGACAACAAGGAAGGAGCTCCGGGAAGATCTCATGGCAGTGGGGACATTGGTTTCAGTCAATACCATAAGTAATGTACTCCACCGCAATGGTCTCCGTTCCAGACGAGCCCGTAAGGTTCCTTTACTTTCAAAGCGTCATGTCAAGGCTCGTCTACAGTTTGCTCATGATCACTTGGAGGACTCTGAGACAGACTGGTTCAAGGTTCTATGGTCTGATGAGACCAAGATCGAGATCTTTGGAGACTGGATGGCACTGCATACGACCCCAAGAATACCATCCCTACAGTCAAGCATGGTGGTGGCAGCATCATGCTGTGGGACTGTTTCTCAGCCAAGGGGCCTGGCCATCTGGTCCGCATCCATGGGAAGATAGATAGCACGGCCTACCTGGAGATTTTGGCCAAGAACCTCCGCTCCTCCATCAAGGATCTTAAGATGGGTCGTAATTTCATCTTCCAACAAGACAACGACCCAAAGCACACAGCCAAGAAAACCAAGGCCTGGTTCAAGAGGGAAAAAATCAAGGTGTTGGAGTTGGCCTGACCTTAACCCAATTGAAAACTTGTGGAAGGAGCTCAAGATTAAAGTCCACATGAGACACCCAAAGAACCTAGATAACTTGGAGAAGATCTGCATGGAGGAGTGGGCCAAGATAACTCCAGAGACCTGTGCCGGCCTGATCAGGTCTTATAAAAGACGATTATTAGCTGTAATTGCAAACAAGGGTTATTCCACAAAATATTAAACATAGGGGTTGAATAAGAATTGACCCACACTTTTATGTTTAAAATTTATAAAAATTCAACTGAGCAACATAACTTTTTGGTTTGTAAGATTTATGCTTCTGTTAATAAATCCTACTCTCGTTTGCAGTTTGAAGGCTCTAACTTATTGGCATCTTATCAAACCAGCTAAATCTGCAGGGGGTTGAATACTACTTGTAGGCACTGTATGACAGCATAGGCCCATTCCCTTCAATTAAGCTGGGGTGTAATATCACACACAACCTGCAGACAGGGGTGGCACTGTTTTTGAAAGAAATCATTCATGTTTATAGAATTCTGGACAACTCCTTTAAAATCAGTATTTTCACTAGTGACCCCAGAACACCAGGATGGGGCAATGGGGTAATTTAAATGTATTTTTTTTATAAGATGAAGAATATAGCAGAATTTTGTTAAAGGGAACCTAACCCCACAAACTAACCCCCCCGCATCTTTAGACCTGTCCCTGCACCCCCTCTTATCATTTCTAGCCATCCCTTTTGCAGAAAAAATCGATTTAGTAAAGTAGAAAAGAAGTTATATTTACCTCTGTCCTGTGTGGGTTCTCTGTTTCTGAATTAGTCTCAAAGGCTGGCCTGTGTGCTGCTGCCTTGTAATTATGTACGCCCCTCTCTGCTTTGCCTTGCTAAGAGCCTGGCTGCGTCATGAAAGGGGCGGGGCAAATCGCGTCATGCCATTAGCCCCGCCCTCTTTCATGACACGGCCAGGCTCTTACCAAGGCATCAAGCTGAGAGGGGTGTGCATAATTACAAGGGAGCAGCAGACTGGCAGACCATTGAGACTAATTCAGAAAAAGAGAACTCACACAGGACAAGGTAAATATAACTTCTCTACTTTACAAAATCGATTTTTTTCTGCAAAAGGGATGGCTAGAAATGATAAGAGGGGGTGCAGGGACAGGTTTAAAGATACGGGGGGGCAGTTTGTGGGGTTAGGTTCCCTTTAAAGATGACATTTAAGTAGATGATCGTATGAAAACATTCCTCTTACTGTCTCTTCAGAATGTAAGTCCTATTACATTAAACACTTGTAGGTAATTTTTAATCAATATAAGGAGTCCTGTGTTCACAATCTCCATCTCTTGGTCAGAGGATAATGGTACCGTCACATGGGGCGATCTCTGCGGCAATGTTGCCGGCAACTCAAGGGAGCACACACTTTTTTGGCGTGATGCCATGGTTGCTGTTGCGATGTCACACGCAGCGATATCGCCGGCAATGCATCTGCAATCTTGCCGGCAACCATCGCAGCCAGGGTTAAACTCTACCCTGGCAGCGATCCATAACATGGGAGTCTATGGGGAAAGTTGCCGGCAACATCGCAGTTGCGACGTCACACAGGGCGATGCAGGCAGATCGCCTGAGCAACATCGCCAGGTTTCCCAACATGTCCGATTGTATGTCGGATCCAGCGCAATCCGGCACCCATAGACTCCTGTGCCATGGGTGCCGGATTCGGTATTTTGTGCGATTTTTGCCCCGGATACAAAAAATGCTGCATGATTCGATTTTGTGTCCGGGACGAAAACCGAAAACATCCTCATCCTGCTGGACAGACAGCAAACCAGTTAGCAAATAGCTGCCATTTGGCACAATCCGGCGCCATAGGGATACATGAGGGCTAAAATCAGATCCGGGGCTGTCTGGTTCAGACTGGACAGCCCCGGATCCAAAAAATAATGGTGTGAAGCCAGCCTTAGGGTACCGTCACACTTGGCGACACACTAACGATCCCGACAGCGATACGACCTGGTAGGAATCGCTGGTGAGATGTCAAACAGTCAGATCTCACCAGCGACGCAACAATGATCCAGAATGATGCGGAGGTCATTGAGACCCTGTTTCTCAGACCTGTAGTATTGAGGTCAAACAGACCGATGCATGGTGCCCAGCGGGACCCCAACGATTAAAAAATGGTCCAGGCAACTCTGACCTGACCAGCAATCTCACAGCAGGGGCCTGGTTGCTGCTAAGTGTCAAACATAGTGAGATCGCTGGCTTGTGACTTAGCAGCGATCTCGCTAGCAATCTCGCTTAGTGTTACGGGGGCTTTACACCACTGTTTGGTAGCGTCCTGTGTACACTGTGTATTGTCATCAAGCTGTCAATTAATAGTAGTGACGAGGGAACACAGAATAGATGGACTGCCTGGCATGTGACCCCTAGTCATGCAGTGATAATATCCTGCTGATAAATCACTGATTAAATTGAAACTACAGCAAATTGCTGTGCAAATGACATCCCTGGAATCAGGGTCTGTGTCCCTAAATCATACCGCTCTCAGATTAAAAAGCAAAAACCTGCTGACAGATTCCCTGTAAACAACTACAATCAGTAAATATTTACCAATCGGCAGCCGTTTAGTGCCATTGCTTGGTCCATGTTGTAGTTTAGTGTTTGATGGAACAAATGTATCTAATTTTCCAGGTATGTCATATTGTGTCAAAATTCCTGAAACAAGAAAATCAGTGAGTTGCTAAACTAGTTAGGCTGGTTCCACACTGGCATTTTTGCCATCAGTGTGAATCCGTCACAAACTGGATGCACCTGCATCAGTTTTCAGCCCCATTGACTTTCAATTGGGCCGGAGACACTTGCGGGTGCATCCAGTTGTGTCTAGTTTGCCATGGATCCAGGTGGATGCAGGTGTCCACAGATTTTTCACAGAGACAAAATCTGCACCTTTTTGTGGTTTTAAATCTGAAGACTTGAATTCACACGGATCAGGGGAACCACGTGTGAAATCTCAATGGGGGCCTAAGCTACATAGAATCAAATGGACACTGGATCCCAGTGGATCCAGACTTCTGGTTCGTGCTCTATGAATTGCGCATGTGCAGAGCATGTGCAGAACGCTGTTCTAAATAACACGCCTCCTAGGGGCGTATCATTTGCCATCCTCCAGATCCCAGTAAAATATGCAAATGGATGCCAGTGTGTGTCGACCTTGCAGTCTGATCACCACAGTGTTAGTTAACTCCATCAGCACAACTACCACGTCTGCTGAGAATTCAGGGATTCTATGATGGACTCCCCCATGCATGCACACACATTTACCAAACTCTGATCAGTGGGCTTAGCACAAAAGACCTGTTTAGGGCAGTGACAGACAGAGGGAGAGGGTGAGGGTTTAGCTGCAGTGAGGTGTAGGAGGGAGGTGTGGCACTTAAGAGTTAGTTCTCAGCGGCTGTAGACAGAGTCAGACAGTGGATGAGAGTGTGGGCCTGCTAATAGCCTTCGGGATGTGCAGAACACAGGCTGTGGATGACAGCTAGTATCTTAGGCTGTAAGGGGCCTGGCAGCAATCAGGAGACTGCTGAGTTGCAAGCTTAGAGTCACATCATGGGACTACCAGAGATACATTGACCGTCGGAGGGCTAGAAGAACTGGTGTGTGTCCAGAGTCTTGAGAGTACGTGTTGCCTGCCTGCTAGTTGCCCTGAGGAAGGAAGAGGCGCATTGGGAAGTGGATAGTATCTAGAACCTCAACTAAAGGAGAAAGACAGCAGAAGAGGCCATATACCCATTCATCATAGCCATGCATGGTTCCTCTCAGACTGACCAGATCGCCCAGTAAACAGTACCCTGGATCTGTGGATGATTGCAATACCAAATAAAAGGTAAAGAACAGTGACTGTCTCCTTCATTCCTTTCTGTGGCCCTCTTCACCTCTGCACTGCTGCCTTCACTCACCTCTACAACCCCCACCATCTCCTCTACTCAACACCTACTACTCCTCCAAAGACCTGCATTTGCTGAGGGTAATGCTCCATCTAGCTGCACCACCATCTATCCCCTGGGACTACTACCTTCAGCGCTGGTCACCTCTGACCAGATACTGGTCACCTCTGACCAGCTGGCGTCATGACAATCTTATCGTCTGTAAATAAGCCCCCTTTACATGTCCATTCCGGGCCATCGCTTCTGGAGACAACAATACAGTGACAGTTTCAATAGTTTTAAGATTGAAAGACACGTCCATTATGATCAACCTAAAACTAAAGAGTTTGCTGTCATGTAAATGTTGGGATCAGTATTAGTATAAGGCTGTTAACTAATGTCTTAATACACATGCTGCATAGAAACAATGACATAAGATCTCCAACCACCCTATTGTACCGTACAGCGTTAAATTTAGTGTTACTTTCCATAAATTATCAGCAAATTGGTGAAATTACGCCAATCAAAATAAAAATAAAAAATAACAGCCTCCTCAATATCCCCTCTAGCTATTCTATCCATCGCCAAGATAGATGCGTTTCTTTCCATTTTAGGTAGAAGTAATGTGCCATCAATTTGCTCCTAATTTAATGGTTAAATGGTATTTATGAGGTCTTAAGTACATCTCAACTACGTATCAATGCAAAAGGCACCACAAAAAATCCCAACATGGTAAAACTCTTGGTTTTGACCTGTGACAACATACAAAACATAAATGCATTACAATCAAATGTACTGTACCTTTTAGGGGTTAGTTTAAGGCAGTCAACTAATGTGTTTCCTCTCTTCTAATTGTTGGGATCAGTTTAAGGCTGTCAACTAATATGTTTGCTGTCTTCTTATGGTTGGGATCAGTTTAAGGCTGTCAGTTCAAAAAGGCTTCCTGGGAACCTCTTGCTCACAACCCTAAACCTCAAAACAGTGACAGTTTCAATAGTTTTAAGATTGAAAGACGCGTCCATCCTAATCAACCTAAAAACTAATGATATTGCTGTCATGTAAACGTTGGGATCAGTATAAGACTGTTAACTAATGTCTTTCGTGTCACATAAATGTTGCAATTAAATTAAGACTGTCAACTAATGTGTTTGCGGAGACATAAATTTTAGGATTAGTTCAAGGCTGTCAACTCAAAAAGGCTTCCTGGGAACCAACTGGCCGACAACCTTAAACCTCAATAAAGTGACAGTTTCAATAGTTTTAAGATTGAAAGACACGTCCATCATAATCAACCTAAAACTAATTATTTTGCAGTCATGTAAATGTTGGGATCAGTATTAGGCTGTTAACTAATGTCTTTCCTGTGACATAAATGTTGCAATTAAATTAAGGCTGTCAATTAATGTGTTTGCTGTGACCTAAATTTTAGGATTAGTTCAAGGCTGTCAACTCAAAAAGGCTTCCTGGGAACCCACTGGCCGATAACCTTAAACCTCAATACAGTGACAATTTCAATAGTTTTAAGACTGAAAGACACGTCCATCATAATCAACCTAAAACTAATTATTTTGCTGTCATGTAAATGTTGGGATCAGTATTAGGCTGTTAACTAATGTCTTTCCTGTGACATAAATGTTGCAATTAAATTAAGGCTGTCAATTAATGTGTTTGCTGAGACCTAAATGTTAGGATTAGTTCAAGGCTGTCAACCCAAAAAGGCATCCTGGGAACCCCTGGCCGGCAACCTTAAACCTGAATACAGTGACAGTTTCAATAGTTTTAAGATTGAAAGACACGTCCATCATGATCAACCTAAAACTAAAGAGTTTACTATCATGTAAATGTTGGGATCAGTATAAGGCTGTTAACTAATGTTTTAATACACATGCTGCATAGAAACAATGACATAAGATCTCCAACCACCCTATCGTACTTTACAGCATTAAATTTAGTGTTGCTTTCCATAAATTATCAGCAAATTGGTGAAATTACACCATCAAAATAAAAATAAAAAATAACAGCCTCCTCCATATCCCCTCTAGCTGTCCTATCCATCGCCAAGGTAGGTGCGTTTCCTTCCATTTTAGGTAGAAGTAATGTCCCATGAATTTGCTCCTAATTTAGACAAAGTAGCTGAAAGATTTATGAAGCAAACAGTACTTGTGAGGTCTGACTATTTTACAATAAGTGTAAGATGTATTTATGAAACTTACATATTTTCATTTCCTGAACTAAACTACTTCTTTATTTTAGTAGGAATTGGTACACAATGAGGTGGTCTTCACCTATCTCTTGAAAAGGGCACAATTAATGGTATTTATTAGGTCTTAAGTACATCTCAACTACTTATAAATGCAAAAGGCACCACAAAAGAACCCAACATGGTAAAACTCTTGATTTTGACCTGTGACAACATACAAAACATAAATGCATTAAAATCAAATGTACTGTACCTTTTAAGGGTCAGTTTAAGGCAGTCAACTAATGTGTTTCCTGTCTTCGAAATGTTGGGATCAGTTTATGGCTGTCAGCTCGAAAAAGGCGTCTTAGGAACCTCTTGCCGACAACCCTAAACCTCAATAAAGTGACAGTTTCAATAGTTTTAAGATTGAAAGACACGTCCATCATAATCAACCTAAAACTAATGATTTTGCTGTCATGTAAATGTTGGGATCAGTGTTAGGCTGTTAACTAATTTCTTAATACACATGCTGCATAGAAACAATGACATAAGATCTCCAACCCCCCAATTGTACTTTACAGCATTAAATTTAGTGTTGCTTTCCATAAATTATCAGCAAATTGGTGAAATTACACCATCAAAATAAAAATAAAAAATAACAGCCTCCTCCATATCCCCTCTAGCTGTCCTATCCATCGCCAAGATAGGTGCGTTTCCTTCCATTTTAGGTAGAAGTAATGTTCCATCAATTTGCTAATAATTTAGACAAAGTAGCTGAAAGATTTATGAAGCAAACAGTACTTGTGAGGTCTGACTATTTTACAATAAGTGTAAGATGTATTTATGAAACTTACATATTTTCATTTCCTGAACTAAACTACTTCTTTATTTTAGTAGGAATTGGTACACAATGAGGAGGTCTTCACCTATCTCTTGAAAAGGGCACAGTCAATGGTATTTATTAGGTCTTAAGTACATCTCAACTACTTATCAATGCAAAAGGCACCACAAAAGAACCCAACATGGTAAAACTCTTGATTTTGACCTGTGACAACATACAAAACATAAATGCATTACAATCAAATGTACTGTACCTTTTAAGGGTCAGTTTAAAGCAGTCAACTAATGTGTTTCCTGTCTTCGAAATGTTGGGATCAGTTTATGGCTGTCAGCTCGAAAAAGGCGTCTTAGGAACCTCTTGCCGACAACCTTAAACCTAAATACAGTGACAGTTTCAATAGTTTTAAGATTGAAAGACACGTCCATCATAATCAACCTAAAACTAATGATTTTGCTGTCATGTAAATATTGCGATCAGTATTAGGCTGTTAACTGATGTATTTCCTGTCACATAAATGTTGCAATTAAATTAAGACTGTCAACTAATGTGTTTGCTGAGACCTAAATTTTAGGATTAGTTCAAGGCTGTCAACTCAAAAAGGCTTCCTGGGAACCCACTGGCCGACAACCTTAAACCTAAATACAGTGACAGTTTCAATAGTTTTAAGATTGAAAGACACGTCCATCATAATCAACCTAAAACTAAACATTTTGCTGTTATGTAAATGTTGAGATCAGTATGAGGCTGTTAACTAATTCCTTAATACACATGCTGCATAGAAACAATGACATAAGATCTCCAACCCCCCAAATGTACTTTACAGCATTAAATTTAGTGTTGCTTTCCATAAATTATCAGCAAATTGGTGAAATTACACCATCAAAATTAAAATAAAAAATAACAGCCTCCTCCATATCCCCTCTAGCTGTCCTGTCCTATCCATCGCCAAGATAGGTGCGTTTCCTTCCATTTTAGTTAGAAGTAATGTTCCATCAATTTGCTAATAATTTAGACAAAGTAGCTGAAAGATTTATGAAGCAAACAGTACTTGTGAGGTCTGACTATTTTACAATAAGTGTAAGATATATTTATGAAACTTACATATTTTCATTTCCTGAACTAAACTACTTCTTTATTTTAGTAGGAATTGGTACACAATGAGGTGGTCTTCACCTATCTGTTGAAAAGGGCACAATTAATGGTATTTATTAGGTCTTAAGTACATCTCAACTACTTATCAATGCAAAAGGCACCACAAAAGAACCCAACATGGTAAAACTCTTGATTTTGACCTGTGACAACATACAAAACATAAATGCATTGTAATCAAATGTACTGTACCTCTTAAGGGTCAGTTTAAGGCAGTCAACTAATGTGTTTCCTGTCTTCGAAATGTTGGGATCAGTTTATGGCTGTCAGCTCGAAAAAGGCGTCTTAGGAACCTCTTGCCGACAACCCTAAACCTCAATAAAGTGACAGTTTCAATAGTTTTAAGATTGAAAGACACGTCCATCATAATCAACCTAAAACTAATGATTTTGCTGTCATGTAAATGTTGGGATCAGTATTAGGCTGTTAACTAATGTCTTAATACACATGCTGCATAGAAACAATGACATAAGATCTCCAACCCCCCAATTGTACTTTACAGCATTAAATTTAGTGTTGCTTTCCATAAACTATCAGCAAATTGGTGAAATTACACCATCAAAATAAAAATAAAAAATAACAGCCTCCTCCATATCCCCTCTAGCTGTCCTATCCATCGCCAAGATAGGTGCGTTTCCTTCCATTTTAGGTAGAAGTAATGTTCCATCAATTTGCTAATAATTTAGACAAAGTAGCTGAAAGATTTATGAAGCAAACAGTACTTGTGAGGTCTGACTATTTTACAATAAGTGTAAGATGTATTTATGTTGATTGCTCTCAGTGTGAGAAACAAGATAAAAATCTTGTAGTTGTGATACCTTGTAATGGCTAACAAAAATAAAATAAATGATGTCATAAGGCGAGCTTTCGATACGACTCAGGTCTCTTCATCAGGCATGATATGACAAGATATTGAATGAAAATGAAAATATATGCATGCACAACTAAAATGATTGGACATTTGACTAAATAAACATTACAAAGGTTGGACATTTGGCAAAATAATCAAAGCTGCCTTGGAGAGCATCTTCAATCGGGCAGGCCCAGTGGTCATAAAGTCTCTAGGACACTAATTTATAAGAAAAGTCGTCTCGAAAGCTCGCCTTTTAACATCATTTATTTTATTTTTGTTAGCCATTAAAAGGTATCACAACTACAAGATTTGTATCTTGTTTCTCACACTGAGAGCAATCCACAGTTTCTCAACTGGCTAACACGGTACCAAACCTTTTTCTTCTAGATGTATTTATGAAACTTACATATTTTCATTTCCTGAACTAAACTACTTCTTTATTTTAGTAGGAATTGGTACACAATGAGGTGGTCTTCACCTATCTCTTGAAAAGGGCACAATTAATGGTATTTATTAGGTCTTAAGTACATCTCAACTACTTATAAATGCAAAAGGCACCACAATAGAACCCAACATGGTAAAACTCTTGATTTTGACCTGTGACAACATACAAAACATAAATGCATTATAATCAAATGTACTGTACCTTTTAAGGGTCAGTTTAAGGCAGTCAACTAATGTGTTTCCTGTCTTCGAAATGTTGGGATCAGTTTATGGCTGTTAGCTCGAAAAAGGCGTCTTAGGAACCTTTCGCCGACAACCCTAAACCTCAATAAAGTGACAGTTTCAATAGTTTTAAGATTGAAAGACACGTCCATCATAATCAACCTAAAACTAATGATTTTGCTGTCATGTAAATGTTGGGATCAGTGTTAGGCTGTTAACTAATTTCTTAATACACATGCTGCATAGAAACAATGACATAAGATCTCCAACCCCCCAATTGTACTTTACAGCATTAAATTTAGTGTTGCTTTCCATAAATTATCAGCAAATTGGTGAAATTACACCATCAAAATAAAAATAAAAAATAACAGCCTCCTCCATATCCCCTCTAGCTGTCCTATCCATCGCCAAGATAGGTGCGTTTCCTTCCATTTTAGGTAGAAGTAATGTTCCTTCAATTTGCTAATAATTTAGACAAAGTAGCTGAAAGATTTATGAAGCAAACAGTACTTGTGAGGTCTGACTATTTTACAATAAGTGTAAGATGTATTTATGAAACTTACATATTTTCATTTCCTGAACTAAACTACTTCTTTATTTTAGTAGGAATTGGTACACAATGAGGTGGTCTTCACCTATCTCTTGAAAAGGGCACAATTAATGGTATTTATTAGGTCTTAAGTACATCTCAACTACTTATCAATGCAAAAGGCACCACAAAAGAACCCAACATAATAAAACTCTTGATTTTGACCTGTGACAACATACAAAACATAAATGCATTATAATCAAATGTACTGTACCTTTTAAGGGTCAGTTTAAGGCAGTCAACTAATGTGTTTCCTGTCTTCGAAATGTTGGGATCAGTTTATGGCTGTCAGCTCGAAAAAGGCGTCTTAGGAACCTCTTGCCGACAACCCTAAACCTCAATAAAGTGACAGTTTCAATAGTTTTAAGATTGAAAGACACGTCCATCATAATCAACCTAAAACTAATGATTTTGCTGTCATGTAAATATTGCGATCAGTATTAGGCTGTTAACAGATGTATTTCCTGTCACATAAATGTTGCAATTAAATTAAGACTGTCAACTAATGTGTTTGCTGAGACCTAAATTTTAGGATTAGTTCAAGGCTGTCAACTCAAAAAGGCTTCCTAGGAACCCACTGGGCGACAACCTTAAACCTGAATACAGTGACAGTTTCAATAGTTTTAAGATTGAAAGACACGTCCATCATATTCAACCTAAAACTAATGATTTTGCTGTGACGTAAATGTTAGGATTAGTTTAAGGCTGTCAAATAATGTTTGCTGTGACGTAAATGTTGGGGTCAGTTTAAGCCTGTCAACTAATGTGTTTGCTGTCTTCACAAAAAGACTCATAGGAACCAATGCTACACACCCTATAAACCTCAATACAGTGACAGTTTCAATAGTTTTAAGATTGAAAGACACGTCCATCATAATCAACCTAAAACTAATGATTTTGCTGTTATGTAAATGTTGGGATCAGTATGAGGCTGTTAACTAATTCCTTAATACACATGCTGCATAGAAACAATGACATAAGATCTCCAACCCCCCAAATGTACTTTACAGCATTAAATTTAGTGTTGCTTTCATAAATTATCAGCAAATTGGTGAAATTACACCATCAAAATAAAACTAAAAAATAACAGCCTCCTCCATATCCCCTCTAGCTGTCCTGTCCTATCCATCGCCAAGATAGCTGCGTTTCCTTCCATTTAGTAGAAGTAATGTTCCATCAATTTGCCTAAATTTAGACAAAGTAGCTGAAAGATTTATGAAGCAAACAGTACTTGTGAGGTCTGACTATTTTACAATAAGTGTAAGATGTATTTATGTTGATTGCTCTCAGTGTGAGAAACAAGATAAAAATCTTGTAGTTGTGATACTTGTAATGGCTAACAAAAATAAAATAAATGATGTAATAAGGCGAGCTTTCGATACGACTCAGGTCTCTTCATCAGGCATGGTATGACAAGATATTGAATGAAAATGAAAATATATGCATGCACAACTAAAATGATTGGACATTTGACTAAATAAACATTACAAAGGTTGGACATTTGGCAAAAATAATCAAAGCTGCCTTGGAGAGCATCTTCAATCGGGCAGGCCCAGTGGTCATAAGTCTCTAGGACACTAATTTATAAGAAAAGTCGTCTCGAAAGCTCGCCTTTTAACATCATTTATTTTATTTTTGTTAGCCATTAAAAGGTATCACAACTACAAGATTTGTATCTTGTTTCTCACACTGAGAGCAATCCACAGTTTCTCAACTGGCTAACACGGTACCAAACCTTTTTCTTCTAGATGTATTTATGAAACTTACATATTTTCATTTCCTGAACTAAACTACTTCTTTATTTTAGTAGGAATTGGTACACAATGAGGTGGTCTTCACCTATCTCTTGAAAAGGGCACAATTAATGGTATTTATTAGGTCTTAAGTACATCTCAACTACTTATAAATGCAAAAGGCACCACAAAAGAACCCAACATGGTAAAACTCTTGATTTTGACCTGTGACAACATACAAAACATAAATGCATTATAATCAAATGTACTGTACCTTTTAAGGGTCAGTTTAAGGCAGTCAACTAATGTGTTTCCTGTCTTCGAAATGTTGGGATCAGTTTATGGCTGTCAGCTCGAAAAAGGCGTCTTAGGAACCTCTTGCCGACAACCCTAAACCTCAATAAAGTGACAGTTTCAATAGTTTTAAGATTGAAAGACACGTCCATCATAATCAACCTAAAACTAATGATTTTGCTGTCATGTAAATGTTGGGATCAGTGTTAGGCTGTTAACTAATTTCTTAATACACATGCTGCATAGAAACAATGACATAAGATCTCCAACCCCCCAAATGTACTTTACAGCATTAAATTTAGTGTTGCTTTCCATAAATTATCAGCAAATTGGTGAAATTACACCATCAAAATTAAAATAAAAAATAACAGCCTCCTCCATATCCCCTCTAGCTGTCCTGTCTATCCATCGCCAAGATAGGTGCGTTTCCTTCCATTTTAGTTAGAAGTAATGTTCCATCAATTTGCTAATAATTTAGACAAAAGTAGCATGAAAGATTTATGAAGCAACATTACTTGTGAGGTCTGTATATTTTTCAATAAGTGTAAGAATGTAATTTATGAAACTTACCATATTTTCATTTCCTGAACTTAAACTACTATCTTTATTTTAGTAGGGAATTGGTACAGCAATGAGGTGGTCTTCACCTATCTGTGAAAAGGGCAATATTAAGTGTATTTTTAAGTCTTAAGTACATCTCAACTATTATCAATGTGCAAAAGGCACAACAAAAAGAACCACAAATGGTAAATACTCTTGATTTTGGACCTGTGAACAACATAACAAAATCATAAATGCAATTGTAATCAAATGTACGTTATCCTCTTAAGGGTCAGTTATTTAAGACATGTCTAACTAATGTGTTTCCTGTCTTCGAAATGTTGGGATCAGTTTATGGCTGTCAAGCTCGAAAAGGGCGTCTTAAGGAACCTCTTGCCGACAACCCTTAAACCTCAATAAAGTGACAGTTTCAATAGTTTTAAGATTGAAAGACACGTCCATCATAATCAACCTAAAACTAATGATTTTGCTGTCATGTAAATGTTGGGATCAGTGTTAGGCTGTTAACTAATTTCCTTAATAACATGCTGCATAGAAACAATGACATAAGATCTCCAACCCCCAAATGTACTTTACAGCATTAAATTTAGTGTTGCTTTCCATAATTATCAGCAAATTGGTGAAATTACACCATCAAAATTAAAATAAAAAATAACAGCCTCCTCCATATCCCCTCTAGCTGTCCTGTCCTATCCATCGCCAAGATAGGTGCGTTTCCTTCCATTTAGTTAGAAGTAATGTTCCATCAATTTGCTAATAATTTAGACAAAGTAGCTGAAAGATTTATGAAGCAAACAGTACTTGTGAGGTCTGACTATTTTACAATAAGTGTAAGATGTATTTATGAAACTTACATATTTTCATTTCCTGAACTAAACTACTTCTTTATTTTAGTAGGAATTGGTACACAATGAGGTGGTCTTCACCTATCTGTTGAAAAGGGCACAATTAATGGTATTTATTAGGTCTTAAGTACATCTCAACTACTTATCAATGCAAAAGGCACCACAAAAGAACCCAACATGGTAAAACTCTTGATTTTGACCTGTGACAACATACAAAACATAAATGCATTGTAATCAAATGTACTGTACCTCTTAAGGGTCAGTTTAAGGCAGTCAACTAATGTGTTTCCTGTCTTCGAAATGTTGGGATCAGTTTATGGCTGTCAGCTCGAAAAAGGCGTCTTAGGAACCTCTTGCCGACAACCTAAACCTCAATAAAGTGACAGTTTCAATAGTTTTAAGATTGAAAGACACGTCCATCATAATCAACCCTAAAACTAATGATTTTGCTGTCATGTAAATGTTGGGATCAGTATTAGGCTGTTAACTAATGTCTTAATACACATGCTGCATAGAAACAATGACATAAGATCTCCAACCCCCCAATTGTACTTTACAGCATTAAATTTAGTGTTGCTTTCCATAAATTATCAGCAAATTGGTGAAATTACACCATCAAAATAAAAATAAAAAATAACAGCCTCCTCCATATCCCCTCTAGCTGTCCTATCCATCGCCAAGATAGGTGCGTTTCCTTCCATTTTAGGTAGAAGTAATGTTCCATCAATTTGCTAATAATTTAGACAAAGTAGCTGAAAGATTTATGAAGCAAACAGTACTTGTGAGGTCTGACTATTTTACAATAAGTGTAAGATGTATTTATGTTGATTGCTCTCAGTGTGAGAAACAAGATAAAAATCTTGTAGTTGTGATACCTTGTAATGGCTAACAAAAATAAAATAAATGATGTCATAAGGCGAGCTTTCGATACGACTCAGGTCTCTTCATCAGGCATGGATATGACAAGATATTGAATGAAAATGAAAATATATGCATGCACAACTAAAATGATTGGACATTTGACTAAATAAACATTACAAAGGTTGGACATTTGGCAAAATAATCAAAGCTGCCTTGGAGAGCATCTTCAATCGGGCAGGCCCAGTGGTCATAAAGTCTCTAGGACACTAATTTATAAGAAAAGTCGTCTCGAAAGCTCGCCTTTTAACATCATTTATTTTATTTTTGTTAGCCATTAAAAGGTATCACAACTACAAGATTTGTATCTTGTTTCTCACACTGAGAGCAATCCACAGTTTCTCAACTGGCTAACACGGTACCAAACCTTTTTCTTCTAGATGTATTTATGAAACTTACATATTTTCATTTCCTGAACTAAACTACTTCTTTATTTTAGTAGGAATTGGTACACAATGAGGTGGTCTTCACCTATCTCTTGAAAAGGGCACAATTAATGGTATTTATTAGGTCTTAAGTACATCTCAACTACTTATAAATGCAAAAGGCACCACAATAGAACCCAACATGGTAAAAACTCTTGATTTTGACCTGTGACAACATACAAAACATAAATGCATTATAATCAAATGTACTGTACCTTTTAAGGGTCAGTTTAAGGCAGTCAACTAATGTGTTTCCTGTCTTCGAAATGTTGGGATCAGTTTATGGCTGTTAGCTCGAAAAAGGCGTCTTAGGAACCTTTCGCCGACAACCCTAAACCTCAATAAAGTGACAGTTTCAATAGTTTTAAGATTGAAAGACACGTCCATCATAATCAACCTAAAACTAATGATTTTGCTGTCATGTAAATGTTGGGATCAGTGTTAGGCTGTTAACTAATTTCTTAATACACATGCTGCATAGAAACAATGACATAAGATCTCCAACCCCCCAATTGTACTTTACAGCATTAAATTTAGTGTTGCTTTCCATAAATTATCAGCAAATTGGTGAAATTACACCATCAAAATAAAAATAAAAAATAACAGCCTCCTCCATATCCCCTCTAGCTGTCCTATCCATCGCCAAGATAGGTGCGTTTCCTTCCATTTTAGGTAGAAGTAATGTTCCATCAATTTTGCTAATAATTTAGACAAAGTAGCTGAAAGATTTATGAAGCAAACAGTACTTGTGAGGTCTGACTATTTACAATAAGTGTAAGATGTATTTATGAAACTTACATATTTTCATTTCCTGAACTAAACTACTTCTTTATTTTAGTAGGAATTGGTACACAATGAGGTGGTCTTCACCTATCTCTTGTAAAGGGCACAATTAATGGTATTTATTAGGTCTTAAGTACATCTCAACTACTTATCAATGCAAAAGGCACCACAAAAGAACCCAACATGGTAAAACTCTTGATTTTGACCTGTGACAACATACAAAACATAAATGCATTATAATCAAATGTACTGTACCTTTTAAGGGTCAGTTTAAGGCAGTCAACTAATGTGTTTCCTGTCTTCGAAATGTTGGGATCAGTTTATGGCTGTCAGCTCGAAAAAGGCGTCTTAGGAACCTCTTGCCGACAACCCTAAACCTCAATAAAGTGACAGTTTCAATAGTTTTAAGATTGAAAGACACGTCCATCATAATCAACCTAAAACTAATGATTTTGCTGTCATGTAAATATTGCGATCAGTATTAGGCTGTTAACTAAATGTATTTCCTGTCACATAAATGTTGCAATTAAATTAAGACTGTCAACTAATGTGTTTGCTGAGACCTAAATTTTGGATTAGTTCAAGGCTGTCAACTCAAAAAGGCTTCCTAGGAACCCACTGGCCCGACAACCTTAAACCTGAATACAGTGACAGTTTCAATAGTTTTAAGATTGAAAGACACGTCCATCATATTCAACCTAAAACTAATGATTTTGCTGTGACGTAAATGTTAGGATTAGTTTAAGGCTGTCAAATAATGTTTGCTGTGACGTAAATGTTGGGGTCAGTTTAAGCCTGTCAACTAATGTGTTTGCTGTCTTCCAAAAAGACTTCATAGGAACCAATGGCTAACACCCTTAAACCTCAATACAGTGACAGTTTCAATAGTTTTAAGATTGAAAGACACGTCCATCATAATCAACCTAAAACTAATGATTTTGCTGTTATGTAAATGTTGGGATCAGTATGAGGCTGTTAACTAATTCCTTAATACACATGCTGCATAGAAACAATGACATAAGATCTCCAACCCCCCAAAATGTACTTTACAGCATTAAATTTAGTGTTGCTTTACATAAATTATCAGCAAATTGGTGAAATTACACCATCAAAATAAAAACTAAAAAATAACAGCCTCCTCCATATCCCCTCTAGCTGTCCTGTCCTATCCATCGCCAAGATAGCTGCGTTTCCTTCCATTCTAGGTAGAAGTAATGTTCCATCAATTTGCTCCTAATTTAGACAAAGTAGCTGAAAGATTTATGAAGCAAACAGTACTTGTGAGGTCTGACTATTTTACAATAAGTGTAAGATGTATTTATGTTGATTGCTCTCAGTGTGAGAAACAAGATAAAAATCTTGTAGTTGTGATACCTTGTAATGGCTAACAAAAATAAAATAAATGATGTAATAAGGCGAGCTTTCGATACGACTCAGGTCTCTTCATCAGGCATGGTATGACAAGATATTGAATGAAAATGAAAATATATGCATGCACAACTAAAATGATTGGACATTTGACTAAATAAACATTACAAAGGTTGGACATTTGGCAAAATAATCAAAGCTGCCTTGGAGAGCATCTTCAATCGGGCAGGCCCAGTGGTCATAAAGTCTCTAGGACACTAATTTATAAGAAAAGTCGTCTCGAAAGCTCGCCTTTAACATCATTTATTTTATTTTTGTTAGCCATTAAAAGGTATCACAACTACAAGATTTGTATCTGTTTCTCACACTGAGAGCAATCCACAGTTTCTCAACTGCTAACACGGTACCAAACCTTTTTCTTCTAGATGTATTTATGAAACTTACATATTTTCATTTCCTGAACTAAACTACTTCTTTATTTTAGTAGGAATTGGTACACAATGAGGTGGTCTTCACCTATCTCTTGAAAAGGGCACAATTAATGGTATTTATTAGGTCTTAAGTACATCTCAACTACTTATAAATGCAAAAGGCACCACAAAAGAACCCAACATGGTAAAACTCTTGATTTTGACCTGTGACAACATACAAAACATAAATGCATTATAATCAAATGTACTGTACCTTTTAAGGGTCAGTTTAAGGCAGTCAACTAATGTGTTTCCTGTCTTCGAAATGTTGGGATCAGTTTATGGCTGTCAGCTCGAAAAAGGCGTCTTAGGAACCTCTTGCCGACAACCCTAAACCTCAATAAAGTGACAGTTTCAATAGTTTTAAGATTGAAAGACACGTCCATCATAATCAACCTAAAACTAATGATTTTGCTGTCATGTAAATGTTGGGATCATGTTAGGCTGTTAACTAATTTCTTAATACACATGCTGCATAGAAAAATGACATAAGATCTCCAACCCCCAATTGTACTTTACAGCATTAAATTTAGTGTTGCTTTCCATAAATTATCAGCAAATTGGTGAAATTACACCATCAAAATAAAAATAAAAAATAACAGCCTCCTCCATATCCCCTCTAGCTGTCCTATCCATCGCCAAGATAGGTGCGTTTCCTTCCATTTTAGGTAGAAGTAATGTTCCATCAATTTGCTAATAATTTAGACAAAGTAGCTGAAAGATTTATGAAGCAAACAGTACTTGTGATACAAAACATTAAATCATTAAATAAAATGTACTCGTACCTTTTAAGGGTCATTTATTAGGCAGTTCAACTAATGTTTTCCTGTCTTCTAACATTTGGGATCAGTTTATGGCTGTCAGCTCGACAAAAGGCGTCTTAGGACCTTTTGCTGACAACTTACTATTCATTTACCTTCAATAAGATGACAGTTTCTTAATTTTAGTAGAATTGGAAAGACACTGGTCCTTCACCTAATTCTGAAACTAAATAATCGTAATATTTGCTTAGTCATCTAAATATTATGAAATCAAAAGGCTCAAGGACCCACTGGTTAAAAACTTTAATTATTATTACAACTAAAAATAATGCATTTCATGTATTAACTTTAGGTCAGTTAGGCAACTAATGTGTTTCCTGTCTTCAATAAGTGTTTGCTGAGACCTAATGGTTATTAGGCTGTCAACTCAAAAAGGCTTCTGGAACCATCTGGCCGACAACCTAAACCTAATAAAGTGACAGTTTCAATAGTTTTAAGATTGAAAGACACGTCCATCATAATCAACCTAAAACAAAAATTTTGCTGTTATGTAAATGTTGGGATCAGTATGTAGGCTGTTAACTAATTCCTTAATACACATGCTGCATAGAAACAATGACATAAGATCTCCAACCCCCCAAATTGTACTTTACAGCATTAAATTTAGTGTTGCTTTCCATAAATTATCAGCAAATTGGTGAAATTACACCATCAAAATAAAAATAAAAAATAACAGCCTCCTCCATATCCCCTCTAGCTTCTGTCCTATCCATCGCCAAGATAGGTGCGTTTCCTTCCATTTTAGGTAGAAGTAATGTTCCATCAATTTGCTAATAATTTAGACAAAGTAGCTGAAAGATTTATGAAGCAAACAGTACTTGTGAGGTCTGACTATTTTACAATAAGTGTAAGATGTATTTATGAAACTTACATATTTTCATTTCCTGAACTAAACTACTTCTTTATTTTAGTAGGAATTGGTACACAATGAGGTGGTCTTCACCTATCTCTTGAAAAGGGCACAGTTCAATGGTATTTATTAGGTCTTAAGTACATCTCAACTACTTATCAATGCAAAAGGCACCACAAAAGAACCCAACATGGTAAAACTCTTGATTTTGACCTGTGACAACATACAAAACATAAATGCATTATAATCAAATGTACTGTACCTTTTAAGGGTCAGTTTAAGGCAGTCAACTAATGTGTTTCCTGTCTTCGAAATGTTGGGATCAGTTTATGGCTGTCAGCTCGAAAAAGGCGTCTTAGGAACCTCTTGCCGACAACCTAAACCTCAATACAAGTGACAGTTTCAATAGTTTTAAGATTGAAAGACACGTCCATCATAATCAACCTAAAACTAATGATTTTGCTGTCATGTAAATAGTTGCGATCATATTAGGCTGTTAACTGATGTATTTCCTGTCACATAAATGTTGCAATTAAATTAAGACTGTCAAACTAATGTGTTGCTGCTGAGACCTAAATTCTTAGAGATTGTGTTCAAGGCTGTCAACTCAAAAAGGCTTCCTAGGAAACCCACTGGCGACAACCATTAAACCTAATACAGTGACAGTTTCAATAGTTTTAAGATTGAAAAACACGTCCATCATATTCAACCTAAAACATAATGATTTTGCTTGTCACGTAAATTATATAGGATTGTTAAATTTGGCTGTCAAATAATGTTTGCTTGACGTAAATGTTGGGGTCAGTTTAAGCTGTCAACTAATGTGTTTGCTGTATTTATCAAACTGACTCAAAAAGGCTTAGGAACCATGGCGACAACCTTAAACCTCAATACAGTGACAGTTTCAATAGTTTTAAGATTGAAAGACACGTCCATCATAATCAACCTAAAACTAATGATTTTGCTGTTATGTAAATGTTGGGATCAGTATAGGCTGTTAACTAATTCCTTAATACACATGCTGCATAGAAACAATGACATAAGATCTCCAACCCCCAAATGTACTTTACAGCATTAAATTTAGTGTTGCTTTCATAAATTATCAGCAAATTGGTGAAATTACACCATCAAAATAAAAAATAAAAATAACAGCCTCCTCCATATCCCTTAGCTGTCCTGTCCTATCCATCGCCAAGATAGGTGCGTTTCCTTCCATTTTAGGTAGAAGTAATGTTCCATCAATTTGCTAATAATTTAGACAAAGTTGCTGAAAGATTTATGAAGCAAACAGTACTTGTGAGGTCTGACTATTTTACAATAAGTGTAAGATGTATTTATGAAACTTACATATTTTCATTTCCTGAAACTAAACTACTTCTTTATTTTAGTAGGAATTGGTACACAATGAGGTGGTCTTCACCTATCTCTTGAAAAGGGCACAATTAATGGTATTTATTAGGTCTTAAGTACATCTCAACTACTTATCAATGCAAAAGGCACCACAAAAGAACCAACATGGTAAAACTCTTGATTTTGACCTGTGACAACATACAAAACATAAATGCATTATAATCAAATGTACTGTACCTTTTAAGGGTCAGTTTAAGGCAGTCAACTAATGTGTTTCCTGTCTTCAAAATGTTGGGATCAGTTTATGGCTGTCAGCTCGAAAAAGGCGTCTTAGGAACCTCTTGCCGACAACCTAAACCTCAATAAAGTGACAGTTTCAATAGTTTTAAGATTGAAAGACACGTCCATCATAATCAACCTAAAACTAATGATTTTGCTGTCATGTAAATATTGCGATCAGTATTAGGCTGTTAACTAATGTATTTCCTGTCACAAAATGTTGCAATTAATTAAGACTGTCAACTAATGTGTTTGCTGAGACTAAATTTTAGGATTAGTTCAAGGCTGTCAACTCAAAAAGGCTTCCTGGGACCCACTGGCCACAACCTTAAACCTAATACAAGTGACAGTTTCAATAGTTTTAAGATTGAAAGACACGTCCATCATATTCAACCTAAAACTAATGATTTTGCTGTGACGTAAATGTTAGGATTAG
This sequence comes from Allobates femoralis, assembly GCA_033576535.1. NCBI lineage: Eukaryota > Metazoa > Chordata > Amphibia > Anura > Aromobatidae > Allobates > Allobates femoralis. The sequence goes on along the minus strand of JARQOC010000006.1, from coordinate 76,527,410 downwards.
TTTAAGGCTGTCAAATAATGTTTGCTGTGACGTAAATGTTGGGGTCAGTTTAAGCCTGTCAACTAATGTGTTTGCTGTCTTCCAAAAAGACTTCATAGGAACCAATGGCTAACAACCCTTAAAACCTCAATACACAGTGACAGTTTCAATATGTTTTAAAGATTGAAAGACACGTCCAATCATAATCAACCTAAAACTAATTGAAATTATATTGCCTTCATGTAAAATATTGCGATCAGTATTAGGCTGTTAACTGATGTATTTCCTGTCACATAAATGTTGCAATTAAATTAAGACTGTCAACTAATGTGTTTGCTGAGACCTAAATTTTAGGATTAGTTCAAGGCTGTCCAACTCAAAAAGGCTTCCTGGGAACCCACTGGCCGACAACCTTAAACCTCAATACAGTGACAGTTTCAATAGTTTTAAGATTGAAAGACACGTCCATCATAATCAACCTAAAACTAACATTTTGCTGTTATGTAAATGTTGGGATCAGAATGAGGCTGTTAACTAATTCCTTAATACACATGCTGCATAGAAACAATGACATAAGATCTCCAACCCCCCAATGTACTTTACAGCATTAAATTTAGTGTTGCTTTCCATAAATTATCAGCAAATTGGTGAAATTACACCATCAAAATAAAAATAAAAAATAACAGCCTCCTCCATATCCCCTCTAGCTGTCCTGTCCTATCCATCGCCAAGATAGGTGCGTTTCCTTCCATTTTAGGTAGAAGTAATGTTCCATCAATTTGCTCCTAATTTAGACAAAGTATCTGAAAGATTTATGAAGCAAACAGTACTTGTGAGGTCTGACTATTTTACAATAAGTGTAAGATGTATTTATGAAACTTACATATTTTCATTTCCTGAACTAAACTACTTCTTTATTTTAGTAGGAATTGGTACACAATGAGGTGGTCTTCACCTATCTCTTGAAAAGGGCACAATTAATGGTATTTATTAGGTCTTAAGTACATCTCAACTACTTATCAATGCAAAAGGCACCACAAAAGAACCTAACATGGTAAAACTCTTGATTTTGACCTGTGACAACATCTTATATATAAAACCCGAAGGCCACTTCCGGAAAAGGCCACGCCCACTTCCGTGATGGTCTTCGCCCAGGCTCATCCAGTGCACTGTAGCCGGGCTGCCCCCGGCTACAGGCACCGGCACACGGAACGTTCCGATCTCGGAAGTTCCGTGTGCCCTCCAGCCACTCCCCTCCACCCTCTGCCCTCCATACACTAGCGCACATACCGGGGGGCAGGGTGGGCCCATTGCCCACCACCTCGGGGGCCCACACACACCCTGGGGATACCCGTGCTCCCTGCTGTCTGCCTACAGAGGAGGGAGGGCGGGACTTCCTCTCCTGCAGCTCTGCCCGCCCCTCCTCTCCTCCTACACCCGACGCCCGGCCACCGGTAAGTCTGCAGCCATACACGCTGCTCTGCCCTCCAGCCTGTGTGCCCCCACTGCCCTCTGCCCTCTCCAGCTGTCCTCTGCCCTCTCCAGCCTGTGTGCCCCCACTGCCCTCTGCCCTCTCCAGCTGTCCTCTGCCCTCTCCAGCCTGTGTGCCCCCACTGCCCTCTGCCCTCTCCAGCCGTCCTCTGCCCTCTCCAGCCGTCCTCTGCCCTCTCCAGCCGTCCTCTGCCCTCTCCAGCCTGTGTGCCCCCACTGCCCTCTGCCCTCTCCAGCCGTCCTCTGCCCTCTCCAGCCGTCCTCTGCCCCCTCCAGCCGTCCTCTGCCCTCTCCAGCCGTCCTCTGCCCCTCCAGCCGTCCTCTGCCCTCCTCCAGCCGTCCTCTGCCCTCTCCAGCCTTCCTCTGCCCTTCCCCTGTCCCTCTGCCCTCTCCAGCCGTCCTCTGCCCCTCCAGCCGTCCTCTGCCCTCTCCAGCCGTCCTCTGCCCTCTCAGCCAGCCGTCCTCTGCCCTCTCCAGCCGTCCTCTGCCCTCTCCAGCCTGTGCCCCCACTGCCCTCTGCCCTCTCCAGCCGTCCTCTGCCCTCTCCAGCCGTCCTCTGCCCCTCCAGCCGTCCTCTGCCCCCTCCAGCCGTCCTCTGCCCCTCAGCCGTCCTCTGCCCCTCCAGCCGTCCTCTGCCCTCTCCCTCCAGCCGTCCTCTGCCCTCTCCAGCAGTCCTCTGCCCCTCCAGCCGTCCTCTGCCCTCTCCAGCCAGGTCCTCTGCCCTCTCCAGCCTCCCTGCCGCCTCCAGCCGTCCTCTGCCGCCTCCAGCCGTCCCCTGCCCCTCCAGCCGTCCTCTGCCCTCTCCAGCCTCCAGCCGTCCTCTGCCCTCTCCAGCCGTCCTCTGCCCTCTCCAGCCGTCCTCTGCCCTCTCAGCCGTCCTCCTGCCCTCTCCAGCCGTCCTCTGCCCCCTCCAGCCGTCCTCTGCTCCCCTCCAGCCGTCCTCTGCCCCTCTCCAGCCGTCCTCTGCCCCTCCAGCCGCTCTCCTCTGCCCCTCCAGCCGTCCTCTGCCCTCTCCAGCCGTCCTCTGCCCCTCTCCAGCCGTCCTCTGCCCTCTCCAGCCGTCCTCTGCCCTCTCCAGCCGTCCTCTGCCCTCTCCAGCCGTCCTCTGCCCTCTCCGCCTCCGCCCTCTGCGCCGTCCATCTGCCTCTGCCACTCCAGCCGTCCTCTGCCCCTCCAGCCGTCCTCTGCCCTCTCCAGCCGTCCTCTGCCCTCTCCAGCCGTCCTCTGCCCTCTCCAGCCGTCCTCTCTGCCCTCTCCAGCCGTCCTCTGCCCTCTCCAGCCGTCCTCTGCCCCTCCAGCCTCTCCTCAGCCTCTCCAGCCGTCCTCTGCCCTCTCCAGCCGTCCTCTGCCCTCTCCATCCAGCCGTCCTGCCCTCCACCTCCTCTCGCTCCAGCCTCGTCCCTCTGCCAGCTCGTCCTCTATCTCGCCCTCCAGCCGTCCTCTGCCCCTCCAGCCGTCTTCTGCCCTCCTCAGCCTGCTCCTCTGCCCTCTCCTCAGCCTCGCCGTCCCTGCCCTCTCCAGCCGTCCTCTGCCCCTCCCCTGCCCTCTGCCCTCGCCTTCCAGCCGTCCTCTGCCCTCTCCAGCCGTCCTCTGCCCTCCTCCAGCCGTCCTCTGCCCTCTCCAGCCGTCCCTGCTCTCGCCCTCTCCAGCCGTCCTCTGCCCTCTCCAGCCGTCCTCTGCCCTCTCAGCCGTCCTCTCTGCCCTCCTCAGCCGTCCTCTGCCCCTCCAGCCTTCCTCTGCCTCTCACTCCATGCCCTTCCAGCCGTCTCTCCTCCCCGTCTCGCCCTCCCAGCCGTCCTCTGCCCTCTCCAGCCTCCAGCCGTCCTCTGCCCTCTCCAGCCCTCCCAGCCGTCCTCTGCCTCTCTCCAGCCGTCCTCTCCCTCTGCCCCTCCAGCCGTCCTCTGCCCTCTCCAGCCGTCCTCTGCCCCCTCCAGCCGTCCTCTGCCCCTCCAGCTCTCTGCCCCTCCAGCCGCCTCCTCCCTCCAGCCGTCCTCTGCCCTCTCCAGCCTCCAGCCTCCTCTGCCCTCTCCAGCCTTCCAGCCGTCCTCTGCCCTCTCCACTCCAGCCGTCCTCTGCCCTCTCCAGCCTAGCCGTCCTCTGCCTCCCTCCAGCCGTCCTCTGCCCCTCCAGCCTCCAGCCGTCCCTCTGCCCTCTCCAGCCTCTCGCCGCTCCTCCAGCCGTCCTCTGCCCCTTCCAGCCGTCCTCTGCCTTCCCTCCAGCCGTCCTCTGCCCTCTCCAGCCCGTCCTCTGCCCTCCCTCCAGCCGTCCTCTGCCCTCTCCAGCCTCTCAGCCCTCGTCCTGCCGTCCCTCTGCCCCTCCAGCGCCTCTGCTCCTCCACCCTCTCCAGCTCTGCCCTCAGCCGTCCTCTGCCCCCAGCCTCCATGCCTCCAGCCGTCCTCTGCCCTCTCCAGCCTGCCCCAGCCGTCCTCTGCCCTCTCCAGCCTCCAGCCGTCCTCTGCCCCTCAGCCTCCAGCCGTCCTCTGCCCCTCACCGCCTCTGCCCCTCCCTCTCCAGCCTCAGCCTCCTCTGCCCCTCCAGCCTCCTCTGCCCCTCAGCCTCCTCTCCCCTCCAGCCGTCCTCTGCCCTCTCCACCTCCAGCCGTCCTCTGCCCTCCCCTCCAGCCGTCCTCTGCCCTCTCCAGCCTCCAGCCGTCCTCTGCCCTCTCCAGCCTCCAGCCGTCCTCCACGTCCTCTGCCCTCCAGCTCTCCAGCCGTCCTCTGCCCTCTCCAGCCTCCAGCGCCTCCTCAGCCCCTCTCCAGCCCTCCCACCGTCCTCTGCCCTCTCCCTCCAGCCGTCCTCTGCCCCTCCAGCCTCCACCGTCCTCTGCCTAGCCTCCCTTCTCTGCCCCTCCAGCCGTCCTTGCTCTCACGCCTCGCCACGTCCCGCTCTGTCTTCTTCCTCTTGTTCACGCTGCTTAGTTTCTCCCACTCTGCTCACGTTTGCCTCTCCACCTTGCTTGTCTTGCCTCACTTGCAGCTGCCCCCGCCTGGTCTGCTTCAGTTCCCCTCAGCCCCCTCCACTCTGCTCAGCGTTTAGTATCCCTCACCTCTTGCTTCTCTGCCCTCTCCAGCCTCCAGCCGTCCTCTGCCCTCTCCAGCCTCCAGCCGTCCTCTGCCCTCTCCAGCCTCCAGCCGTCCTCTGCCCTCTCCAGCCTCCAGCCGTCCTCTGCCCTCTCCAGCCTCCAGCCGTCCTCTGCCCTCTCCCTCCAGCCGTCCTCTGCCCCCTCCAGCCGTCCTCTGCCCCCTCCAGCCGTCCTCTGCCTCCCAGCCTCCAGCCGTCCTCTGCCCTCTCCAGCCTCCAGCCGTCCTCTGCCCTCTCCAGCCGTCCGGGGGTGGCCACATGTTGACTCAGGATCCAGGCGCCGGAGAAGACGCAGGGTCGGTGGTAAGTATAGCGGAGTGTGTGTGTGTGTGTGTGTGTATATGTATGTGTGTGTATGTCCTGACCACTCTGCCCACGCCGCTGCGCTGACCACTCTCACCGCACTCACTGCTAGCCACTGAGCGACCCGCGCGCAGTGCTAGCCACTGAGCCACCATATACTCTGCTACCCACAGAGCCGCCTGTATACACACAATTAATTTCACCGCACTCCCCCAACTATTCGTAAATAAACTATATCTGGATTCTAGACTACCCGATTCTTTAGAATCGGGCTGCCATCTAGTACAAAACATAAATGCATTACAATCAAATGTACTGTACCTTTTAAGGGTCAGTTTAAAGCAATGAACTAATGTGTTTCCTGTCTTCTAAATGTTGGGATCAGTTTATGGCTGTCAGCTCGAAAAGGCGTCTTAGGAACCTTTTGCTGACAACCCTAAACCTCAATACAGTGACAGTTTCAATAGTTTTAAGATTGAAAGACACGTCCATCATAATCAACCTAAAACTAATGATTTTGCTGTCATGTAAATATTGCGATCAGTATTAGGCTGTGAACTAATGTATTTCCTGTCACATAAATGTTGCAATTAAATTAAGACTGTCAACTAATGTGTTTGCTGAGACCTAAATTTTAGGATTAGTTCAAGGCTGTCAACTCAAAAAGGCTTCCTGGGAACCCACTGGCCGACAACCTTAAACCTGAATACAGTGACAGTTTCAATAGTTTTAAGATTGAAAGACACGTCCATCATAATCAACCTAAAACTAATGATTTTGCTGTGACGTAAATGTTAGGATTAGTTTAAGGCTGTCAAATAATGTTTGCTGTGACGTAAATGTTGGGTCAGTTTAAGCCTGTCAACTAATGTGTTTGCTGTCTTCCAAAAAGACTTCATAGGAACCAATGGCTAACACCCTTAAACCTCAATACAGTGACAGTTTCAATAGTTTTAAGATTGAAAGACACGTCCATCATAATCAACCTAAAACTAAACATTTTGCTGTTATGTAAATGTTGGGATCAGTATGAGGCTGTTAACTAATGCCTTAATATACATGCTGCATAGAAACAATGACATAAGATCTCCAACCCCCCAATTGTACTTTACAGCATTAAATTTAGTGTTGCTTTCCATAAATTATCAGCAAATTGGTGAAATTACACCATCAAAATAAAAAAAAAAATAACAGCCTCCTCCATATCCCCTCTAGCTGTCCTGTCCTATCCATCGCCAAGATAGGTGCGTTTCCTTCCATTCTAGGTAGAAGTAATGTTCCATCAATTTGCTCCTAATTTAGACAAAGTAGCTGAAAGATTTATGAAGCAAACAGTACTTGTGAGGTCTGACTATTTTACAATAAGTGTAAGATGTATTTATGAAACTTACATATTTTCATTTCCTGAACTAAACTACTTCTTTATTTTAGTAGGAATTGGTACATAATGAGGTGGTCTTCACCTATCTCTTGAAAAGGGCACAGTTAATGGTATTTATTAGGTCTTAAGTACATCTCAACTACTTATCAATGCAAAAGGCACCACAAAAGAACCCAACATGGTAAAACTCTTGATTTTGACCTGTGACAACATACAAAACATGAATGCATTATAATCAAATGTACTGTACCTTTTAAGGGTCAGTTTAAGGCAGTCAACTAATGTGTTTCCTGTCTTCGAAATGTTGGGATCAGTTTATGGCTGTCAGCTCGAAAAAGGCGTCTTAGGAACCTCTTGCCGACAACCGTAAACCTCAATAAAGTGACAGTTTCAATAGTTTTAAGATTGAAAGACACGTTCATCATAATCAATCTAAAACTAATGATTTTGCTGTCATGTAAATGTTGGGATCAGTATTAGGCTGTTAACTAATGTCTTAATACACATGCTGCATAGAAACAATGACATAAGATCTCCAACCCCCCAATTGTACTTTACAGCATTAAATTTAGTGTTGCTTTCCATAAATTATCAGCAAATTGGTGAAATTACACCATCAAAATAAAAATAAAAAATAACAGCCTCCTCCATATCCCCTCTAGCTGTCCTATCCATCGCCAAGATAGGTGCGTTTCCTTCCATTCTAGGTAGAAGTAATGTTCCATCAATTTGCTAATAATTTAGACAAAGTAGCTGAAAGATTTATGAAGCAAACAGTACTTGTGAGGTCTGACTATTTTACAATAAGTGTAAGATGTATTTATGAAACTTACATATTTTCATTTCCTGAACTAAACTACTTCTTTATTTTAGTAGGAATTGGTACACAATGAGGTGGTCTTCACCTATCTCTTGAAAAGGGCACAGTTAATGGTATTTATTAGGTCTTAAGTACATCTCAACTACTTATCAATGCAAAAGGCACCACAAAAGAACCCAACATGGTAAAACTCTTGATTTTGACCTGTGACAACATCTTATACATAAAACCCGAAGGCCACTTCCGGAAAAGGCCACGCCCACTTCCGTGATGGTCTTCGCCCAGGCTCATCCAGTGCACTGTAGCCGGGCTGCCCCCGGCTACAGGCACCGGCACACGGAACGTTCCGATCTCGGAAGTTCCGTGTGCCCTCCAGCCACTCCCCTCCACCCTCTGCCCTCCATACACTAGCGCACATACCGGGGGCAGGGTGGGCCCATTGCCCACCACCTCGGGGGCCCACACACACCCTGGGGATACCCGTGCTCCCTGCTGTCTGCCTACAGAGGAGGGAGGGCGGGACTTCCTCTCCTGCAGCTCTGCCCGCCCTCCTCTCCTCCTACACCCGACGCCCGGCCACCGGTAAGTCTGCAGCCATACACGCTGCTCTGCCCTCCAGCCTGTGTGCCCCCACTGCCCTCTGCTCTCTCCAGCTGTCCTCTGCCCTCTCCAGCCTGTGTGCCCCCACTGCCCTCTGCCCTCTCCAGCCGTCCTCTGCCCTCTCCAGCCGTCCTCTGCCCTCTCCAGCCATCCTCTGCCCTCTCCAGCCTGTGTGCCCCACTGCCCTCTGCCCTCTCCAGCCGTCCTCTGCCCTCTCCAGCCTGTCCTCTGCCCCTCCAGCCGTCCTCTGCCCCTCCAGCCGTCCTCTGCCCTCTCCAGCCGTCCTCTGCCCCCTCCAGCCGTCCTCTGCCCCCTCCAGCCGTCCTCTGCCCTCTCCAGCCGTCCTCTGCCCTCTCCAGCCGTCCTCTGCCCTCTCCAGCCGTCCTCTGCCCTCTCCAGCCGTCCTTCTGCCCTCACAGCCGTCCTCTGCCTCTCAGCCGTCCTCCTGCCCTCTCCAGCCGTCCTCTGCCCTCTCCAGCCGTCCTCTGCCCCTCCAGCCGCCCTCTCCCCTCAGCCGTCCTCTGCCCCTCAGCCGTCCTCTGCCCCCTCCAGCCGTCCTGCCCTCTCCCAGTCCCTGCCCTCTCCAGCCGTCCTCTGCCCTCTCCAGCCGTCCTCTGCCCTCTCGCCTCCTCTCCTCTCCAGTCCCCTGCCCCTCCAGCCGTCCCCTCCCCTCCTCAGCCTCCCCTGCCCCTCCAGCCGTCCTCTGCCCCTCCAGCCGTCCTCTGCCCTCTCCAGCCTCCAGCCGTCCTCTGCCCCTCCAGCCGTCCTCTGCCCCTCCAGCCGTCCTCTGCCCTCCAGCCGTCCTCTGCTCCTCTCCAGCGTCCTCTGACCCTCCAGCGTCCTCTGCCCCTCCAGCCGTCCTCTGCCCTCTCCAGCCTCCAGCCGTCCTCTGCCCTCTGCCACCTCCAGCCGTCCTCTGCCCTCTCCAGCCGTCAGCCGTCCTCTGCCCTCCCAGCCTCCAGCCGTCCTCTGCCCTCTCCAGCCTCCAGCCGTCCTCTGCCCCTCCAGCCTCCAGCCGTCCTCTGCCCTCTCCACCTCCAGCCGTCCTCTGCCCTCTCCAGCCTCCACGCCTCTGCCCTCTCCAGCCGTCCTCTGCCCCCTCCAGCCTCCAGCCATCCTCTGCCCCTCCACGTCCTCTGCCCTCTCCAGCCTCCTCCTGCCGCCTCCAGCCGTCCCCTGCCCCTCCAGCGTCCTCTGCCTCTCCAGCCGTCCTCTGCCCTCTCCAGCCGTCCTCTGCCCTCTCCAGCCCTCCCTCCCCTCAGCCTCCTCTTCCCTCACCGTCCTGCCCTCTCCAGCCGTCCTCTGCCCTCCAGCTCCAGCCGTCCTCTGCCCTCCTCCAGCCGTCCTCTGCCCTCCAGCCTGCCTCTGCCCCTCCAGCCTCCTGCCCTCTCCAGCCGTCCTCTGCCCTCCAGCCCTCTCTGCCCTCTCCAGCCGTCCTCTGCCCCTCCAGCCGTCCTCTGCCCTCTCCAGCCGTCCTCTGCCCTCCTCCAGCCGTCCTCTGCCTCTCCAGCCGTCCTCTGCCCCCTCCAGCCGTCCTCTGCCCCTCCACCGTCCTCTGCCCTCTCCAGCCGTCCTCTGCCCTCTCCAGCCGTCCTGCCCCTCTCAGCCGTCCTTGCCCTCTCCAGCCGTCCTCTCACCGTCCCGCCGTCGCTCTGCCCTCTCAGCCGTCCTCTGCCCTCTCCAGCCGTCCTCTGCCCTCTCCAGCCTGCTGCCCCCACTGCCTCTGCCCTCTCCAGCCGTCCTCTGCCCTCTCCAGCCGTCCTCTGCCCTCTCCAGCCGTCCTCTGCCCTCTCCAGCAGTCCTCTGCCCCCTCCAGCCGTCCTCTGCCCCCTGCAGCCTTCCTCTGCCCCCTGCAGCCGTCCTCTGCCCCCTCCAGCCGTCCTCTGCCCTCTCCAGCCTCCAGCCGTCCTCTGCCCTCTCCAGCCTCCAGCCGTCCTCTGCCCTCTCCAGCCTCCAGCCGTCCTCTGCCCTCTCCAGCCTCCAGCCGTCCTCTGCCCTCTCCAGCCTCCAGCCGTCCTCTGCCCTCTCCAGCCTCCAGCCGTCCTCTGCCCTCTCCAGCCTCCAGCCATCCTCTGTCCCCTCCAGCCGTCCTCTGCCCCCTCCAGCCGTCCTCTGCCCCCTCCAGCCGTCCTCTGCCCCTCCAGCCTCAGCCGTCCTCTGCCCCCTCAGCCGTCCTCTGCCCTCTCCAGCTTCAGCGTCCTCTGCCCTCTCCAGCCTCCAGCCATCCTCTGCCCTCTCCAGCCTCCAGCCGTCCTCTCCTCTCCAGCCTCCAGCCGTCCTCTGCCCTCTCACTCCAGCCGTCCTCTGCCTCTCCAGCCCCACCGTCCTCTGCCCTCTCCAGCCTCCAGCCGTCCTCTGCCCTCTCCAGCCTCCAGCTCCTCTGCCCTCTCCAGCCTCCAGCCGTCCTCTGCCCCTCCAGCCGTCCTCTGCCCCCTCCAGCGCCTGTCCTCCACCTCTCTGCCCCCTCCACCCCAGCCGTCTCTGCCCTCTCCAGCCGTCCTCTGCCCCTCCAGCCGTCCTCTGCCCCCTCCAGCCGTCCTCTGCCCTCTCCAGCCTCCAGCCGTCCTCTGCCCTCTCCAGCCTCCAGCCGTCCTCTGCCCTCTCCAGCCTCCAGCCGTCCTCTGCCCTCTCCAGCCTCCAGCCGTCCTCTGCCCTCTCCAGCCCTCCAGCCGTCCTCTGCCCTCTCCAGCCTCAGCCGTCCTCTGCCCTCTCCAGCCGTCCTCTGCCCCTCCAGCCTCCGGCCATCCTCTGCCCCCTCCAGCTGTCCTCTGCCCTCTCCAGCCGTCCTCTGCCGCCTCCAGCCGTCCCCCGCCGCCTCCAGGCGTCCTCTGCTCTCTCCAGCCGTCCTCTGCCTCTCCAGCCGTCCTCTGCCCTCTCCAGCCGTCCTCTGTCCTCTGCCCTTTCCCCCGTTCCCCTGCCCTCTCCAGCCGTCCTCTGCCCTCTCCAGCCGTCCTCTGCCCTCTCCAGCCGTCCTCTGCCCTCTCCAGCCTGTGTGCCCCCACTGCCCTCTGCCCTCTCCAGCGTCCTCTGCCCTCTCCAGCCAGCCTCTGCCCTCTCCAGCCGTCCTCTGCCCCCTCCAGCCGTCCTCTGCCCTCTCCAGCCGTCCTCTGCCCCCTCCAGCCGTCCTCTGCCCTCTCCAGCCGTCCTCTGCCCCCTCCAGCCGTCCTCTGCCCCTCCAGCCGTCCTCTGCCCTCAACAGCCTTCCTCTGCCCTCTCCAGCTGTCCTCTGCCCTCTCCAGCCGTCCTGTGCCCTCTCCAGCCGTCCTCTGCCCTCTCCAGCCGTCCTCTGCCCCTCTCCAGCCGTCTACTGCCTCTACAGCCGTCCTCTGCCCTCTCCAGCCGTCCTCTGCCCTCTCCAGCCTGTGTGCCCCCACTGCCTCTACCCTCTCCAGCCGTCCTCTGCCCTCTCCAGCCGTCCTCTGCCCTCTCCAGCCGTCCTCTGCCCTCTCCAGCCATCCTCTGCCCTCTCCAGCCGTCCTCTGCCCCCTCCAGCCGTCCTCTGCCCCTGCAGCCGTCCTCTGCCCCCTGCAGCCGTCCTCTGCCCCCTCCAGCCGTCCTCTGCCCTCTCCAGCAGTCCTCTGCCCTCTCCAGCCGTCCTCTGCCTTCTCCAGCCGTCCTCTGCCCTCTCCAGCCGTCCTCTGCCCTCTCCAGCCGTCCCCTGCCGCCTCCAGCCGTCCCTGCCGCCTCCAGCCGTCCTCTGCCCTCTCCAGCGTCCTCTGCCCTCTCCAGCCTCCAGCCCGCTCCATCTGCCCCCTCCAGCCATCCTCTGCCCTCCAGCCGTCCCCTGCCCCTCCAGCCGTCCTCTGCCCCCAGCCGTCCTCTGCCCCTCCAGCCGTCCTCGCCCTCTCCAGCCTCAGCCGTCCTCTGCCCTCTCCAGCCTCCCGCGTCCTCTGCCCTCTCCAGCCTTCAGCCGTCCTTGCCCCTTCCAGCCTCCAGCCGTCCTCTGCCCTCTCCACCCTCCAGCCGTCCTCTGCCCTCTCCACCTCCAGCCGTCCTCTGCCCCTCCAGCCTCCAGCCGTCCTCTGCCCTCTCCAGCCTCCACCGTCCTCTGCCCTCTCCAGCCTCCAGCCGTCCTGCTCCCTCCTTGCCCCGTCCTCTGCCCCCTCCTGCCGTCCTCTGCCTTCTCCGCCTCCAGCCGTCCTCTGCCCTCTCCAGCCTCCATGCCGTCCCTCTGCCTCTCCAGCCTCCAGCCGTCTCTGCCCTCTCCAGCCGTCCGGGGGTGGCCACATGTTGACTCAGGATCCAGGCGCCGGAGAAGACGCAGGGTCGGTGGTAAGTATAGCGGAGTGTGTGTGTGTGTGTGTGTATATGTATGTGTGTGTATGTCCTGACCACTCTGCCCACGCCGCTGCGCTGACCACTCTCACCGCACTCACTGCTAGCCACTGAGCGACCGCGCGCAGTGCTAGCCACTGAGCCACCATATACTCTGCTACCCACAGAGCCGCCTGTATACACACAATTAATTTCACCGCACTCCCCTAACTATTCGTAAATAAACTATATCTGGATTCTAGACTACCCGATTCTTTAGAATCGGGCTGCCATCTAGTACAAAACATAATGCATTACAATCAAATGTACTGTACCTTTTAAGGGTCAGTTTAAAGCAATCAACTAATGTGTTTCCTGTCTTCTAAATGTTGGGATCAGTTTATGGCTGTCAGCTCGAAAAGGCGTCTTAGGAACCTTTTGCTGACAACCTAAACCTCAATACAGTGACAGTTTCAATAGTTTTAAGATTGAAAGACACGTCCATCATAATCAACCTAAAACTAATGATTTTGCTGTCATGTAAATATTGCGATCAGTATTAGGCTGTGAACTAATGTATTTCCTGTCACATAAATGTTGCAATTAAATTAAGACTGTCAACTAATGTGTTTGCTGAGACCTAAATTTTAGGATTAGTTCAAGGCTGTCAACTCAAAAAGGCTTCCTGGGAACCCACTGGCCGACAACCTTAAACCTAATACAGTGACAGTTTCAATAGTTTTAAGATTGAAAGACACGTCCATCATAATCAACCTAAAACTAATGATTTTGCTGTGACGTAAATGTTGGATCAGTTTAAGGCTGTCAACTAGATGTTTTGCCTGTCTACAAAAGTTGCCAAGGTAACATTATAAGCTTCAACTAATGTGTTTGCAGTCTCAATATTTAGATTGTAACGACACTCAATGGCTAACACCCTAAAAACTCAATACAGTGACAGTTCAATAGTTTAAGATTGAAAGACGTCATCATAATCAACCTAAAACTAAACATTTGCTGTTGAAATGTTGGGATCATGAGCTGTTAACTAATCCTAATCACATGCTGCATAGAAACAATGACATAAGATCTCCAACCCCCCAATTGTACTTACAGCATTAAATTTAGTGTTGCTTTCCATAAATTATCAGCAAATTGGTGAAATTACACCATCAAAATAAAAATAAAAAATAACAGCCTCCTCCATATCCCCTCTAGCTGTCTGTCCTATCCATCGCCAAGATAGGTGCGTTTCCTTCCATTTTAGGTAGAAGTAATGTTCCATCAATTTGCTAATAATTTAGACAAAGTAGCTGAAAGATTTATGAAGCAAACAGTACTTGTGAGGTCTGACTATTTTACAATAAGTGTAAGATGTATTTATGAAACTTACATATTTTCATTTCCTGAACTAAACTACTTCTTTATTTTAGTAGGAATTGGTACACAATGAGGTGGTCTTCACCTATCTCTTGAAAGGTGGTTCTTCCATTTAGGTAAGTATGTTCATCATTTCTATTTAGACAAGTACTGAAATTATAAGCACGATGTGGTCTGCTTTTTACATAGTAGATGTATTAGAACTTATATTTATTCTGAACTAATATTTATTTTATAGATTGGTACATGGGTGGTCTTCACCTATCTCTTGAAGGACATATGTATTATTAGTTAAGTAATTCAACTACTTCAATGCAAGCACCACAAGAACAAAGTAATGATTTTGACGTGCAATACAACAATGCATTAATCAATGTACTGTACCTTTTAGGGTATAAGCATCAACTAGTTTTCTGTCTTCAATGTGATCAGTATGGCTGTCAGCTCGAAAGGCTCTAGGACTTGCGCAACTACTCAATAAGTGATTTCATATTTTAGATTGAAGATCCATCTATCACTAACTAATGATTTGTGTCATGTAAATTGCGATCAGTATAGGTGTTAATAGTTCTGTCACATATGTTGCAATTAAATTAGATGACTATGTGTTGTGGACTAATTGTTAGTTCAGGCTGTCAACTCAAAGGTTCGGACCCATGGCACACTAACTAAAGTGACGTTTCATAGTTAGATTGAAGAATCTCATATCAACCTAACTGATTTGCTGTATAATTTGGATAGTTTAGGCTGTAATATGTTTCTGTACTAATGTTGCATTTAAGCCTGTCAACTAATGTTTTGCTGTCTCAAAAAGCTTCTGGAACCATGGCACACCTTAACTAAACAGTGACAGTTTCAATAGTTTAATTAAAACAGTCCATAATCAACTAACAATATTTTGCTGTATGTAAATGTTGGATTAGTATGAGGCTGTTAACTAATTTCCTTAATAAATGTGCTAAAACAATGACATAAGATTCCAACCCCCAATGTACTTTACAGCATTAAATTTAGTGTTGCTTTCATAAATTATCAGCAAATTGGTGAAATTACACCATCAAAATAAAATAAAAAATAACAGCCTCCTCATATCCCTCTAGCTGCCTGTCCTATCCATCGCCAAGATAGGTGCGTTCCTTCCATTTTAGGTAGAAGTAATGTTCCATCAATTTGCTCTAATTTAGACAAAGTACTGAAGATTTATGAAGAAACAGTACTTGTGAGGTCTGACTATTTTACAATAAGTGTAAGATGTATTTATGAAACTTACATATTTTCATTTCCTGAACTAAACTACTTCTTTTTTTAGTAGGAATTGGTACACAATGAGGTGGTCTTCACTATCTTTGAAAGGGCACATTATGGTATTTATTAGGTTTAAGTACATCTCAATACTTATCATGAAAGGCACCACAAAGACCCAACATGGTAAAACTCTGATTTTGACTGTGACAACATACAAAACATAAATGCATTATAATAAATGTACTGTACCTTTAGGGTCGTTTAAGGCAGTCAACTAATGTGTTTCCTGTCTAAATGTTGGGACAGTTTATGGCTGTAGCTCGAAAAGGCGTCTTAGGAACTTTTGCCGACTAAACACTAACTATATCAATAAAGTGACAGTTTCAATAGTGTTAAGATTGAAAGACACGTCCATCATAATCAACCTAAAACTAATGATTTTGCTTCATGTAAATATTGCGATCAGTATAGGCTGTTAACGATGTATTTCTGTCACATAATGTTGCATTAAAATTTTAAGATGCATATAATGTGTTTGCTGAGACCTAAATTTTAGGATTAGTTCAAGGCTGTCAACTCAAAAAGGCTTCCTGGATCCAGTGGCCTAAACTTGAAACCGACTCATAGTACAGTTTCAATAGTTTTATGATTGAAAGACACGTCCATCTATTCAAGCCTAAAACTAATGATTTTGCTGTGACGTAAATGTTAGGATTAGTTTAAGGCTGTCAAATAATGTTTGCTGTGACGTAAATGTTGGGGTCATGTTAAGCTGTCAACCAATGTGACTTAACTGATGTCTTCAAAAAGACTTCATAGGAACCAATGGCTAAACCTTAACCTCAATACAGTGACAGTTTCATAGTTTTAAGATTGAAGACACGTCCATCATAATCAACCTAAAACTAATGATTTTGCTGTATGTAAATGTTGGGATCGTATGAGGCTGTTAACTAATTCCTTAATTCACAAGCTGCATAGAAACAATGCATAAATCTCCAACCCCACATGTACTTTACAGCATTAAATTTAGTGTTGCTTTACATAATTATCAGCAAATTGGTGATTAATTACACATCAAAATAAAAATAAAAATAACAGCCTCTCCATATCCTCTAGCTGTCGTCTATCCATCGCCAAGATAGGTGCGTTTCCTTCCATTTTAGGTAGAAGTAATGTTCCATCAATTTGCTCTAATTTAGACAAAGTATGCTGAAAGATTTATGAAGCAAACAGTACTTGTGAGGTCTGACTATTTTACAATAAGTGTAAGATGTATTTATGAAACTTACATATTTTCATTTCCTGAACTAAACTACTTCTTTATTTTAGTAGGAATTGGTACACAATGAGGTGGTCTTCACCTATCTCTTGAAAAGGGCACAATTAATGGTATTTATTAGGTCTTAAGTACATCTCAACTACTTATCAATGCAAAAGGCACCACAAAAGAACCAAACATGGTAAAACTCTTGATTTTGACCTGTGACAACATACAAAACATAAATGCATTACAATCAAATGTACTGCACCTTTTAAGGGTCAGTTTAAAGCAGTCAACTAATGTGTTTCGTGTCTTCTAAATGTTGGGATCAGTTTATGGCTGTCAGCTCGAAAAGGCGTCTTAGGAACCTTTTCTGACAACCCTAAACCTCAATACAGTGACAGTTTCAATAGTTTTAAGATTGAAAGACACGTCCATCATAATCAATCTAAAACTAATGATTTTGCTGTCATGTAAATGTTAGGATTAGTTTAAGGCTGTCAAATAATGTTTGCTGTGACGTAAATGTTGGGGTCAGTTTAAGCCTGTCAACTAATGTGTTTGCTGTCTTCCAAAAAGACTTCATAGGAACCAATGGCTAACACCCTTAAACCTCAATAAAGTGACAGTTTCAATAGTTTTAAGATTGAAAGACACATCCATCATAATCTACCTAAAACTAATGATTTTGCTGTCATGTAAAAATTGCGATCAGTATTAGGCTGTTAACTAATGTATTTCCTGTCACATAAATGTTGCAATTAAATTAAGACTGTCAACTAATGTGTTTGCTGAGACCTAAATTTTAGGATTAGTTCAAGGCTGTCAACTCAAAAAGGCTTCCTGGGAACCCACTGGCCGACAACCTTAAACCTCAATACAGTGACAGTTTCAATAGTTTTAAGATTGAAAGACACGTCCATCATAATCAACCTAAAACTAAACATTTTGCTGTTATGTAAATGTTGGGATCAGAATGAGGCTGTTAACTAATTCCTTAATACACATGCTGCATAGAAACAATGACATAAGATCTCCAACCCCCAAATGTACTTTACAGCATTAAATTTAGTGTTGCTTTCCATAAATTATCAGCAAATTGGTGAAATTACACCATCAAAATAAAAATAAAAAATAACAGCCTCCTCCATAACCCCTCTAGCTGTCCTGTCCTATCCATCGCCAAGATAGGTTGGTTTCCTTCCATTTTAGGTAGAAGTAATGTTCCATCAATTTGCTCCTAATTTAGACAAAGTATCTGAAAGATTTATGAAGCAAACAGTACTTGTGAGGTCTGACTATTTTACAATAAGTGTAAGATGTATTTATGAAACTTACATATTTTCATTTCCTGAACTAAACTACTTCTTTATTTTAGTAGGAATTGGTACACAATGAGGTGGTCTTCACCTATCTCTTGAAAAGGGCACAATTAATGGTATTTATTAGGTCTTAAGTACATCTCAACTACTTATCAATGCAAAAGGCACCACAAAAGAACCCAACATGGTAAAACTCTTGATTTTGACCTGTGACAACATCTTATATATAAAACCCGAAGGCCACTTCCGGAAAAGGCCACGCCCACTTCCGTGATGGTCTTCGCCCAGGCTCATCCAGTGCACTGTAGCCGGGCTGCCCCCGGCTACAGGCACCGGCACACGGAACGTTCCGATCTCGGAAGTTCCGTGTGCCCTCCAGCCACTCCCCTCCACCTCTGCCCTCCATACACTAGCGCACATACCGGGGGGCAGGGTGGGCCCATTGCCCACCACCTCGGGGGCCCACACACACCCTGGGGATACCCGTGCTCCCTGCTGTCTGCCTACAGAGGAGGGAGGGCAGGACTTCCTCTCCTGCAGCTCTGCTCGCCCCTCCTCTCCTCCTACACCCGACGCCCGGCCACCGGTAAGTCTGCAGCCATACACGCTGCTCTGCCCTCCAGCCTGTGTGCTCCCACTGCCCTCTGCCCTCTCCAGCTGTCCTCTGCCCTCTCCAGCCTGTGTGCCCCCACTGCCCTCTGCCCTCTCCAGCTGTCCTCTGCCCTCTCCAGCCTGTGTGCCCCCACTGCCCTCTGCCCCCTCCAGCCGTCCTCTGCCCTCTCCAGCAGTCCTCTGCCCTCTCCAGCCGTCCTCTGCCCTCTCCAGCCGTCCTCTGCCCTCCCAGCCGTCTCTGCCCTCTCCAGCCGTCCCCTGCCCCTCCAGCCTCCCCTGCCGCCTCCAGCCGTCCTCTGCCCTCTCCAGCCGTCCTCTGCCCTCTCCAGCCGTCCTCTGCCCCTCCAGCCTCCAGCCGTCCTCTGCCCCCTCCAGCCGTCCTCTGCCCCCTCCAGCCGTCCTCTGCCCCTCCAGCCGTCCTCTGCCCTCCAGCCGTCCTCTGACCCCTCCAGCCGTCCTCTGCCCCTCCAGCCGTCCTCTGCCCTCTCCACTCCAGCCGTCCTCTGCCCTCTCCAGCCTTCACCGTCCTCTGCCCTCTCCAGCCTCAGCCGTCCTCTGCCCTCTCCAGCCTCCAGCCGTCCTCTGCCCTCTCCAGCCTCCAGCCGTCCTCTGCCCTCTCCAGCCTCCAGCCGTCCTCTGCCCTCTCCAGCCTCCAGCCGTCCTCTGCCCTCTCCAGCCTCCAGCCGTCCTGCCCTCTCCAGCCGTCCTCTGCCCCTCCAGCCGTACCTCTGCCCCCTCCAGCCGTCCTCTGCCCTCTCCAGCCGTCTCCCTCAGCCTCTGCCCCTCCAGCCGTCCTCTGCCCTCTCCAGCCGTCCTCTGCCCTCTCCAGCCGTCCTCTGCCCTCTCCAGCCGTCCTCTGCCCCTCCAGCCGTCCTCTGCCCTCTCCAGCCGTCCTCTGCCCTCTCCAGCCGTCCTCTGCCCCTCCTAGCCGTCCTCTGCCCTCTCCAGCCGTCCTCTGCCCCTCCAGCCGTCCTCTGCCCTCTCCAGCCGTCCTCTGCCCTCTCAGCGTCCCCCGCTCCCTGCCCTCCAGCCGTCCTCTGCCCTCTCCAGCCGTCCTCTGCCCTCTCCAGCCGTCCTCTGCCCTCTCCAGCCGTCCTCTGCCCTCTCCAGCCTCCAGCCGTCCTCCTGCCCCTCCAGCCTAGCTCCCTGCCTCAGCCTCCCTCCAGCCCCAGCCGTCCTCTGCCCCTCCAGCCGTCCTCTGCCCTCTCCAGCCGTCCTCTGCCCTCTCCACCGTCCTCTGCCCTCTCCAGCCGTCCTCTGCCCTCTCCAGCCGTCCTCTGCCCCTTCAGCCGTCCTCCCTGCCCAGCTCCAGCCGTCCTCCTTCGCCTCTCGCCTCCAGCGTCCTCTGCCCTCTCCAGCCTCCAGCCCCTCTCCCTCGCCCCTCCAGCCGTCCTCTGCCCTCTCAGCCTCCTCGCTCCTCTCCAGCCGCTCCTTCTGCCCTCTCCTCAGCCGTCCTCTGCCCCTCCAGCCGTCCTCTGCCCTCTCCAGCCGTCCTCTGCCCTCTCCAGCCTGTCCCTGCCCTCTGCCCTCTCCAGCCGTCCTGCCCTCTCCAGCCGTCCTCTGCCCTCTCCAGCCGTCCTCTGCCCTCTCCAGCCGTCCTCTGCCCTCTCCAGCCGTCCTCTGCCCTCTCCAGCCGTCCTTGCCCCACTGCCCCCTGCCCCTCCAGCCGTCCTCTGCCCTCTCCAGCCGTCCTCTGCCCTCTCCAGCCGTCCTCTGCCCTCTCCAAGCCGTCCTCTGCCCTCTCCAGCCGTCCTCTGCCCCTCCAGCCGTCCTCTGCCCCTCCAGCCGTCCCTCCTGCCCCTCGCCTCCAGCCGTCCTCTGCTGCCCTCCTCCAGCCGTCCTCTGCCCTCTCCAGCCGTCCTCTGCCCCTCAGCCGTCCTCTGCCCCTCCAGCCGTCCCTGCCCCTCCAGCCTCGTCCCTGCCCCTCCAGCCGTCCTCTGCCCTCTCCAGCTCCAGCGTCCTCTGCCCTCTCACCAGCCGTCCTCTGCCCTCTCCAGCTCCTCTGCCCTTCTCCACCGTCCTCTGCCCTCCAGCCAGTCCTCTGCCCTCTAGCTCCAGCCGTCCTCTGCCCTCTCCAGCCATCCTTCTGCCCTCCTCCAGCCGTCCTCTGCCCCCTCCAGCCGTCCTCTGCCCCCTCCAGCCGTCCTCTGCCCCTCCAGCCGTCCTCTGCCCTCTCCAGCCTCCTCTCCTCTCGCCCTCTCCAGCCTCCAGCCGTCTCTGCCCTCTCCAGCCTCCAGCCGTCCTCTGCCCTCTCCAGCCTCCACGCCCAGTCCTCTTGCCCCTCTCCAGCCTCCAGCCGTCCTCTGCCCTCTCCAGCCTCCAGCCGTCCTCTGCCCTCTCCAGCCTCCAGCCGTCCTCTGCCCTCCTCCAGCCGTCCTCTGCCCCTCCAGCCGTCCTCTGCCCCTCCAGCCGTCCTCTGCCCCCTCCAGCCGTCCTCTGCCCCCTCCAGCCTCCTCCTCTCCTCTCCAGCCTCCAGCCGTCCTCTGCCCTCTCCAGCCTCCAGCCGTCCTCTGCCCTCTCCAGCCTCCAGCCGTCCTCTGCCCTCTCCAGCCTCCAGCCGTCCTCTGCCCTCTCCAGCCTCCAGCCGTCCTCTGCCCTCTCCAGCCTCCAGCCGTCCTCTGCCCTCTCCAGCCTCCAGCCGTCCTCTGCCCCTCCA
This sequence comes from Allobates femoralis, assembly GCA_033576535.1. Taxonomy (NCBI): domain Eukaryota; kingdom Metazoa; phylum Chordata; class Amphibia; order Anura; family Aromobatidae; genus Allobates; species Allobates femoralis. The sequence goes on along the minus strand of JARQOC010000006.1, from coordinate 76,507,022 downwards.
GCCGTCCTCTGCCCCCTCCAGCCGTCCTCTCCTGCCCTCCAGCCGTCCTCTGCCCCCTCCAGCCTCCAGCCGTCCTCTGCCCCTCCAGCGTCCTGCCTCTCCAGCCTCCAGCCGTCCTCTGCCCTCTCCAGCCTCCAGCCGTCCTCTGCCCTCTCCAGCCTCCAGCCGTCCTCTGCCCTCTCCAGCCTCCAGCCGTCCTCTGCCTCCACTCAGCGCCTCTCCCTCTCCAGCCTCCAGCCGTCCTCTGCCCTCTCCAGCCATCTTCTGCCCCCTCCAGCCGTCCTCTGCCCCCTTCAGCCGTCCTCTGCCCCTCCAGCCGTCCTCTGCCCCTCCACCCGTCCCGCCTCCTCCAGCCTCCAGCCTCTGCCCTCTCCAGCCTCCAGCCGTCCTCTGCCCTCTCCAGCCTCCAGCCGTCCTCTGCCCTCTCCAGCCTCCAGCCGTCCTCTGCCCTCTCCAGCCTCCAGCCGTCCTCTGCCCTCTCCAGCCTCCAGCCGTCCTCTGCCCTCTCCAGCCTCCAGCCGTCCTCTGCCCCCTCCAGCCGTCCTCTGCCCCTCCAGCCGTCCTCTGCCCTTCCAGCCGTCCTCTGCCCTCTCCAGCCTCCAGCCGTCCTCTGCCCTCTCCAGCCTCCAGCCGTCCTCTGCCCTCTCCAGCCTCCAGCCGTCCTCTGCCCTCTCCAGCCTCCAGCCGTCCTCTGCCCTCTCCAGCCTCCAGCCGTCCTCTGCCTCTCCAGCCTCCAGCCGTCCTCTGCCCTCTCCAGCCTCCAGCCGTCCTCTGCCCTCTCAGCTCCAGCCGTCCTCTGCCCTCTCCAGCCCCCGCCCCCTCCAGCCGCTGCTCCCTCCTGCCCCTCCAGCCGTCCTCTGCCTCCAGCCTCCAGCCGTCCTCTGCCCTCTCCAGCCGTCCGGGGGTGGCCACATGTTGACTCAGGATCCAGGCGCCGGAGAAGACGCAGGGTCGGTGGTAAGTATAGCGGAGTGTGTGTGTGTGTGTGTGTGTGTGTATATGTATGTGTGTGTATGTCCTGACCACTCTGCCCACGCCGCTGCGCTGACCACTCTCACCGCACTCACTGCTAGCCACTGAGCGACCGCGCGCAGTGCTAGCCACTGAGCCACCATATACTCTGCTACCCACAGAGCCGCCTGTATACACACAATTAATTTCACCGCACTCCCCAACTATTCGTAAATAAACTATATCTGGATTCTAGACTACCCGATTCTTTAGAATCGGGCTGCCATCTAGTACAAAACATAAATGCATTACAATCAAATGTACTGTACCTTTTAAGGGTCAGTTTAAAGCAATGAACTAATGTGTTTCCTGTCTTCTAAATGTTGGGATCAGTTTATGGCTGTCAGCTCGAAAAGGCGTCTTAGGAACCTTTTGCTGACAACCCTAAACCTCAATACAGTGACAGTTTCAATAGTTTTAAGATTGAAAGACACGTCCATCATAATCAACCTAAAACTAATGATTTTGCTGTCATGTAAATATTGCGATCAGTATTAGGCTGTGAACTAATGTATTCCTGTCACATAAATGTTGCAATTAAATTAAGACTGTCAACTAATGTGTTTGCTGAAAACTTCATAGGAACTCAATGGCTTAACACCCTTAAACCTCGATATCAGTGAGCAGTCCTTCAAAATAGGTCTTTAGATTGGAAAGCACATGGTCCAGTTAATCAACCTTAAAACTACTGAAACTTTGACAGTTTGAATTGATCAGTATGGTCGTAACTAATGCCTTAATATACATGCTGCATAGAACAGACATAGATCTCCAACCCCCAATTGTACTTTACAGCATTAAATTTAGTGTTGCTTTCCATAAATTATCAGCAAATTGGTGAAATTACACCATCAAATAAAAATAAAAATAACAGCCTCTCCATATCCCTCTAGCTGTCCTGTCCTATCCATCGCCAAGATAGTGCGTTTCTTCCATTCTAGGTAGAAGTAATGTTCCATCAATTTGCTCCTAATTTAGACAAAGTAGCTGAAAGATTTATGAAGCAAACAGTACTTGTGAGGTCTACTATTACAATATGTAAATGTATTATACACAATTTATTATACAAACTTCTTTATTAGTAATTACACATGAGGCCACTATCTTTGAAACCAGTTAATTTTAGGTCTTAAGCATCTAACTCTTATATAAAGGCCAAAAACCAAATGGTAATTGATTGACCGTAAAATAAAAACTAATGATTTTCTGTCGTACTTGGTCAGTTTAGCGTAATAATGTTTTCCTGTCTCAATGTTGATAGTTTATGCTGTCCCAAAAGGCTCTGGAACCTGCACAACCTAACCTCATAAGTGAGTTCAATAGTTTAAGATTGAAAACACGTCCATCATAATCAACCTAAAACTAATATTTGTGTCATGTAAATTTGGATCAGTATTAGCTGTTAACTAATGTTTATACAATGCTGCAAGAAAATAATAGACTCCAACCAATTGTTTTACCTAAATTTAGGTTGTTCATAAATTCAGCAATGGAAATAACTCAATAAAATAAATAACAGCTCCTCATATCCTCTAGTTCTTCATGAATGTTCTTCATTAGTAAAGTAATTTACAATTTGCTCAATGACAAAGACTAAAGATTTATAGCAAATTTGTGCTAAAACTAAACATTTGCGTTATGTAAATGTTGGGATCAGTATGAGGCTGTTAACTAATGCTTAATAACATTGCTGCATAGAAAATGACATAAGATCTCCAACCCCCCAATTGTACTTTACAGCATTAAATTTAGTGTTGTTTCCATAAATTATCAGCAAATTGGTGAAATTACACCATCAAATAAAAATAAAAATAACAGCTCCTCCATATCCCCTCTAGCTGTCCTGTCCTATCCATCGCCAAGATAGGTGCGTTTCCTTCCATTTTAGGTAGAAGTAAGTTCCATCAATTTGCTCCTAATTTAGACAAAGTACTGAAAGATTTATGAAGCAAACAGTACTTGTGAGGTCTGACTATTTTACAATAAGTGTAAGATGTATTTATGAAACTTACATATTTTCATTTCCTGAACTAAACTACTTCTTTATTTTAGTAGGAATTGGTACACAATGAGGTGGTCTTCACCTATCTCTTGAAAAGGGCACAGTTAATGGTATTTATTAGGTCTTAAGTACATCTCAACTACTTATCAATGCAAAAAGGCACCACAAAAGAACCCAACATGGTAAAACTCTTGATTTTGACCTGTGACAACATACAAAACATAAATGCATTATAATCAAATGTACTGTACCTTTTAAGGGTCAGTTTAAGGCAGTCAACTAATGTGTTTCCTGTCTTCGAAATGTTGGGATCAGTTTATGGCTGTCAGCTCGAAAAAGGCGTCATAGGAACCTCTTGCCGACAACCTAAACCTCAATAAAGTGACAGTTTCAATAGTTTTAAGATTGAAAGACACGTCCATCATAATCAACCTAAAACTAATGATTTTGCTGTCATGTAAATATTGCGATCAGTATTAGGCTGTTAACTAATGTATTTAGTCACTAAATGTTGCAATTAAATTAAGACTGTCAACTAATTGTTTGCTGAGACTAAATTTTAGGATTAGTTCAAGGCTGTCAACTCAAAAAGGCTTCCTGGATCCCCATGGCCAACAACCTCCTAAGTGACAGTTTCAATAGTTTTATGATTAAAGACGTCCATATATCACCTAAACTAAATTTGCTTATAATTTGGTAGTAATGTAACAATGTATTTCATTACTAAATGAAAATGAGATCAATTTATGTCACTTAATGTATTGCTTCTAAGTTCCAAACTTATCCAATGCAAAACACCCATTTAAGCCTACATCAAAGTGGTTCACTTCATTTTAGAAAGTATGACAAATTTCAATTACAAAGAGCTGAAAGATTTATAACAACGTACTTTGTTGGGTCATTTAAGGTATGTTAACTAATTTTTCTGATACTTCTAATTTAGTAGAATGGTAACATATGGTCTTCACACTCTTAAGGATTAAGATTTATGGTTTAGTACATTCTTCAGCAAAGGCACCATCAAAAAACCAAATGGTAAAAGATGACAGTCCTCAATAGCTTTAACATGTAGACTAGGTCGTCATTTAGCGAATAATGTCATTTGCCTTCAAAGTTGAAGTTTATGCTGCAGTCGAAAATGTTAGACTGACTATACTTCATAAGTGGACTGTTTAATATTTCATTGAACAAGTCACTTCAATAAAACTTGACTTCAATGTATCTTGCATCATATCTCTGAACAGGCACATTAATCTCTCATTAATTAGGTCTTGCTTCATAAATTATATGCAAGCACCAATTGGAGAACATGTAACCATCAAAATGAACAAATAAAAATAAACAGCCATCATACATCACCTCTAGCTGTCTTATTCCAGTTCGCTCAATAGTGCGTTTCCTTCCGATATGTTAGGGACAGTTAATGTTCATCAATTTGACTCTCCCCCTAACTTCTCAGCAATAGTACTGAAAGATTCTATAAGCAAACAATATTGTGAAGGTCTGACTATTTTACACATAAGTGTAAGATCTATTTATGAACTTACATATTTTCATTTCCTGAACCTAAACTACTTCCATTTATTTTAGTAGGCAATTGGTACACAATGAGGTGGTCTTCACTATCTTTGAAATGGCACAATTAATGGATTGTATTAGGTCTTAAGTACATCTCAACTACTTATCAATGCAAAAGGCACCACAAAAGAACCCAACATGGTAAAACTCTTGATTTTGACCTGTGACAACATCTTATATATAAAACCCGAAGGCCACTTCCGGAAAGGCCACGCCCACTTCCGTGATGGTCTTCGCCCAGGCTCATCCAGTGCACTGTAGCCGGGCTGCCCCCGGCTACAGGCACCGGCACACGGACGTTCCGATCTCGGAAGTTCCGTGTGCCCTCCAGCCACTCCCCTCCACCCTCTGCCCTCCATACACTAGCGCACATACCGGGGGGCAGGGTGGGCCCATTGCCCACCACCTCGGGGGCCCACACACACCCTGGGGATACCCGTGCTCCCTGCTGTCTGCCTACAGAGGAGGGAGGGCGGGACTTCCTCTCCTGCAGCTCTGCCCGCCCTCCTCTCCTCCTACACCCGACGCCCGGCCACCGGTAAGTCTGCAGCCATACACGCTGCTCTGCCCTCCAGCCTGTGTGCCCCCACTGCCCTCTGCCCTCTCCAGCTGTCCTCTGCCCTCTCCAGCCTGTGTGCCCCACTGCCCTCTGCCCTCTCCAGCTGTCCTCTGCCCTCTCCAGCCTGTGTGCCCCACTGCCCTCTGCCCTCTCCAGCCGTCCTCTGCCCTCTCCAGCCGTCCTCTCGCCCTTCCAGCCGTCCTCTGCCCCTCCAGCCTCTGCCCTCTGCCCCTCCTCCGCCTCTGCCTCTCACCTGCGTCCCCTCTGCCCCCTCCAGCCGTCCTCTCTGCCCTCTCCAGCCGTCCTCTTGCCCTCTCCAGCCGTCCTTGCCCTCTCCAGCCGTCCTCTGGCCCAGCTCCTCGCCCTCAGCCGTCCTCTGCCCCTCTCCAGCCGTCCTCTGCCCACCTCCAGCCTCTCATCCTCAGTCTCCCTCTCCAGCCGTCCTCTGCCCTCCACAGCCGCTCCCTGCCCTCTCCAGCCGTCCTCTTGCCTCTCCTCCAGCCGTCCCTGCCCTCGCCCAGCCTCCTCTGCCCCCCGCTCCTCTGCCCTCTCCAGCCGTCCTCTGCCCCCTCCAGCCGTCCTCTGCCCCCTTCCAGCCGTCCTCTCCTCAGCCGTCCCTCTCTGCCCTCCAGCCGTCCTCTGCCCCTCCAGCCGTCCTCTGCCCTCTCCAGCCGTCCCACTGCCTCTCCCCTCCAGCCGTCCTCTGCCCTCTCCAGCTCGTCCTCTGCCCTCCAGCCGTCCCTCTGCCCCCCTCAGCCGTCCCTGCCTCCTACCAGCCGGTCAGTCGCCCATGCCCTCCGCTCCAGCCGTTCGCCCCTCAGCCTCCAGCGTCCCTGCCCCTCTCCGCCTCAGGTCTCTGACCCTCTCCAGCCGTCCTCTGCCCCCTCCTCCAGCCGTCCTCTGCCCCTCCACGTCCTCTGCCCCATCCAGCCTCCTCTGCCCTCCAGCCGTCTGCCCCAGCGTCCTCTGCCCTCTCCAGCCGTCCTCTGCCCTCTCCAGCCGTCCTCTGCCCTCTCCAGCCGTCCTCTGCCCTCTCCAGCCGTCCCTCTGCCCTCCAGCCGTCCCTGCCGCCTCCAGCCGTCCTCTGCCCCTCCAGCCGTCCTCTGCCCTTCCTCCTCCAGCCGTCCTCTGCCCCTCTCCAGCCGTCCTCTGCCCTCTCCAGCCGTCCTCTGCCCCTCCAGCCGTCCTCTGCCCCTCAGTCCAGCCGTCCTCTGCCTCCTCCAGCCATCCTCTGCCCCTCCAGCCGTCCTCTGCCCTCTCCAGCTCCTCGCCGTCCCTGTCCCTGCCCGCCTCCAGCCGTCCTCTGCCTCTCCAGCCTTCAGCCGTCCTCTGCCCTCTCCAGCCTCCACGTCCTCTGCCCTCTCCAGCCTCCAGCCGTCCTCTGCCCTCTCCAGCCGTCCTCTGCCCTCCAGCCTCCAGCCTCGCCCCTCTGCCCCCTCCAGCCGTCCTCTGCCCTCTCCAGCCGTCTCTGCCGCCTGCTCCCAGCCGTCCTCTGCCACTCTCCAGCCGTCCTCCTGCCCTCTCCCTCAGGCCTTGCCTCTCCACTCCTCCTCTGCCCTCTCCAGCCGTCCTCTGCCCTCCTGCCTCTCCAGCCGTCCTCTGCCCTCTCCAGCCGTCCTCTGCCCTCTCCAGCCGTCCTCTGCCCTCTCCAGCCGTCCCTGCCCCTCCAGCCGCCCTCTGCCCTCTCCAGCCGTCCTCTGCCCTCTCCAGCCGTCCTCTGCCCTCTCCAGCCTCCTCTGCCTCTCCAGCCCTTCCAGCCGTCCTCTGCCCTCTCCAGCCGTCCTTCCTCTCCGCCGTCCAGCCTCCTCTGCTGCCCCCTCCAGCCGTCCTCTGCCCTCTCCAGCCGTCCCTCTGCCCTCCCCCTCCAGCCGTCCTCTGCCCTCTCCAGCCGTCCTCTGCCCTCTCCAGCCGTCCTCTGCCCCCTCCAGCCGTTCCCCTGCCAGCCGTCCAGCCTTCAGCTCTCTGCCCTCAGCGTCTCCAGCCGTCCTCTGCCCTCCAGCCGTCCTCTGCCTCTCTCCCAGCCGTCCTCTGCCCTCTCCAGCGTCCTCTGCCCCTCCAGCGTCCTCTGCCCTCTACAGCCGTCCAGCGTCTCTGCCCTCTCAGCCGTCCTGCCCTCTACAGCCGTCCTCCTGCCCTCTCCAGCCGTCTCTGCCCTCCAGCCGTCCTGCCTCAGCCGTCCTCTGCCCTCTCCAGCCGTCCTCTGCCCTCTCCAGCCGTCTCTCTGCCCCTCCAGCCGTCCTCTGCCCTCTCCAGCCGTCCTCTGCCCTCTCCAGCCGTCCTCTGCCCTCTCCAGCCGTCTCGTCCTCTGCCCTCTCCAGCCTCAGCCGTCTTCTGCCCTCTCAGCCTCCATCTCTGCCCTCTCCAGTCCGTCCTCTGCCTCTCAGCTCTGCCCTCCAGCTGCTCCTCTGCCCTCTAGCCCTCTGCCCTCAGCCGTCCTCTGCCCCTCTCCTGCACTCAGCCGTCCTCTGCCCTCTCCAGCCGTCCCTCCTCTGCCCTCTCCAGCCGTCCTCTGCCCTCTCCAGCAGTCCTCTGCCCCTCTCCAGCCGTCCTCTGCCCTCCCGTGCCCAGCCCTCTGCCCTCTCCCCTCTCTGCCCTCCAGCCGTCCTCTGCCTCCCTCCAGCTGTCCTCTTGCCCCTCAGCCAGTCCTTCCCTAGGCCTCTGTCCTCTGCCTCCTCCTGCCCTCCAGCCGTCCTCTGCCCTCTCCAGCTCCTGCCTCCATCTCTGCCCTCTCCAGCCTCCAGCCGTCCTCTGCCCTCTCCAGCCTCCCGCCTCAGCGTCCCTCTGCCCTCACTCCCGCCTCCAGCCGTCCTCTGCTCTCCACCTCCTCCAGCCTCCAGCCTATGCCTCTGTCCCCCTCCAAGCGTCCTCTGCCTCTCAGCCGTCCTCTGCCCTCTACAGCCGTCCTCTGCCTCGCCTCTCTGCCTCTACAGCCTCCTCTGCCCTCTCCAGCCGTCCTCTGCCCTCTCAGCCTCGCCCTCCAGCCGTCCTCTGCCCTCTCCAGCCGTCTTGCCCTCCGCTCGCTCTCTCCAGCCGTCTTCTGCCCTCTCCAGCCGTCTTCTGCCCTCTACAGCCATCCTCTGCCCTCTCCAGCCGTCCTCTGCCCTCTACAGCCTGTGTGCCCCCACTGCCCTCTGCCCTCTCCAGCCGTCCTCTGCCCTCTACAGCCGTCCTCTTGCCCTCTCCAGCCGTCCTCTGCCCTCTCCAGCCGTCCTCTGCCCTCTCCAGCAGTCCTCTGCCCCCTCCAGCCGTCCTCTGCCCCCTGCAGCCGTCCTCTGCCCCCTGCAGCCGTCCTCTGCCCCCTCACAGCCGTCCTCTTCCCTCTCCAGCCTCCAGCCGTCCTCTTCCCTCTCCAGCCTCCAGCCGTCCTCTGCCCTCTCCAGCCTCCAGCCATCCTCTGCCCTCTCCAGCCTCCAGCCGTCCTCTGCCCTCTCCAGCCTCCAGCCGTCCTCTGCCCTCTCCAGCCTCCAGCCGTCCTCTGCCCTCTCCAGCCTCCAGCCGTCCTCTGCCCCCTCCAGCCGTCCTTTGCCCCCTCCAGCCATCCTCTGCCCCCTCCAGCCGTCCTCTGCCTTCTCCAGCCTCCAGCCGTCCTCTGCCCTCTCCAGCCTCCAGCCGTCCTCTGCCCTCTCCAGCCTCCAGCCGTCCTCTGCCCTCTCCAGCCGTCCGGGGGTGGCCACATGTTGACTCAGGATCCAGGCGCCGGAGAAGACGCAGGGTCGGTGGTAAGTATAGCGGAGTGTGTGGGGTGTGTTATATGTATGTGTGTGTATGTCCTGACCACTCTGCCCACGCCGCTGCGCTGACCACTCTCACCGCACTCACTGCTAGCCACTGAGCGACCGCGCGCAGTGCTAGCCACTGAGCCACCATATACTCTGCTACCCACAGAGCCGCCTGTATACACACAATTAATTTCACCGCACTCCCCTAACTATTCGTAAATAAACTATATCTGGATTCTAGACTACCCGATACTTTAGAATCGGGCTGCCATCTAGTACAAAACATAAATGCATTACAATCAAATGTACTGTACCTTTTAAGGGTCAGTTTAAAGCAATCAACTAATGTGTTTCCTGTCTTCTAAATGTTGGGATCAGTTTATGGCTGTCAGCTCGAAAAGGCGTCTTAGGAACCTTTTGCTGACAACCCTAAACCTCAATACAGTGACAGTTTCAATAGTTTTAAGATTGAAAGACACGTCCATCATAATCAACCTAAAACTAATGATTTTGCTGTCATGTAAATATTGCGATCAGTATTAGGCTGTGAACTAATGTATTTCCTGTCACATAAATGTTGCAATTAAATTAAGACTGTCAACTAATGTGTTTGCTGAGACCTAAATTTTAGGATTAGTTCAAGGCTGTCAACTCAAAAAGGCTTCCTGGGAACCCACTGGCCGACAACCTTAAACCTGAATACAGTGACAGTTTCAAAGTTTTAAGATTGAAAGACACGTCCATCATAATCAACCTAAAACTAATGATTTTGCTGTGACGTAAATGTTAGGATTAGTTTAAGGCTGTCAAATAATGTTTGCTGTGACGTAAATGTTGGGGTCAGTTTAAGCCTGTCAACTAATGTGTTTGCTGTCTTCCAAAAAGACTTCATAGGAACCAATGGCTAACACCCTTAAACCTCAATACAGTGACAGTTTCAATAGTTTTAAGATTGAAAGACACGTCCATCATAATCAACCTAAAACTAAACATTTTGCTGTTATGTAAATGTTGGGATCAGTATGAGGCTGTTAACTAATGCCTTAATATACATGCTGCATAGAAACAATGACATAAGATCTCCAACCCCCCAATTGTACTTTACAGCATTAAATTTAGTGTTGCTTTCCATAAATTATCAGCAAATTGGTGAAATTACACCATCAAAATAAAAATAAAAAATAACAGCCTCCTCCATATCCCCTCTAGCTGTCCTGTCCTATCCATCGCCAAGATAGGTGCGTTTCCTTCCATTTTAGGTAGAAGTAATGTTCCATCAATTTGCTCCTAATTTAGACAAAGTAGCTGAAAGATTTATGAAGCAAACAGTACTTGTGAGGTCTGACTATTTTACAATAAGTGTAAGATGTATTTATGAAACTTACATATTTTCATTTCCTGAACTAAACTACTTCTTTATTTTAGTAGGAATTGGTACACAATGAGGTGGTCTTCACCTATCTCTTGAAAAGGGCACATTAATGGTATTTATTAGGTCTTAAGTACATCTCAACTACTTATCAATGCAAAAGGCACCACAAAAGAACCCAACATGGTAAAACTCTTGATTTTGACCTGTGACAACATACAAAACATAAATGCATTATAATCAAATGTACTGTACCTTTTAAGGGTCAGTTTAAGGCAGTCAACTAATGTGTTTCCTGTCTTCGAAATGTTGGGATCAGTTTATGGCTGTCAGCTCGAAAAAGGCGTCTTAGGAACCTCTTGCCGACAACCCTAAACCTCAATAAAGTGACAGTTTCAATAGTTTTAAGATTGAAAGACACGTCCATCATAATCAACCTAAAACTAATGATTTTGCTGTCATGTAAATATTGCGATCAGTATTAGGCTGTTAACTAATGTATTTCCTGTCACATAAATGTTGCAATTAAATTAAGACTGTCAACTAATGTGTTTGCTGAGACCTAAATTTTAGGATTAGTTCAAGGCTGTCAACTCAAAAAGGCTTCCTGGGATCCCACTGGCCAACAACCGTAAAACCTCAATAAAGTGACAGTTTCAATAGTTTTAAGATTGAAAGACACGTCCATCATAATCAACCTAAAACTAATGATTTTGCTGTCATGTAAATGTTGGGATCAGTATTAGGCTGTTAACTAATGTATTAATACACATGCTGCATAGAAACAATGACATAAGATCTCCAACCCCCAATTGTACTTTACAGCATTAAATTTAGTGTTGCTTTCCATAAATTATCAGCAAATTGGTGAAATTACACCATCAAAATAAAAATAAAAAATAACAGCCTCCTCCATATCCCCTCTAGCTGTCCTATCCATCGCCAAGATAGGTGCGTTTCCTTCCATTTTAGGTAGAAGTAATGTTCCATCAATTTGCTAATAATTTAGACAAAGTAGCTGAAAGATTTATGAAGCAAACAGTACTTGTGAGGTCTGACTATTTTACAATAAGTGTAAGATGTATTTATGAAACTTACATATTTTCATTTCCTGAACTAAACTACTTCTTTATTTTAGTAGGAATTGGTACACAATGAGGTGGTCTTCACCTATCTCTTGAAAAGGGCACAGTAATGGTATTTATTAGGTCTTAAGTACATCTCAACTACTTATCAATGCAAAAGGCACCACAAAAGAACCCAACATGGTAAAACTCTTGATTTTGACCTGTGACAACATACAAAACATAAATGCATTATAATCAAATGTACTGTACCTTTTAAGGGTCAGTTTAAGCAGTCAACTAATGTGTTTCCTGTCTTCAAATGTTGGGATCAGTTTATGGCTGTCAGCTCGAAAAGGCGTCTTAGGAACCTTCTTGCGACAACCCTAAACCTCAATAAAGTGACAGTTTCAATAGTTTTAAGATTGAAAGACACGTCCATCATAATCAACCTAAAACTAATGATTTTGCTGTCATGTAAATATTGCGATCAGTATTAGGCTGTTAACTAATGTATTTCCTGTCACATAAATGTTGCAATTAAATTAAGACTGTCAACTAATGTGTTTGCTGAGACCTAAATTTTAGGATTAGTTCAAGGCTGTCAACTCAAAAAGGCTTCCTGGGACCCACTGGCCAACAACCTTAAACCTGAATAAAGTGACAGTTTCAATAGTTTTAAGATTGAAAGACACGTCCATCATAATCAACCTAAAACTAATGATTTTGCTGTGCTATGTAATTGTTAGGGCAAATTTTCAGTATTTGGGTCAGTTATCACTAATGTTTAATCTCTTAAAGACTTCATAGAACAATGCTAAGATAACTCCAATACATACCAATAGTTTTAATTGAAACACGCATTAAAATAAAGCTGTTGCTTTATTAAATTTATCAGCTAATATGGTGTAACAATTTACACATCAAAATAAAAAAATAAATAAGATCTCCATATCCCCCTAGTGTCTTTCACATCGCAAATAGTGTGCGTTTCCTTCCATTTTAGGTAGAAGTAATGTTCCATCAATTTGCTAATAATTTAGACAAAGTAGCTGAAAGATTTATGAAGCAAACAGTACTTGTGAGGTCTGACTATTTACAATAAGTGTAAGATGTATTTATGAAACTTACATATTTTCATTTCCTGAACTAAACTACTTCTTTATTTTAGTAGGAATTGGTACACAATGAGGTGGTCTTCACTATCTCTTGAAAAGGGCACAGTCAATGGTATTTATTAGGTCTTAAGTACATCTCAACTACTTATCAATGCAAAAGGCACCACAAAAGAACCCAACATGGTAAAACTCTTGATTTTGACCTGTGACAACATACAAAACATAAATGCATTACAATCAAATGTACTGTACCTTTTAAGGGTCAGTTTAAAGCAGTCAACTAATGTGTTTCCTGTCTTCTAAATGTTGGGATCAGTTTATGGCTGTCAGCTCGAAAAGGCGTCTTAGGAACCTTTTGCTGACAACCCTAAACCTCAATACAGTGACAGTTTCAATAGTTTTAAGATTGAAAGACACGTCCATCATAATCAACCTAAAACTAATGATTTTGCTGTCATGTAAATATTGCGATCAGTATTAGGCTGTTAACTAATGTATTTCCTGTCACATAAATGTTGCAATTAAATTAAGACTGTCAACTAATGTGTTTGCTGAGACCTAAATTTTAGGATTAGTATAAGGCTGTCAACTCAAAAAGGCTTCCTGGGAACCCACTGGTCGACAACTTTAAACCTGAATACAGTGACAGTTTCAATAGTTTTAAGATTGAAAGACACGTCCATCATAATCAACCTAAAACTAATGATTTTGCTGTGACGTAAATGTTATGATTAGTTTAAGGCTGTCAAATAATGTTTGCTTTGACGTAAATGTTGGGGTCAGTTTAAGCCTGTCAACTAATGTGTTTGCTGTCTTCCAAAAAGACTTCATAGGAACCAATGGCTAACACCCTTAAACCTCAATACAGTGACAGTTTCAATAGTTTTAAGATTGAAAGACACGTCCATCATAATCAACCTAAAACTAAACATTATGCTGTTATGTAAATGTTGGAATCAGTATGAGGCTGTTAACTAATGTCTTAATACACATGCTGAATAGAAACAATGACATAAGATCTCCAACCCCCAATTGTACTTTACAGCATTAAATTTAGTGTTGCTTTCCATAAATTATCAGCAAATTGGTGAAATTACACCATCAAAATAAAAATAAAAAATAACAGCCTCCTCCATATCCCCTCTAGCTGTCCTGTCCTATCCATCGCCAAGATAGGTGCGTTTCCTTCCATTCTAGGTAGAAGTAATGTTCCATCAATTTGCTCCTAATTTAGACAAAGTAGCTGAAAGATTTATGAAGCAAACAGTACTTGTGAGGTCTGACTATTTTACAATAAGTGTAAGATGTATTTATGAAACTTACATATTTTCATTTCCTGAACTAAACTACCGTATATACTCGTGTATAAGCCGACCCGTGTATAAGCCGACCCCCCTACTTTTGCCCCCAAAAACTGGGAAAACTTATTGACTCGCGTATAAGCCGAGGGTGGACTCCAGCACAGGTATACAACCCCCAGCAGTGAGGTATACAGCAGCCTCCCCAGTGGTAGTATACAGCAGCAGCCCCAGTGGTAGTATACAGCAGCCCCAGAGGTATATACAGCCCCAGAGGTATATGCAGCCCCATATGCAGCCCCATATGCAGCCCCAGAGGTATATGCAGCCCCATATGCAGCCCCAGAGGTATATGCAGCCCCATATGCAGCCCCAGAGGTATATGCAGCCCCATATGCAGCCCCAGAGGTATATGCAGCCCCATATGTATATGCAGCCCCATATGTATATGCAGCCCCATATGCAGCCCCAGGGGTATATGCAGCCCCAGAGGTATATGCAGCCCCAGAGGTATATACAGCAGCCCTAGTGGTGTATACAGCAGCCCCAGTGGTAGTATACAGCAGCCCTTAGGTAGTATACAGCAGCCCCAGTGCTGTATACAGCAGCAGCCCCAGGGCTGTATACAGCAGAAGCCCCAGGGCTGTATACAGCAGAAGCCCCAGGGCTGTATACAGCAGAAGCCCCAGGGCTGTGTACAGCAGAAGCCCCAGGGCTGTATACAGCAGCAGCCCCAGGGCTGTATACAGCCGCAGCCCCAGGGCTGTATACAGACGCAGCCCCAGGGCTGTATACAGACGCAGCCCCAGGGCTGTATACAGCCGCAGCCCCAGGGCTGTATACAGCCGCAGCCCCGGAGGTATACAGGCCCCCCCCCATCAAGCTCCAGGGCCCCCCCCTTGAGGTCTGAAAAATAAAAAAGAATCAATACTTCACCTGTCCGACGCCTTCTGCCGCTGTGCGATCCCCAGTTCCAAGTGAGATCTCTTCTGACAGGACCTGTGGTGATGTCAGAGGGGCGTTCCCGGGCACTCGCGGTCATGTGATACATATCACATGACCGCGAACAGCCAATCAGCGCTGGGAACGCCCCGGGAACGCCCCCCTCTGACGTCACCACAGGTCTTCTCAGTAGTCAGTACACCTCTCACTGAATGAAGCCCGGGATCGCGTGTCGGCAGCTGCGGACGGCGCGACAGGAGACTGGCAAGTATGATATTCCTTTACAGGACGCCGCTCAAGGGGGGGGGCCCTGGAGCTTGATGGGGGGGCCTGTATACCTCCGGGGCTGCGGCTGTATATATACATATACTCGCGTATAAGCCGAGGGGGACTTTTCAGCCCAAATTTTGGGCTGAAAAAGTCGGCTTATACGCGAGTATATACGGTACTTCTTTATTTTAGTAGGAATTGGTACACAATGAGGTGGTCTTCACCTATCTCTTGAAAAGGGCACAGTTAATGGTATTTATTAGGTCTTAAGTACATCTCAACTACTTATCAATGCAAAAGGCACCACAAAAGAACCCAACATGGTAAAACTCTTGGTTTTTACCTGTGACAGCATACAAAACCTAAATGTATTATAATCAAATGTACTGTACCTTTTAGGCCCCAGTATCTTTCACATAATAATGAAATGTTGCTAAAAAGTGTGTGTGTTTCAGTTTGATAGACAGCTTTATTCTAATCGAGAACGCTGACAGCATCCTTCCTGATCGCTGAAAGAAATGTTCTCTCTCCCCTTCACTGATCTGTCTGATCGGTGCAATGCAGGAGAAAATGATGGTCGCACGCAGATCAAAGTATACAGCAGAAGGCCACAGATAGCCCCCAGTATAAAGCAGGACGCCGCAGACAGCCCCTAGTATACAGCAGGAGGTCATACATTGCCCCCAGTATAGCACAGGAGGCCGCACAAAGGCCCCTGTATACCGCAGTAGGTCGCACGCTGCCTCCAGTATAACGCAGGAGACCACATACAGCCCCGAGTATAAAGCAGGAAGCTGCACGGTGACCACAGTATATGGTAGGAGGCCACACACAGCCCCCAGTTTAAAGAAGGGGACTGCATACAGCCCCCAGTATACAGAAGGCTGCTCACAGCCCCCGGTATACTGTAGCAGGTTCCTAGTATATTGCAGAAGGCCACAGGGAGCCCCCAGTATACATCAGAAGGCTGCACACAGCTCCCAATATACATTGGGAGGCTGAATATAGCTTCCAGTACACTGCAAGCTGCCCCACTACACCTCAGGAGACCGCACACAGCCCACAGTATACAGCAGGAGGCTGCACACAGCCCTCAGTATACAGCAGAATGTTGCACACAGCCCTAAGTATATAGCTTGAGGCCACACACAGCCCCCAGTATACACAAAAGGCCACACCCATCCCCCAGTATACATTAGGAGGCTACACACAGCCCCCAGTATACCGCATGCTGCCCCCAGTATACCTCAGGAGGCCGCACACAGCCCCCAGCATACTGCACGATGCCCCAGTATACTGCATGAGGCCGCACATAGCCCCCAGTATAAAGCAGCAGGTTGCGCACAGTCCCCAGTATATAGCAGGAGGCCGCACACAGCCCTCAAAATACAGCAGGAGATTGCGCACAGCACTACGTATGCAATTTGAGGCCACACACAGCCTGCAGTATACAGCAGGAGGTCGAACACAGCCAAAAGTATACAACAGGAAGCCACCACAGCCCACTATAAAGCAAGAGGCTGAGACACAGCCCAGTATACAGCAGGAGGTCGTAATCAGTCCACAGTATACAGCAGGAAGCCACCACAGCCCCATAGCAAAGCAAGAGGGGAGACCACACAGACCACAGTGATAAGCAGGAGGCGCACACAGTCCGGTATACAGCAGGATGCCGTACCCAGCCCCTAGCATACAACAGGAGATCGCAAACAGCCGTCACTGTAGAGCAAGAGGTAACGCACAGCCTTCAGTAGTATACAGCAGGAGGCCACTTAAAGTCCTCATTATACAGCAAGAAGCTGCACACAATCCCCTGTATAACGCAGGAGGCCTCATACAGACCCCAGTATACAACAGGAGACCACACACAGCCCCCAGTACATTGCAGAAGGCTGCAGAGTGCCCCCAGTATACACCAGAAGGCTGCACACAGTCCCCAGTATACATTAGGAGGCCACACACAGCTCACAGTATACAGCAGGAGGCTGCACGTTGCCTCAGTATGCCGCAGGAGGTCTCACACAACCCCCAGTATACAGCAGGAGACCGCACACTGCCCCCAGTATACAAAAGGCCATAGAGAGCCCCCAGTATACACCAGAAAGTCGCACCCAGCCTCAGTATACATTGGAAGGCTGCACACAGCCACAAGTACACCAGTGGAGGCCGCACACAGCCGCCAGTACATTGTAGAAGGCCGCAGAGAGACCCCAGTATACAGAAGGCCACACAAAGGCTCTAGTATACTGTAATAGGCCGCACACAGGTCCAAGTATATTGCAAAAGGCCACAGTGAGAATCCAGTAAACACCAGAAGGCCGCACCCAGTCCCCAGTATACATTGGGAGGCTGCACACAGCCCCAGTATACCGCTTGCTGCCCCCAGTATACTGTAGGAGGTCGCACACAGCCCCCAGTATATCTCATGATGCCGTACACAGCCACCAGTACACCAGAGGAGGCCGCACACAGCCTCCAGTACATTGCAGAAGGCCACAGAGAGCCCCCAATATACAGAAGGCCACACAAAGGCCCTAGTATACTTTAGCAGGCCGCACACAGCTCCCAGTATATTACAGAAGGCCGCAAAGAGCCCCCAGTATACACCAGAAGGCCGCACCCAGCCGCCAGTATACAGCAGGAGGCCGCAACCTGCCTCAGTATACCGCAGGAGGCCACACACAGCCCTCAGTATAAATCAGGAGGTCACCCATAGCCCCCACTATATAGCAGGTGGCCACACACAACTCACAGTGTACAGCAAGAGGCAGTAGTCAGTCCCCAGTATACAGAAGGAGGCTGCACACAGCCATAAGTATAAAGCTTGAGGCCACACACAAACTTCAATATACAGTAGGAGGTCGCATACAGCAAAACGTATACAGCAGACGTCGCACACAGACCGCACTATACAGCAGAAGTCCGTACCCAGTCCCCAGCACACAACAGGAGGTCGCAAACAGCCCTCACTGTACAGCAGGAGGCCGCACACAGCCTTCAGTATACAGCAAGAGGCTGTTTACAGTCCCCATTACACAGCAAGAAGCTACACACAATCCCCTGTATGCCGCAGGAGGCCTCACACAGCCTCACACACAGCAGAGCACGTTCCCAGATTAGAGCAAGACGCTGCACACAGCCTCCAGTATACCACGAGAGGCCGGACACAGCCCCAAGTGTGCCGCAGGAGGCTGCATGCCGCCCCAGTATACCGCAGGCTGCGTCAATATAACGCAGGAGGCCACACACAGCCCTCAGTATACAGAAAGCTGCACAAAGACACCAGTATACTGTAACAGACTGCACACAGCTGCCAGTATATTGCAGAAGGCCACAGAGAGCCCCCCAGTCAACACCAGAAGGCCGCACCCAGCCCCCATTATACATTGGTAGGCTGCACACAGCCCCTATTATACCGCATGCTGTCGCCAGTATACCATAAGAGGTCGCACACAACCCCCAGTATATCTCACAATGCCGTACATAGACACTATTACACAGGAGGTGGTCGCAAACAGCCCCCAGTATACCTCACGATGCCGTACACAGACACTATTACACCAGAAGAGGCCGCACAGAGCCCCCAATATACCGCAGGAGGCCACACACAGACCCCGGTACACAGCAGGAGGACACACACAGACCTCAGTATTCAGCAAGAGGCCGTACACAACCCCTAGTATGCACCAGGAGGCCACTCACAGCCCCTAGTACATTGAAGAAGGCTGCAGAGTGCCCCAAGTATACACCAGATGGTTGCACACAGCCCCAGTATACATTAGGAGGCCACACACAGCCCCCAGTATAGAGCAGTAGGCTGCACAAAGCCCCCAGTATAAAGCAGGAGGTCACACACAGCTCCCAGTATATAACAGGAGGCCTCACACAGCTCCCAGCATATCACAGGCCGCACACAGCCACCAGTTTTTAGCATTAGGCCACACTCAGCCCCCCGTATACAATAGGAGGCCCCACCTAGCATACAACAGGAGGTCACAAACAGCCCTTGCTGTACAGCAGGAGGCTGCACACAGCCTCCAGTATACAGCAGGAGGTCCGCACACAGCCCCCAGTATACCGCAGGAGGTGCATACATAGCTCCCAGTATACTGCAGGAGGCCGCACACAGCCCCCAGTATATGGCAGGAGGCCTCACACAGCTCCCAGTATACCCAAGGAGGCCCATACATAGCCCTCAGTATACAGCAGGAGGCCTCACACAGCCCTCAGTATACTGCAGGAGGCCTCACACAGCCCCCAGTATTCAAAAACTGGATTAAAAATCACATAGTGCGAACATGGTCTAACAAGTGCTGCAATCCTTGTAACCTGTAGCACTACAGCCATTGTACTGGAGTCGTACATAGTTATACTACAGTGAACATGACGGAGGGGAGAACCACCAGAGAGAGAAGCTCTGTATGTCGCTTCCTACCTTATGACAAACATGTAGAATTGGATTCTTGATATTTCTCTGTGACTTTGTGATGATCTTTTCCTGTAGAGTCTGAGATGATGAGATCTTCCATCTATTGCCTGTAGAGATTGATGGAAAGAGACTGCTCTGCTCAAGAGATCGGCTGCAACTGGTGTGTGAGGAGGATCCAGCTGTAACATAAGGGAGAACACAATGATGTCATAAGGGAGAACATGATGATGTTATCAGGGAGAACACGATGATGTCATAAAGAGAGAAGCCCCAGACTGGGACTGACAGGAAAATCTCCTAAAATTCATTCTTTTCACTGCATTGAAAATATGTTTTTTTGTAATCTGGAATAAATATTTGTATAGAGATTTCTCTCTGTTATAACAACCAACCCTACACACAAAGCAGTATGTACCCAGAATCACTACAATTGTGCTTATGATAAAATCTATAACTATGTACACCCTGGACAGACGGTAACCCTAATTGTGGCCAGTTTTACCCTAAAAGGCAATGGCCACCATGAATCCTCTATCTTTTGCAGATATCTGCAGCAACAGGTGTATAATTGGATGCTGCTCCACTTCCTTATACAGGATCTGAGCTCTGCCTCCTGTATATAGAACATGACATGACGACTGCCTGCAGCCATCGTCAGAGGGCGCACAGGAGCCATACCTGACATGTACTGTTTGACAGCCGCGCCGTCCTCCAGGCCCCGCTCTCTTCCTCCTCCAGATTGTCGTCCTTCCTCTCTGTGTTGGGAGCCGCCAGGGACAGATTCCCGGTATCAGCTCCTCGCTCCGCCGGTTTCTTCAGCAGGACCATTGGGGCCGGCGCCACTCAGAGAACGTGCAGAGTTATGACGTCACAGCACGGTAACGCGTCATACACTGTGAGACGTCACCATAGCAACCGGGGGCCTGGGAGCAGGGGACGGAGTATACACTGCTTTACACTATGCTTATATAGCTCTGGAGGACAGTGCACTGAGGGAATGTGGGGGATATTACACTGAGGGCTGTGGAGACATTATATTATACTGGAATCTGTGGGGGATGTTAGATCACTTTTAGGCCCCTTTTACATCAGTATTGTGGCAGATTTACTGCCTGCAGCATACAGCAGGGGGTCGCACACCACCAAAAATATACAGCAGGAAGCTGCACTCAGCTCCCAGTATACAGCAAGAGGCCACACACAGCCTGCAGTATACAGCAGGAGGCCACACACAGTCGCCAGTATACAGTAGGAGGTCACACACAGACCACAGTATACAGCAGGAAGCCGCACACAGCCCCCAGTATACAGCAGGATGCCATACCCAGCCCCTAGCATACAACAGGAGATCGCAAACAGCCGTCACTGTAGAGCAAGAGGTAACGCACAGCCTTCAGTAGTATACAGCAGGAGGCTACTTAAAGTCCCCATTATACAGCAAGAAGCTACACACAATCCCCTGTATAACCCAGGAGGCCTCATACAGATCCCAGTACACAACATGAGACCACAAACAGTCCCCAGTACATTGCAGAAGGCTGCAGAGTGCCCCCAGTATACACCAGAAGTCTGCACACAGCCCCCAGTATACATTTAGAGGCTGCACACAGCCCCCAGTATACACACACACATTTCTAGTCTTTTTGCTTATTAGTGAATGTTTATTCGGAAGGTGCTCTTATTAGAATTGCGACAGTATATCGCAATTCTAACAAAGCACTTCACTAATAAGCAAAAAGATTAGAAGTGTGTGTGTGCAGTGATTCTAACAGACTTGAATATGGGACTCAAGAGCCCCCTTCACTAGCACCACACCCGTGTGCTAACCATTGAATCAGATATAGCCCCCAGTATACTGCACACTGCCCCCAGAATACCGTGAGAGGTTGCACACAGCCCCCAGTATACCTCACGATGCCGTGCACAGCCACAAGTACACCAGAGAAGGCCGCACACAGCCGCCAGAAGGTCGTAGAGAGCACCCAGTATGCAGAAGGCCACACAAAGGCCCTAGTATACTGTAACCCAGTATATTGCAAAAGGCCACAGAGAGCTCCGAGTAAACACCAGGAGGCCGCACCCTGTCCCCAGTATACATTGGGAGGCTGCACACAGCTTCCAGTATATTACGGAAGGCTGCAAAGAGCCCCCAGTATACACCAGAAGGCCGCACCCAGCCCCTAGAATACAGAAGGAGGCCGCACGCAGGCTTCAGTATACAGCAGGAGGTTGCACAAAGCCCTAAGAATACAACTTGAGGCTGCACACAGCCCAAAATAGAGACTAAATGGCCATACCCAGTCCCCAGTATACATTAGGAGGCTGCACGCTGCCCCCAGTATACCTCAAGAGGCAGCATACAGCTCCCAGCATACTGCAGGCATCACCAGTATACCGCATGAGACCACACACAGGCCCCAGTATACAGCAGGAGGCCACACACAGCCCCCAATATACAGAATGAGGCCGCACACAGCCCATAGTATACAGCAGGAGGCTGCACACAGCCCTCACTATACAGCAGGAGGTCACACACAGTCCCCAGTATACAGAAGGAGGTTGCACACAGCCGTAAGTATACAGTCTGAGGCCACACACGGCCTGCAGTATACAGCAGGAGGTCTCACACAGCCAAAAGTATACTGCACGGAGCCGCACACATCCTGCAGTATACAGCACGAGGCCGCGCACAGCCTGCAGCATACAGCAGGAGACCCTACACAGTTCCCAGTATACATGAGGAGTCCGCACAAAAGCCCCTGCTATGCAGCAGGAGGCCGTACCCAGCATCCAGCATACAACAGGATGCTGCAAACAGCCCTCACTGTACAGTAGGAGGCCGCACCCAGACCCCAGTATACAACAGGAGGCCGCACACAGCCTCCAGTACACAGCAGGTGGCTGCACACAGTCCCCAAAATAGAGCAAGAGGCTGTACACAGGCCCCAGTATACCACAGGAGCCAAGACACAGGTCCAAGTATGCCGCAGGAGGCCACACACAGCCCCCAGTATACTGTATATAGACAATGCATGGGGCTTGCCGCAAATGTGCCGAAAGTGCGACCGTTAGGCGGCAGATGAGGTAAATCTGCCGCAATCAGCGAAAAACGCTGATGTGACAGGGGCCTTAGGCTCCTTTCACTTCACGATCATGCAGCAGCAGTTTTTTCAGTTACCGCAAGTTGGCAAACTGCACTTATTGCATATGACCGCAAGTCCCATAGGGAGTCAATCGGGCTTGCCGCAAGACAGCCGTCACGCGGCAGATGCAGCAAACCCTGCCGTTATTTACAAAAATCGCTGATGTCAAAGGAGCAGGGCTGCCACTAGGAATTTCAGGGCTCTTGACTGCCAAAATTTTGGGGCCCCCTGAGAGTCCGCCCAGCCTCCATCCATGCTTCACCTCCACCCAAACATACATTATATTTATAGTGAAAAATTGGAACATCAAAAATTACCTCAATTTATGTGCAAAGCTTTCCCAACCAGCAATCCAGATGGTACCTTACAACAGAGTAAAAAATTGAAAAACAGCACACAAAAATAGAAAGAAGTAGAATTTATTGCCCAATGTGTTGCCACGTCATTGGGCAATAAAGTCTACTATTTTTCATTTTTTTTGTGCTGTTTTTCCATTTTTTACACTCTATTATATATTACACACACACTTGAGACTGCTGTGGGCTGAATACACAATAGCTGTATATACAAGAGAGAATACACAATAGAGACGGCTGCCAGCTGTATACACAATAAAGATGGCTTCGGGCCGTATACACAATAGAGACTGCTGCCTATACACACAATAGAGAATGCACAATAGAGACTGCTACTGGCCATACACAATAGAGAATACACAATACACTTGCAGCTTCCTGCTCTTTGGCTATAATTCACATCTTTTTGGGCGACCACAACCTTCCTAACTAAACTAAAACTATTTACCCACTTGGCTACAAGCCCTACAGACCACCAGAGAAACATCCAGCTTCTCTGCCTGTCAACAGAAGATCCCTTCAGAAAAAGCCCAGGAAGAAGAGAGCCTGCAGCTATAAACCACAGAGGGAGAAGACAGAGCATAGCAGACTATCCTTTATCTTATCTGAACAGCAGAGACAAGCTCCAGCTGCACTGAAGGAGAGAGGTCACCGGGTCACATGGTAAGAAGAGAAATCAGAGATTTCCAGGGACCAAAACAGAGAAAGGTGTTAGAACAGCAGGCACCCCATCCCTCTCCCTCCCAACTCAAACATACCCAGCTCCACTATCACAGCTTATGCCATGCATGGTGCAGAGAGACTCCCAGCAGCTGTATTATCAGAGAACATGTGGGAAGGAGCATTGAGGGTCACAGAGCAGCTGAGATCTTGCTGGGCAATGGACAGGAGACAGGGCTCGGCGCCCGCTCATGAGGTTGGGAATGGGGCCCGGTGATAATTTACAGGAAAGGGGCTGTGCAAGATATGAGGGGGCAGGGCCTGCAGGAGATCGGGGCCCTACCCTTCACGTCTTGCACCACGGGCCCAGCAAACCAGCGTCAGCTTGTGACGGCCAGGTTGGTTGGCCTCCCTACTCCAAACGGCCAAACCCCCTGCATCACGAACAGGCCCCCCTACCACTGATCCAATGGCCACGTCCCCTGACTCCAGGCAGAGCTGTACCCCCCTAGTGGCGGCTCTGGAGGCCTAATGCCCCTTTCACATCAGCGTTTTCACTGAAATACCGCATCTGCCACACAACGGCTGACTTGCGGTACACTTTTGGCAAGCCATCATTCATTTTCTATGGTTCTTGTGCCAAGTGCGATATTGCTGCGATCCGGCAGTCGTGGCCGCGCAAAATAATTGCAGCCGACCGCATTTTTTTTCTCGGCTGCAACTGCCGGATTTGCCGGATCGTGGCAAAACCAGAAATGCCGCAAGCCCCATAGACAATGCATGTGGCTCGTTGCAAGTGCGGCCATTAGGCGGCAGATGCAGTAAATCTGCCGCATTCAGCAAGAAATGCTGATGTGAATGGACCTAAGAAAGTTTTCTAATATCCCCCACAGTATAATATGATGTCTCCACAGATCTCAGTGTAATATCCCCCTCAGCCCCGAGTCAAAAAAGATGTCCCCACAGCCCCCAGTGCACGACAAGAGACTCCAAAGTAGAGGTGCAAGTGAGGGGAGTACGGTTGATCCCAACAATCAATGTTTGGCCACTAATTGCGCACTCGCGCATCGGGTACATGCAGGCCCAGTTAGTCATGCTGCTCCCATCTTTGGATACTCAAGCATCCAAAGTGGTCGTGGTATTATGCACAGGAGGGAGGCAGATAGACCACACTGGGGGGCAGAAACAATGCACAGAGGGGAGCAGATAAATGGCACAAGGGGTAAAGAGAGATGAATGTGCAAATATGGCACCCACTGTTGGTAATGGTGCAGTTCCGCCAGCGGTGAAGCCACCACCCAAAACTGCTGCCGCTGACACATCACCGCCTGAGTAAGTGTGCATGAATACAGTGGACACATATGTGAACTTACTCAGACGGCCACCATCTTTGGACACCAAGGTATGCAAAGATGTCAGTAGCATGAACCATTGCGCATTAACACTTATGCTGCCATCATCTTTGCACACCCCAGAGGGGAAAGACAGAGCACAGGGGTTGAGCACACAGGGAGACAGATAGAGCACACAGTGGGGCAGAGAATGCATAGTGGGGGGAAAGACAGCACAAAGGAGAGAGAGTGCACAGTGGGGGAATAGCACAGGGGGGAGAGCAGTTGGGGAGACAGCTCAAAGGAGAGAGAATATGAGAAGACAGCACGGGGGGGAAAGAAAGCACATGGTGAGAAAGAGCGCACAGGGGAGACAGGTCAAAGGACTGAGGAAAAGACAGCACAGGGGAGAAAGAGAGAGTGCACAGTGGGAGAGAGGTCAAAGGAGAGAAAACAGTAGGGAGAGAGAACGGACAGGGGGAGAGACTGCCACAGATACCACCCCATTGTGATGTCACCACCCTCCCTGTGTGATAACATCAGGCCCACATCTAGTATATACATATTCTACACAGTATTATGTACAATTTCATTGTACTCTCGGTTCATAGAAAAAGTGTGAACTACTTGATAGGTAAAGAAATTCATGGTACAATGATGCAATCATACTAATGAAAAACATTAAGTAGAGAGACATAAGAGAGAAGCAAAGGTACCAAAGTTGGAGGAGCAGAGGCGCAGTTGTAGTAAAGCATTATATCACAGTTAAGCTGAAGGCACAATGTAAGTGTGCCTCGCGCAAATGCAATGCGAGGGAAACTCGCATTGCACTCGGACCGGTGTTGCCATATCAGGCAGGGCACACTGGTGCATGTCCCCTGCGCTGAACTCGCACTGCGAGTCAAATGCGAGTTCAGTCGCAGCATGCTGTGACTGAACGCGTGTTTGACGTGCGAGTGGCTAATGATAGTCAAAGAGCGTGAGGAAACCTCGCGCCCAAACAGCACACTGTGCGAGTCACTCGTGCATGTTCTATTCTCCCGACACAGGAAAGCCCGATAGCTATTAGGCCTCTTTCACACTAGCGTTTTTTTCAAATTGCGGCAGATTCACCGCATCTGCAAATGCGGCAGTCAGGCGGCAGATACGGTAAATTTTGAAAAAAAACTCTGGTGTGAAAGGGGCCTTATATCTGCAAATAAAGATCTGTAGATATAATAGCTTTGTCAGGCTTTGTGCTGCTTTGACATCATCATATTTTTAATTTCCTGTGGTTAACCAGCATATTAACCCCATCTGCAGCCTCTGTGCTGCATGTCAACCGGTAAAAATTGGTAATTATTTCATGTCTCATGTGTCATATAAGTGCAGATGCTCTCATAAAAGAGACGTGTTCAGTGAGCACAGTAATGGTCAGTGGGGACTTGCTGACTACAGAAATGGTGGGTACCGTAATCAGTGGGTCAATAGAAACCTGACATACATCAATAGTGTATAACGCTGTAACATATACATAAATGAATAACACAGCCAAGTGGTGGTCAAGCCCAGGATATGGTATAAACCTGTTTATATCCAATGATATACAGTTGTGGCCAAAAGTATTGACACCCCTGCAATTCTGTCAGATAATACACAGTTTCTTCCTGAAAATGATTGCAATCACAAATTCTTTGGTATTATTATCTTCATTTAATTTGTCTTCAATGAAAAAACACAAAAAGAATTGTCCTAAAGCCAAGTTGGATATAATTCCACACCAAACAAAAAAGGGGGTAGACAAAAGTAT
The DNA here is from genome assembly GCA_033576535.1 of Allobates femoralis. Lineage (NCBI taxonomy): Eukaryota > Metazoa > Chordata > Amphibia > Anura > Aromobatidae > Allobates > Allobates femoralis. Next base: position 76,480,384 of record JARQOC010000006.1, on the reverse strand, counting down.
TGGCACTGTTAGAAAAATCATGTGATGCTTCTCTAATTTGTGTAATTAACAGCACCTGTAACTTACCTGTGGCACCTAACAGGTGTTAGCAATAACTAAATCACACTTGCAGCCAGTTGACATGGATTAAAGTTGACTCAACCTCTGTCCTGTGTCCTTGTGTGTACCACATTGAGCATGGAGAAAAGAAAGAAGACCAAAGAACTGTCTGAGGACTTGAGAAACCAAATTGTGAGGAAGCATGAGCAATCTCAAGGCTACAAGTCCATCTCCAAAGACCTGAATGTTCCTGTGTCTACCGTGCGCAGTGTCAGGAAGCAATTTAAGGCCCATGGCATTGTGGCTAACCTCCCTAGATATGGACGGAAAAGAAAAATTGACGAGAGATTTCAACGCAAGATTGTGCGGATGGTGGATAAAGAACCTCGACTAACATCCAAACAAGCTCAAGCTGCCCTGCAGTCCGAGGGTACAACAGTGTCAACCCGTACTATCCGTCGGCGTCTGAATGAAAAGGGACTGTATGGTAGGAGACCCAGGAAGACCCCACTTCTTACCCCGAGACATAAAAAAGCCAGGCTGGAGTTTGCCAAAAGAAGAATGGTCTAAAATTCCAGCAGAGCATTGTAAGAAACTCATTGATCGTTACCGGAAGTGGTTGATCGCAGTTATTTTGGCTAAAGGTTGTGCAACCAAGTATTAGGCTGAGGTGCCAATACTTTTGTCTGGCCCATTTTTGGAGTTTACTGTGAAATGATCAATTTTTTGCTTCATTCTCTTTTGTGTTATTCCATTGAAGACAAATTAAATGAAGATAATAATACCAAAGAATTTGTGATAGCAATCATTTTCAGGAAGAAACTGAGTATTAACTGACAGAATTGCAGAGGTGTCAATACTTTTGGCCACAACTGTGTATAGCTAAGGTGGAACCACCCTTAATGTATATAACATGAACAGGGGGTACTTCAGGTAGTGAGTCCCACAAGAAGTGTATACATAATATGAACGCCACATATAATGGGTAAGAAATATGAAAATTATCCAACGGAGGCTCCAATATTGCCCAGCAATGTTATATGTATGATCATCACACATTAAGCAACCCAGATTGTACACAATAATTACATATGTAACAAAGGAACCAGATGCATACAGTTGTGGCCAAAAGTATTGACATCCCTGCAATTCTGTCAGATAATACTCAGTTTCTTCCTGAAAATGATTGCAATCACAAATTCTTTGGTATTATTATCTGCATTTAATTTGTCTTCAATGAAAAAAAACACAAAAAGAATTATCCTAGAGCCAAATTGGATATAATTCCACACCAAACATAAAAAAGGGGGTGGACAAAAGTATTGGCACTGTTAGAAAAATCATGTGATGCTTCTCTAATTTGTGTAATTAACAGCACCTGTAACTTACCTGTACCACCTAACAGGTGTTGGCAATAACTAAATCACACTTGCAGCCAGTTGACATAGATTAAAGTTGACTCATCCTCTGTCCTGTGTCCTTGTGTGTACCACATTGAGCATGGAGAAAAGAAAGAAGACCAAAGAACTATCTGAGGACTTGAGAAACCAAATTGTGAGGAAGCATGAGCAATCTCAAGGCTACAAGTCCATCTCCAAAGACCTGAATGTTCCTGTGTCTATCGTGCGCGGTGTCATCAAGAAGTTTAAAGCCCGTGGCACTGTGGCTAACCTCCCTAGATGTGGACGAAAAGAAAAATTGATGAGAGATTTCAACGCAAGATTGTGCGGATGGTGGATAAAGAACCTCGACTAACATCCAAACAAGTTCAAGCTGCCCTGCAGTCCGAGGGTACAACAGTGTCAACCCGTACTATCCGTCGGCGTCTGAATGAAAAGGGACTGTATGGTAGGATACCCAGGAAGACCCCACTTCTTACCCCGAGACATAAAAAAGCCAGGCTGGAGTTTGCCAAAACTTACCTGAGAAAGCCTAAAACATTTTGGAAGAATGTTCTCTGGTCAGATGAGACAAAAGTAGAGCTTTTTGGGCAAAGGCATCAACATAGAGTTTACAGGAGAAAAAAAGAGGCATTCAAAGAAAAGAACACGGTCCCTACAGTCATACATGGTGGAGGTTCCCTGATGTTTTGGGGTTGCTTTGCTGCCTTTGGCACTGGACTGCTTGACCGTGTGCATGGCATTATGAAGTCTGAAGACTACCAACAAATTTTGCAGCAGTGTAGGACCCAGTGTGAGAAACCTGGGTCTCCCTCAGCGGTCATGGGTCTTCCACCAGGACAATGACCCAAACCACACTTCAAAAAGCACTAGAAAATGGTTTGAGAGAAAGCACTGGAGACTTCTAATGTGGCCAGCAATGAGTCCAGACCTGAATCCCATAGAACACCTGTGGAGAGATCTAAAAATGTCAGTTTGGAGAAGGCATCCTTCAAATATCAGGGACCTGGAGCAGTTTGCCAAAGAACAATGGTCTAAAATTCCAGCAGAGCATTGTAAGAAACTCATTGATGGTTACCGGAAGTGGTTGATCGCAGTTATTTTGGCTAAAGGTTGTGCAGCGAAGTATTAGGCTGAGGGTGCCAATACTTTTGTCTGGTCCATTTTTGGAGTTTTGTGTGAAATGATCAATGTTTTGCTTTTTGCTTCATTCTCTTTTGTGTTTTTTCATTTAAGATAAATTAAATGAAGATAATAATACCAAAGAATTTGTGATTGCAATCATTTTCAGGAAGAAACTGAGTATTATCTGACAGAATTGGGGGGTGCCAATACTTTTGGCCACAATTGTAACATCTTTAATTCTATTTCTTCCATGTACCTTAACCCATCAGCGAAGATCTATTCTAATAACACCCTATCCCAAAAAATAATATTATCCAAAGGTACTAGACAGGGCTGCCCTCTTTCTCCCCTCCTCTTCGCACTTTCAATAGAACCCTTAGCAGAAGCAAGTAGGCAAAATAAAGACATTAGAGGTATGGTATCTACATGAAATTGCAAGAACACAAAATCACTTTATTCGCAGATGACATCTTATTATCTCTTACTACTCCACTTAAATCTTTACATCACACCTCTTTCATCATAGAAGCCTTCTCAAAAATATCCCATTACAAAATAAACATTCACAAATTCTTGATTATACTATGGACACAACTTTCTTAAAATACCTGAAAAAACTATTTCCATTTTCATGGAAGGAAAATAAAATCTCCAACATAGGTATCTGCCTGACAAAACCATTCTCTGACCTAATCAAAATTAATTTCACTAATTTACTCAACTCCTTCCAAGAAGACCTATCTGCCTTTTCTAAACTCCAACTATCCTGGACCCGTAAAGTGGTGGCTTTTAAGATGAAAACATTCCCTAAATTCATATATATGACCCGAGCTATCCCCCTTCAGATTCCTAAATCCGGGTTCAATAAACTCCAAAAGCTACTTACGAAATTTATCTGGAATAATGGACGATCCAGGATCTCAGCTTTCACCATAGAGAGACATAAGGAAAGGGGAGGCCTGGGAATACCTAATCTATACAATTACTATCTTGCTTCGATCATAAAACTATCTCAGATTTGGTTCAGAGATACCAGTGGTTCCTTCATATGGACATCTATTGAAAGAGACTTGTCAAACACTTCTTCTCTCCCGGCCCTAATAGCAGCTTACCTTCATAATCCAGCAAAATTTCTACCCTTCCACCAACCATACGAGCTACCATCTCCACATCCTCATCCTCAACCCTAAACACATCCCTCTCGAAACTTTAAAGCTCATTTTCTCTGACCTAGACATATCCCCTTGGATTGAAAAAGGAATACATTATGTTAACAACCTAATTTCCAATGGTAAATTGATTGATTTCTGATCTCTAGCGGAACAATTCAAACTAACATGGAAAGATAGAACAGTCTGGAGGTTAATAAATACCTCCTCATCCTGGATCTCCCACCTTTCTCTACTCAAACACTTATCTGAATTATTTGATAACCCAGACAAAACTTCATTGTGGTCAACTAATTATATATACAGACTTTTGAATGAAGACTTAATTCTCCAAAAGTTATCTTATATTACCGCATGGGAGAATGAATTAAATTCCTCTATAGATCTGGATGAATTGGCTTCAGCAATTTACCTCTCGTATTCTAACACCTTTTGTGCTTCGATACAAGAATCATACTTCAAGCTTTTAGCCAGATGGTATTGGACTCCATCAAAATTAAATCGCATTGATTACAAAATAACGCCGACCTGTTGGAGGGAATGTTCACATACCGGGACACTCTCCCACATCTTTTGGAAATGTCCGAAAATTCTGAGGTTCTGGGTTGAGGTCCAAGATCTAATACTTAAAACCACCAGTATGAAGGTTACCCTCACCCCTCAAATGTCTCTCTTCTCATTAGGAATATCAAACCTACCTCATAACATTAGATTTATTACTAATCAAATTCTATTAACCGCTAAGTTCCTCCTGGAAGCCAGATGGAAGACTACAAACACAACTACAATTCTGGAACTAATCGATAGAATATTTTCCCACTGCACATACGAGTTCAGCTATGCTGTTAGAAACAACTCCTATAACAAATACTACTCAAATTGGGAGCCCTGGATCTCTTCACAATCTCTAAAGGCCACGTTACACACATAGATATCTGTGACCAACATCTGAACAGATCTCTGGTTGCAGTGAAATCATGGACACATTGTTCCATTGTACACAGCCACAAAACAGAGCAATGTGTCCATGATTTCACTGCAACCAGAGATCTGTTCAGATATTGGTCACAGATATCTGTGTGTGTAACGTGGCCTTAAGGGTAAGTGCACACTACCCGGCGTGTTTGCCTCGGCGGCTGGGCGGGACCCGCCAGGAAGCTCCGGCGCCGTGCACCGGCTTCCTGGCGGTTATGAGCTGCGGGAGCCGGGCGGTAACCGGCGGCTGCCCAGCGGGTTCTCGGCGGCGATTCTGCAGCGGCTGGAAGCAGCACATGTTTCTGCTTGCAGCCGCTGCAGAACCGCCGGTTTTTACAACATGTTCATTCTTTGCTAACCCGCTGGGAAACCTGCGGGTTAGCAACGGATGACGCTGGGGAACCGCCGGTATGTGCACAGCCTTGGGCGGCCTACATTAGTTTTAATGTTAATCCAAACGCCGGTTTGGATTAACATAAATTAACATAAAACTAATGTATGCAAAACGGCGGTTTACACAGGTAAACCGCCGAAAACCCGCCCAGTGTGCACATACCCTAACTCATCTTACTAGATCCATTGACGTTATCCCCATAACCTAACATCTCCACTTTAACAACCTATGGCTATGTGCACATCTGACGTTTGTGCATCTCTGCAGACCGTCCAAAAACCTGGGTTTTTTTAGCAGAAACTGAGTTTTCTGTGCTCAGCAGTGTCCCTCGTTTTTTGCTCGTTTTCCGCCCGGTTTTACAGCGTTTTTCTCGGCGGTTTTCTCGGCGGTTTTGAAAACTGAGTTTTTTGTGCACTTGATCAGCTGAAACCGCTGGAAAAACGGTGGAAAGAAGTCACTTGCTCTATTTTTGGAAAACCGGTGGAAAAACTCAGTTTTGACTGAGAAAACTCAGTTTTGACTGAAAACGACCAGCAGAAAACCGTTCTAGTGAAGACAGAGTTTTCTAAAATCCATTGACTAGCATGTTAATCCAACCGCTGGTTAGGATTAACATAAATTAACATAAAACGGCGCGGAAAACGCCGACGGAAACCGGGACAAAGCAGCCCAGAAAACGTCTAATGTGCACATACCCTATAAGGGTAAGTGCACACTACCCGGCGTGTTTGCCTCGGCGGCTGGGCGGGACCCGCCAGGAAGCTCCGGCGCCGTGCACCGGCTTCCTGGCGGTTATGAGCTGCGGGAGCCGGGCGGTAACCGGCGGCTGCCCAGCGGGTTCTCGGCGGCGATTCTGCAGCGGCTGGAAGCAGCACATGTTTCTGCTTGCAGCCGCTGCAGAACCGCCGGTTTTTACAACATGTTCATTCTTTGCTAACCCGCTGGGAAACCTGCGGGTTAGCAACGGATGACGCTGGGGAACCGCCGGTATGTGCACAGCCTTGGGCGGCCTACATTAGTTTTAATGTTAATCCAAACGCCGGTTTGGATTAACATAAATTAACATAAAACTAATGTATGCAAAACGGCGGTTTACACAGGTAAACCGCCGAAAACCCGCCCAGTGTGCACATACCCTAAAGGTCTCTCGGAAAACGCATCTGGTTTACTCCTTTAATCAACAAACACAGCTTCAGCTTAATAACCTAATTCTGAGTACACACCTGAATAAATTTATTCAAGCCTCAGCTGAAATTTCTTATCTGTTGTTAGCTAAGAATAGCTTTGTATTGTGTATTGTTATTTGTATTTTACTTGGATTTGTATACTTATACAAATATACCACCCATTGTATGATTCTCCCAATGTTTCTGTATGTCTGCATTATGTATTTATCCCCTATATACCACCTTGTACATTACCCTTTTTCCCAAACAAATTTTCAATAAAAATATTTGAGAAATAAAAATGAAATGCTTAAAATTTGATCAATTAAAAAAAAACAAAAAAAAAAAAAACTACAAGGTACAAATAAACTCAGTCAGTACTGAGCACATAACAGAAACCAGCACATTGATGATATAATGCAGAAACATACATTAAACATGAGTAACTGTGGCAAGATTAATTGCAGAAAGTACTATTCTGCACAGAAGTAACATCTATGTGGATTTTGGATGCAGTGCAGGGAAACAGCTAAAATGGAGGACTACAGAGCACAATACAATACAAATACAATAGCACACTTCTACTACACAGTATTTTCTGTAGCAGCGGCTACATCATAACCTGCACACACATATTCTAGCACAAGTATATATTTTCTATAACAGGAACCATGGGAAATGTCTGCCCTTCTCTCCTTCTTCCTGGGAAAGCAGGGCGCGGTCCCACTCAGAGTACACTGAATCTTAAAGGGGAGGACTCCTGCATCTGTAGGAACACTGCTAGATTGTGTGTAACACAAACTACATAAAGGAGTACAGATTATCGCTACGGGTTGTAACAAGTGTTAAACTGTCATACTTTCTTTACTGCGCATGAATGGGCAGGACAAGTGTGCTTCTTGTTTTTTCTTTGATAACGGCTTTGTTCCTGCGATCAGTATTTAGTGATTTTTTTTCATGCTGCAGAATTTCTGCTGCATTTTAGCACCTATTAAATGCAATTCCATTGAAAATCTGCAGATAAAACTTGGCATTCTCGATGGAGAAATTGACAAGTTGTAGATCTCTAATACACCGCATTTCTATATGTACCATTGATATTCCTGAATCAGTTGGAAGATGCTTCTTTTTTGTGCTGCGAAAATACATATTGTCAAAAACTCATTGTGAGAACGTAACTTTAGTGCTTTTTTTGCAGCATGATTTAGGAGTGGCTAGGTGTTGTGTTTTATTATAGGCTTAGGCCTCAAACGTCAAACAGACATCAGAGATATTAATTGTATAAAGAATAGTCTAATTTTTATAAATGCTTTGGATCAGATTTGCATCAGTGTTTGATCAGTTGCATCAATGATTTTCTTGAATGCAGAAAAAAACTATTTACCCTTTGCAGTGTTAAGAATGGACACACAAGGATGGCATCCTTGTACTGTCCTTGATTTTCATTCATGGACCCATAAACTTGTATGGGTGATTTTTGACACGTGACTTAAGGCCCCGTCACACACTTCAACGTCCGAGAGATCCGATCAACGATCCGACTTGACCTAGATCGCATGAACATCATTGTTTCATCGCTTGTGAGTTGTCACATGTACAGATATCATGAACGCTGCGGCAACAACTCCGCGACAAGCGAACGAATATTAGCAGTCGGTTGTATCCCTATGTTCCTATGTCCTGAATAGGCGAAGTCGTTAACAACATCGTTATCAAGGTGTCACACTTGCCATGCTGCAGGTTGAACGTACGATCATCGTTTGGTTTGAGGTCTGGTTCACAAACTTCCCATAAACGATAAGCCGACTTATCGTTGATCATTTGTACTAGTCACACGCAACGATGTCGTAACGATGTCGTCGCTCCACCCAAAAAGCCGTGATGTACTAACAATATCGTAGTGTGTGACAGGGCCTTTAGAGGAATCACAATCAGTCATGTGATATCTTTCACAGATATGTAAATAGCATGATAGACTATAATGGGTGCATGACTAAATGAATGAGTATCAATGAATAAACGTCTATGTGAAAGTAGGACATCAGAACGGGTCCTTACTTTAGGAAAGAAAACACATTACAAAAATACATCATTATGTAAAATAAAAAAAGCCATGTAAACCCATTAAAAAAAAATAACGCTCAGTGGTTAGTACTGCAGCCTTTCAGCACTGGGACAACATCTGCAAGGAGTTTGTATCTTTTCCCCGTGTTTGTGTAGGTTTATTCCAGTTTCTCTGGTTTCTCCCGCACTCCAAAGACTGATAGGGAATAAAGATTGTGAGCCCCAATGGGGACAGTACTGCAAATGTATGTAAAGTGCTATGGAATTAATAGCACTATATAAGTGAACAAATATTATAATCATATACGAAATATAAACATCCCCATAGACTAAAATATGTTCTCTCCGTGCAAAACATGGAAAGAACTCGTAAAAAAAAAATGACGTCTAAATGAGCCTTAACAGGAAATAGAAATCAAGAAAAATGTGTTAGAAAAGTGATGATGATAAACGTCAGGAACAAACTGGTGTTGTCTAGTAGCTCCTGTGTCCTAACAGGTGAGCGCTCTGTTCTAGAATATAATGTTCTCTATTCTGGTTCAGACTGCCCAATGTGTGAGTGAAAGTTAAAGCCGGCACAGGTCAACTGAAGAGATTGAATGCAGAAAACACCTGTAGGCTTCCTTCCTTATGAAGTGGATAAAATTGCATGTATGATTATAATATTTATTCACTTATATAGTGCTATTAATTCAATAGCACTTTACATACATTTGCAGTACTGTTTCCTTTTTTTCCTGCAGATGTACTTTCAGATCTGCCCTATTTATTAGTCTGCATATACTTAGTCATATTTTTATTATATATATATATCTCTATCTAATGCATTGTGTATTTTTCCTTCAATCAGTAATTTTCCTTTTTGTTACCAGGTAGATTAGACTGTGTATTAACTTTGTCCCTACCTTTCTCCCTTAGTTGGTTTCTGTACTAGGTTGCCTCTCCCTTCTTCCTCAGTTTAGTTTAAAGAAGCCATTACTGAAGATGCATGTCTGCAACCCCTGTACAGATTATTCCTTTTCACCTATTGTTCCATTGTAACTAATACAAGATTTGGAAGAAAACTACAGCATTTCTCTCCTGGTCTTTCTACAGCTGCAGTGACAAGTTGACACTGTCTGTTTGCCCCAGATGGTGTAAGTAAGAGCATAAAATTATCTAAGGTACTGGTGATTAGAGCGCTTGGGATTTGCAGTCATCAGAAGGGGACAGAACAACCTGTGTAAACAAGCTGTTAAACGGCCGCTTATCGACCAATTTAAGAATTGGTTTTATTTATTTTTTACATCATAAGTTATAAGACGGTTTTATTTTTCAGGAGCGAATACAGTGATACCAGATTTGGATCCGGTTGTTATGTTTGGCTAATATCACACACTAAAACCCACTTTAAAAAAGTTTTTGCATCTCCATATTTTGACTGCTATAAATTTTCATTTTTCTGCCGACAGAGTCACATGAGTGCTTGTTTTTTGCGAGATAAGTTAGGAGGGAGAATGAACAGAAAAGAGTAATTCAGGAATTGTTTTCTTTTTTTAACAATGAGTTATAGCACAGTCCAGCACAGTACAGTCCATAATGGTCACCTTCCCTTTCAGTGGGTCCAAGTATTTTTCCCTCATAGCATGGGGGTTCCAGGGAGTCTGACTACTCAGCAGAGTAGGCAATGCATGCTCCCATACATTACTCATGCTCCCAGACACTTCCAGGTGAAGGTCTCTTCTCGTGTTTGGTTAGGAGGATACGAGATTTGCCATAGTATAAGTGAAAGCTCACCACCGTCACATGCGAGTGATGATAACCTGATACCTTCACGGCTAAGGAGCCTGCCAATTTATCTGTAGTCCTTCAGTCTGGGGGCCGCTCCCTCGAGGGTCTACCTTTAACCTTCTCATTCTTCATGTCCGATGCTTCAACCAGCACCCAAGGATAACGCTATCTCACTTCGGTCCCAACATTGCAGTTGCTACGTGTCACCCACTACATGCGGCCTTGCCGACCTGTCAGACTTCTACATTCGTCCGTACTAGTCACTAGAAGGGCCCCATCTGCAGTTGTGCAGGAAACTGTCATCTACACTAGAGACTAGCTCCTCCCGTTGTAGGCTAATCCCAACACTTAACAGTTACTTGCCCTACAGTCTGTTGCTGCACAAAACGTCTTTACCAAACATCCTACATAACAATTCTATACCTTATACCTTACATTAGCATACATCAGAATGCATTATACTTATAATACTGCTAGATCTTACACATGCATTTCACATATTAAATACTATACATAATAATAATAATAATAATATATAATGTTTATTCATTTATATAGCGCTATTAATTCCATAGCACTTTACATACATGAGTAATGCTGTCTCTCTTGGAGCTCACAATCTAAGGTGCTATTGTAGCGCCCAGGCTTTGGGGTACTCGGGTGTCAGGCTGCAAGGGTTAACACTCTGGTTGTCACGGGGAGTGGTGGCCGCGCCTGACCCCGTGTCCTGGGCCTATCTTCCAAAAAAGCGGTAGTATGTACAGGGGATTATATACAGTGTTGTCGTGACGCCACCTGTAGTGTCTGGTGAGATGCCACCAGCGCCGCCACAGTTCGCCGGAGGTAGATGGTACTGTGGCAAGTTGGTGAAGTCCTCCACAGGTTGGACTGGACCTCCGGGACAGCGTTCCTGGATGGAAACAAGTTCATTTAAAGAAAACAAGCAGAGTCCAAAGTCACTGTTCCTCTCTTGGTTGCTCAGGTGCCCGGAAGAATTTTAGACTTCACGGGTCTCCGGATTTTCTGTGGTCCTAAAGTATTCCACAGCTGCGGGCTCCGGTGCCCGGTAAGCTGTCTGGGATAAACTCCCTCGAGTTCCTCACTCCCAAACTGGCTGTCTGCTCCTGGGATCTTTCCTCAAACCCTTTCTTCTTCTTCCATCTCTTCCTTAACTCACTGACTGGAGGCAAAAGACCTCCTTGTTCCCCCAAGAGGTGATTTTATTCCCTCCCGGGTAACCTCCCACCGTGTAATATAGTGTGGGAGTGCTGTTAATGTGTACCACCCACCATCCTAGAATCCACCTACAGCTGGAGTATCTGCACCTCTTTTACGGGTGCAGTACCCCTCTGTGACGCCTGCTTAGAGGGGCGCCACACTATACATGCAAACATTACTGTACATGATACATATCACTACAAAACATTATTTTACAGTTCTTACAATACAATATATACAAAGCCGCACAAGACTATTCATATTACAATAAAACAGTGCAATTGGTGTCTTCAGAGAGGAATGTGACTACCAGTCCACCTGCTTACACATATAATCCTGTGAGGAATACTGAGTCATGTTAATGCTGCAGCAGCTTTGAAGTTAACGCTTGTCATCCAGAAAACTGTTGAAGGCTGGGCAAACTGTCTGAGTGTCAGTCAAAGGTTATTTTGGGCTGGCTTCCCTTCATTCTGTATAAGTCGCAGAGGACAGGCCTGGCATCAGCACCTGACGCACCTGGGCAGGTGCCGGGGAATGGACAGATGAGGGGGCCCACTAGCTGTCAGTAAGCAGAAACAGTGAGAGGGCTCGCTCACAGAGCAGCACTCTTTCCTGCTCTGCACTGATCACTGTGATTGGTACACAGCCAGAGAGAAAGCTTACCGGAAGCTGAACTGAGGCTGCAGGAGCCGTGAAGCTGAAGGACTTTGGAACTGCAGGACCTTCAAGTCATGTGCCTGATCACATGGCTGGAAGGAGCTTGATTTCTACATTCGAAGGTCCTGCAGTTGCTCAACTTCCATGCTGCTCCCAGTAGCATCTCTCCTGCTCTGTTCCGATAAAGAACTGCAAGATGTGGTAATGTACAGTTGTGGCCAAAAGTATTGACACCCTAGCAATTCTGTCAGATAATACTCAGTTTCTTCCTGAAAATGATTGCAATCACAAATTCTTTGGTATTATTATCTTCATTTAAAGAGGACCTGTCACCAAACCAGGCATGGTGATCTAATTACAGCACTGAATGCAGCATGTCTGCAGCATGCAGGCAAGGGGTCCCCCAGCACTTGAGCAGCCCTGTACCCCGAAATAAAACAGTTAGAAAACTTACATGCTACAGCCACTAAGGAGGTGGCTAGGGGCTGCAGCCAAGGGCAGATTCACACCCCATGCCTGTGTAATCTGCCCACCGCTGCCAATCATTCTCTGCCTGTCTGCAGCATTTAAACAGTTTTTTTTTTCTCTCCCGTTTCTCTCCCGGCTAACTGACTCTGGGAGAGAGAAAAAAAAAACTCTGTTTAAATGCTGCAGACAGGGAGAGAATGATTGGCAGCGGTGGGCAGATTACACAGGCAGGGGGTGTGAATCTGCCCTTGGCTGCAGCCCCTAGCCACCTCCTTAGTGGCTGTAGCATGTAAGTTTTCTAAGTGTATTATTTTGGGGTACAGGGCTGCTCAAGTACTGGGTGACCCCTTGTCTGCATGCTGCAGACATGCTGCATCCAGTGTTGTAATTAGATCACCATGCCTGGTTTGGTGACAGGTCCTCTTTAATTTGTCTTCAATGAAAAAATACAAAAGAGAATGAAGCAAAAAGCAAAACATTGATCATTTCACACAAAACTCCAAAAATGGGCCAGACAAAAGTATTGGCACCCTCAGCCTAATACTTGGTTGCACAACCTTTAGCCAAAATAACTGCGATCAACCGCTTCCGGTAACCATCAATGAGTTTCTTACAATGCTCTGCTGGAATTTTAGACCATTCTTCTTTGGCAAACTGCTCCAGGTCCCTGATATTTGAAGGGTGTCTTCTCCAAACTGCTATTTTTAGATCTCTATCTATGGGATTCAGGTCTGGACTCATTGCTGGCCACCTTAGAAGTCTCCAGTGCTTTATCTCAAATCATTTTCTAATGCTTTTTAAAGTTTGTTTTGGGTCATTGTCCTGCTGGAAGACCCGTGACCTCTGAGGGAGACCCAGCTTTCTCACACTGGGCCCTACATTATGCTGCAAAATTTGTTGGTAGTCTTCAGACTTCATAATGCCATGCACACGGTCAAGCAGTCCAGTGCCAGAGGCAGCACAGCAATCCCAAAATATCAGGGAACCTCCACCATGTTTGACTGTAGGGACCGTGTTCTTTTCTTTAAATGCCTCTTTTTTTCTCCTGTAAACTCTATGTTGATGCCTTTGCCCAAAAAGCTCTACTTTTGTCTCATCTGACCACAGAACATTCTTCCAAAATGTTTTAGGCTTTCTCAGGTAAGTTTTGGCAAACTCCAGCCTGGCTTTTTTATGTCTCGGGGTAAGAAGTGGGGTCTTCCTGGGTAACCTACCATACAGTCCCTTTTCATTCAGACTCCGACAGATAGCACGGGTTGACACTGTTGTACCCTCGGACAGCAGGGCAGCTTGAACTTGTTTGGATGTTAGTCGAGGTTCTTTATCCACCATCCGCACAAACTTGTGTTGAAATCTCTCGTCAATTTTTCTTTTTCGTCCACATCTAGGGAGGTTAGCCACAGTGCCATGGGCTTTAAACTTCTTGATGACACTGCGCACGGTAGACACAGGAACATTCAGGTATTTGGAGATGGACTTGTAGGCTTGAGATTGCTCATGCTTCCTCACAATTTGGTTTCTCAAGTCCTCAGATAGTTCTTTTGTCTTCTTTCTTTTCTCCATGCTCAATGTGGTACACACAAGGACATAGGACAGAGGTTGAGCCAACTTTAATCCATGTCAACTGTCTGCACGTGTGATTTAGTTATTGCCAACACCTATTAAGTGCCACAGGTAAGTTACAGGTGCTGTTAATTACACAAATTAGAGAAGCAGCACATGATTTTTCTAACAGTGTCAATACTTTTGTCCACCCCTTTTTTATGTTTGGTGTGGAATTATATCCAATTTGGCTTTAGGACAATTCTTTTTGTGTTTTTTCATTGAAGACAAATTAAATGAAGATAATAATACCAAAGAATTTGTGATTGCAATCATTTTCAGGAAGAAACTGAGTATTATCTGACAGAATTGCAGGGGTGTCAATACTTTTGACCACAACTGTATAGTGTGTTTAAATAAATGTGCCTGCTGCAAGGTTGTGTGTGTGTATATTAAATTAATGTGTCTGCTCCAGGGAGTGTGTGTGTAATAAATAAATGTGACTGCATTAGGGTTGTGTTGTGTGTAATAAATATGTCTGCCCCAGGGGTGTCTGTACATAAGTGTACCATATATACTCGTGTATAAGCCGACCCATGTATAAGCCGACCCCCCTACTTTTGCCCCCAAAATCTGGGAAAACCTATTGACTCATGTATAAGCCGAGGGTGGACCTCAGCACAGGTATACAGCCCCCAGCAGTGTGGTATACAGGCCCCCCCAGTGGTATTCAGGCCTCCCCAGTGGTAGTATACAGCCCCCAGCAGTGTGGTATACAGCAGCCTCCCCAGTGGTATATACAGGCCCCAGCAGTGTTACAGCAGCCTCCCCAGTGGTATATACAGCAGCAGCCCCAGTGGTAGTATACAGCAGCCCCAGCAGCCCCAGAGGTATACACAGCAGCCCCAGTGGTAGTATACAGTAGCCCCAGTGGTAGTATACAGCAGCCCCAGAGGTATATACAGCAGCCCCAGTGGTAGTATACAGCAGCCCCAAAGGTATATACAGCAGCCCCAGTGGTAGTATACAGCAGCCCCAGTGGTAGTATACAGCAGCCCCAGAGGTATGTACAGCTGCCCCATGTGTAATAAATATGTCTGCCCCAGGGGTGTCTGTACATATGTGTACCATATATACTCGTGTATAAGCCGACCCGTGTATAAGCCGACCCCCCTACTTTTGCCCCCAAAATCTGGGAAAACCTATTGACTCATGTATAAGCCGAGGGTGGACCCCAGCACAGGTATACAGCCCCCATCAGTGTGGTATACAGGCCCCCCCAGTGGTATACAGGCCTCCCCAGTGGTAGTATACAGCCCCCAGCAGTGTGGTATACAGCAGCCTCCCCAGTGGTATATACAGGCCCCAGCAGTGTTACAGCAGCCTCCCCAGTGGTATATACAGCAGCAGCCCCAGTGGTAGTATACAGCAGCCCCAGCAGCCCCAGAGGTATACACAGCAGCCCCAGTGGTAGTATACAGTAGCCCCAGTGGTAGTATATACAGCAGCCCCAGTGGTAGTATACAGCAGCCACAGAGGTATATACAGCAGCCCCAGAGGTATATACAGCAGCCCCAGTGGTAGTATACAGCAGCCCCAGTGGTAGTATACAGCAGCCCCAGCAGCCCCAGAGGTATATACAGCAGCCCCAGTGGTAGTATACAGCAGCCCCAGAGGTATATACAGCAGCCCCAGTGGTAGTATACAGCAGCCCCAGCAGCCCCAGAGGTATATACAGCAGCCCCCCAGTGGTAGTATACAGCAGCCCCAGAGGTATATACTGCAGCAGCCCGCCCGCCACCCCCATCAGTATACAGGCCCCCCCTTTGCTCTGGAAACCTGTAAAGTAAAATCATTATACTTATCACTGTCCTGTCGCCGCCGTCCCCACCGCTGCCATCGTGATCCTCCGTCTTCATCCAGCGTCTTCCGGCTTCCTCCTGTGACGCAGACAATGACGTCATTGCCTGCGCCGACCAGAGGAAGCCAGAAGAAGACGGATGAAGCCAGAGGATCGCGATGGCAGCGGCGGGGACGGCGGCGACAGGACAGTGATAAGTATAATGATTTTACTTTACAGGTTTCCGGAGCAAGGGGGGAGGCCCTGGATACTAATGGGGGGGGCCTGTATACTGATGCGGGTTGTCGGCGGGCTGCTGCAGTTTATAACTCGCGTATAAGCCGAGGGGGTTACTTTTCAGCCCAATTTTTGGGCTGAAAAACTCGGCTTATACGCGAGTATATACGGTAATAAATGTGTCTATTGCAGGGTTATGTGTGTGTGTTTGTTCATGTAGTATCTATATGTGCATTTAGCAGCACTGTATGTGTCTAATAGGCTGGGCCCTGGGGGGGAGGTGATGTATTTAAAGGGTGAGGGGGCAGGCTAGACCCTGGTGGGGTAATATATATAAAGGATGGGGGGGATATTTTTAAAGGATTGGTTGGTAATATATATAAAGGATCAGGGAGCAGGCTGGGCTCTTGGGTTGTAATATATATATGATGGGGGCAGGCTTGGCCCTGGGGGGTTAATATACAGTACAGACCAAAAGTTTGGACACACCTTCTCATTCAAAGAGTTTTCTTTATTTTCATGTCTATGAAAATTGTAGATTCACACTGAAGCCATCAAAACTATGAATTAACACATGTGGAATTATTTACTTAACAAAAAAGTGTGAAACAACTGAAAATATGTCTTATATTTTAGGTTCTTCAAAGTAGCCACCTTTGGCTTTGATTACTGCTTTGCACACTCTTGGCATTCTCTTGATGAGCTTCAAGAGGTAGTCACCGGAAATGGTCTTCCAACAGTCTTGAAAGAGTTCCCAGAGATGCTTAGCACTTGTTGGCCCTTTTGCCTTCACTCTGCAGTCCAGCTCACCCCAAACCATCTCGATTGAGTATATAATAATACACTGTGCCTCCCATCTGTGCCTGTCCCTCCATATGCTGTGCCTGTTCCCCCTGTATGCTGTGCCTACTCTGTGTCTGTCTCCACCTGTATGCTATGCCTCCTCTCTGTGCCTGTCCTCCCCTGTGTGCTCTGCCTCCCCTCTGTGCCCCCCTCCCGCTCTCCCTTTTAACCTGTGCTGTGTGGCAGCGTGCGACTGTAGTGGGTTCCCAGAAGTAGATCTCTTATCTCCTGCATCCCGGTACCAGGGTGCAGTCTATACCCGAGGCGACCGCGGTGCAGGGGATAAGAGATCTGCTGCTGGGAGTTCATTACAGTCATATGCTGCTGCACGGCACAGGTTAAAAAAGAGAAAGCAGGCTTTCCCTGCCTTCTGGCACTGGAATCAACAGCACTTGCCTTTGCGACGCTCATCAGGGCCGTGGGGTACTCGGAAACCAGGCCAGTGGTTGCTTGGGAGGTCACGGTGGCTGTGACCCGGCTCCGTGGGCCTGGGCATGCAGAAAAAGAGGGATTATATACAGGGGATAAGTTTGTGATGCCACCTGTAGTTATTCTGGTCATGGTGACCAGTGCTGCTGTGGGACCTACTAGGGCAGATGGGGATGCAGCTGGGATGATTCTGCTCCCCACAGATAGAGTGGGGCCCCAGGGAAACTGGTATAGTCTATTGAAGTGATAGTAATCGTTGAGGTGCAGGACTGAGGGCGCGGGAAACGACTGGACAACAAAGGGGATTGTTGTTTCCTTTACCTTTTACTTGGCAGTCAATGGTGCAGACTGGGACACTCTTAATAGGTGGTAACAGGTGGTTACGGAGGTCTGGACAGCCTGGAAGTAATTAGGGATCCACCTGGCCAGGTGGGTTTGGAGGCCTTCCTTCTGCACTGTCCTCTTAGGTCCCTGCTGCTTAAAGCTATGCTGTGGCCCTCTTCCTGCTAGTTGGTTTCTCACCCATATGGCAGGCAGCTCGAGCTCTTTTACAGGTGTTACTCCTCCATACAAGAAGACGGCTGTCACCCTATATCCACCAGGATTCCCAGGCAGTGAATTAATGGCAGACGTCCATTAATGAATGAGAAAGATAAAATCCACTGCCACTTGCGGTTATTTCCTTTTATTTTCTTAAATATGAAACATACAGATGCCCCTGTGGGGCTGCTATATGCGTTTCAGAGATATACTCCTTATTCGTTACTCCTCCATGGTGGCTCTGGTATGCTGCTGTGTCACCGGGTGTTTGGTGTGGACAGGGGACTTGCAGTCTCCTGTCCTTTGGATTTAGCTGTTGGGACTTCAGTACCGGGGCAACAAAGGACTCCGGTGTCCTGTCTCTAGCTCTTTCCGCTGGGGCGAGCCTGGTCACCACTCCACTCCCCATGTTCTCCTCTACTTCTCTCCTCTTCCCTCTCACTTGCTCTCCACTGTCTTAGGACAAGCTCCAACCAACTCCAATCCCCAGGACGTCTGTACTGTTCTCAAACTGAAACTGTTCTCTGTTCCCTCTAACCCTGCCTCCAGGCCAGAATTTATAGGAAAGCTCCCCTGAAACCGGGTTCAGAGCTCCACCCTTTTGGTCTGGAGTCAGGACCAGTGTTCGATGCTGGTGTTACCTAGCGTGGGAACCCCTTCTTGCTTCCAGGCATGACATTACCCCCTGTGAGGGAGGCAAGGCCACTGTGGCAACTGGACTCCTGGGTTGCCACACCTGCGACTCTCTGATTCCTCCAGTCCACACACTGCTGCACGCCCGACACCCATGCTTTCGAAGGGAGGGGTCAAGCTTAATGAATATAGTGGGTGGGCTCAGTCCTGCTGTGGGGTAAACGGGCTCTGCCCCCTGGCATCTGGACTGGGCACTAGTCACTAGGCCCCTGACACCAGTCATTCTAGGCAGGCCCTGGTGGTGGCCCTGAGTGGGCACATAGCCTAACACTCATATAAGACTTACAGTATGTGGCCTTTTCCCAATTTATTAATTTTTTGGTGCATTTGGATTCATAGCATCACCCGGACACTGCCATAACGTGTCATTGCAGCTCTCACGCTTTCCAGATGTCAGTGAGGACAATGCTCAAACCCATTTTCCACTCCCTGAAAAAGAGTCTCTGTGCAGTGGGTCACTTTAGCACATACCACAATTCCTGACGCACTGACATGACATAATATTCTAGATAAACATTGACCAATAATTATGGTATGGTATTATTCGATCTCTATGTGGTAATGTGGCACCCCTGCAGGGTATTGTCACAGGATCCACCGGTGCAAGGAGGGAATTACACCTTGGTTCACTCAGCACACAACACCTACCACCCCAGTCCTGAAAGGGGAGCTCTACTGGCTGCCTTCAGCCAGTTCCCCTTTAAAAGATCCAGGCCTGAGGGGAGGAGTTAGTCAGTCCCGAGAGTGAGTTCCAGAGAGTCGGAGGAGAGAGCTGGAGCAAGGAGCTGGTCGCTGGGAAGGATTCAGGCCCAGGACCAGGGACCACTGACCTCTGTGTTGCACCTGAGGGAGAGGGTCGGAGGCCAGTGGAGGAAGAAGGAAAATCAAGGAAAGGAACCAGTTGAGGTTTCCTTATAGTAAACCCGGACACCGGAGTCTGACACTGCTAGCATCCACTGCAGCAGTAAAACCCCGGTAGAACCAGGAGGAGTTAACCCCTGAAGCAAGTCAAGTAAGAGACACTCAAACCGACCAAGTACAGGACCAGGGGCCATAGGAGAAACAGGGACCCCATTGCCAGTTTTGAGCAAAGCCCTGAGAGGGAGAAGGAGCGGCGAGTTCATTCACAGGCAGGACTTACCCCAAACTACAGAGCACAGAGACAGAGGAGGCTTCACAACTTTCTAAGGTGGAAGTCCCAAGTTGCACCGGGGACCTGGTTATTATTCTGGACTGTACCTGTTACCCTGTCACCAATAAAAGGTACCGAAACAACGATCACTGTGTGTGTGTGCCTGCTTAACCGCCGCTATTCACTGCATTGACTGCAGAGACACGACTACTACCCCCTCTTCCATTCCCGCTGCCCTGAGGTAAAGCTCCACCTGTGGGGAGCTGTACCACACTCTGCTACACCCACCACCACCTCAGCGACCGGCTGCAGCGCTGGTATACCCGTTACCAGGTACCATAGCTGGCGTCACGTTACCAATCCCCTTAACCCCCCCATCCCCCGACATTGAGGATCCAGGGCACGGGACCGGGGACCGACCAGCTGTGATCCCCCCATCAAAGCCGCCATCAGCCCCAATACCTGAGTTCCCCCTACCCTGTCGACCGCCTCAGTAATATACGATCTGGTCATGGTGTGGTAGTATTTGTCCCTTGTATGTGCTATTATTCGGTCACTATGTGGAAATGTGTGCTCTGATCATTGTGTGGTGGTATTTCTCCTTGTATATGGTATTATTCGGTCTCTATTTGATGGTAATGTGCACCCTGATCATGATGTGGCGGTACTTCTCCTTGTATGTGGTATTATTCGGTCTCTATGTGGTAATATACATTCTGGTCATGGTGTGGCAGTATTTGTCCCTTGTATGTAGTATTAATCGGTCATTATGTGGTAATGTGCACTCTGATCATTATGTGGCGCTATTTCTCCTTGTATATAGTATTATTCGGTCTCTATTTGGGGGTAATGTGCACTCTGATCATGATGTGGCGCTATTTCTCCTTGTATGTGGTATTATTTAGTCACTATATTTTGGTAATGTGTGCTCTGATCATGGTGTGAAGAAAAAAAAAAAGAGTAGAGAGAGTTTACCTTGTTGTAGTGGCAGACTTAATAAAATATTTTAGCCAAACAAAATCTGATAGCTTTGTTTGTATGCTATCTAATGTTAGATGGGAACTCTTAATGTGTGATTGCTGAGGACGTGGTGCAGAAATTGAGTTTTTCTAATAGTGGGCGGTGGAACTGTGGAAGGTTTGAGGGGTGGAGGTGCAGCTGGGGTGGAGGTGCAGCTGGGGTGGAGGTGGAGCTGGGGTGAAGGCGGAGCAGGCGTGGAGTCTCAGGAAGCCCCAAAATTTTGCCAGTGAGGGGCCCTGAAATTCTTAGTGGCAGCCCTGGTCCCACTGTGCATTTTTGTTGCAGAACTCGCTTGTTTTTTAAATGCCCCTGCAATTAACATGCCTGTTTTTGAGCTGCATGTTCCTCTATAGACTAAATTCTAACCTCATGAAGCTCTTCCTATTCTGGTTTGTCCTGTTGACAGGCAACACTGATGAAGTCATACCGACTGACAGCCGACAGTTAGGTAGAGGGAAGCTGGCTGTCAGTCAGCATGACATCGCCAGTGACATCCCATTGACAGAGCAGAGCGGAATGAAATGGCATCCATCCTTATAGGATGGGAGCCATCTTGGGGCAATGAGCTGCAGTGGAGAAACTCAGTCATTGGCCCAGCAGAATAGTTGCTGGGTCAAATGACGTCACAAAATGAAAATCGAGCGGGAGTTAGCCCGCCAAATTTAAATTATTTGATTGGGCAACTAACTTGTAGCCTGGGTATAAAAGGGGGCAATTTGGCCAGACAGGTCAGTGATAACAGCAAGTGCTGGAATCATGGACTCTCTCTTAGAGCGCCTGCTATTGAAGGCAGGAAGCCGGGGAGGCGAAGACTGGCTCCGCAGGTGCCTCAGCGATGAAGGAACTCCATCACCGAGAGCAGAGAGGGAAGAGTCGGATCGGGAGCTCCAGGACCCGATTCTACGCCGCCGCAGGCAGCGGCAGAAGAGACCCCGGAGGGAAACATACTCACCCCCGTCGCACGGGAGGATCAGAAGGAAGCAAGGGAAAGGCAGCAGTGGCGGCGTCCGTCAGAGCCGAGCAGATGGCGATCGGAGGTCCAGGTTCCAGGCGGCCGATGCGGGAATAGCTCCAGGAGTCGCACAGGAAGTGACGTCACCTGGCCCGGCGGAAATTACGTCCCGTGGCTCGGAGAAGCACATCGCCGGTGATACAAATGGGATCCCAGCGCACAGCGCAGTCGCAAGGGAAAGCGCAAACAGGGTTAGGAGGGGCGCACAGCCCTCCTTGCATAACGAGCTGAACCTGAGCACCGGGATCAACGGCCCAGGTACGGTCCCGATCCCAGCGCACAGCGCCATCACAGGGGATAGCACAAGCAGGGTTAGGAGGGGCGCACAGCCCTCCTTGCATAATGAGCTAAACCTGAGTACCGGGATCAGCAGCCCAAGTACGGTCCCAAACGCTATTGTGGTAAGGGACGGGCAAACTCCCAATGGGGAGCTGAAACGGTATGGAGGCAGAGAGCTATGGAACCGGGCTTAGAGGCCAGGGCGCAGACAGACCCGAGCCAGAGGCCGGTGGTAGAAATACCCAGGGGCCCTCTGTCACATCTTCTACAAATCATGCCCCCTAGGGATGGAGGGGCTGATGTGCAAAGGCTAAACCTGCCAAGTGGCCTTCCACTGGTGAATGGACCCGGCATACCCACCACTCCTGACGCAAGCTACAGAGGGGCGAGTCCGGCACTTCAAGTCTGGGGCTTACAGCATCAATACAGGAACGACGGAGCGGAACCAGGACCGCAACAGACCGGCAGCCGCGACGATGGAGTCAGCTACCCGGGTCTTCCGAGGACGGACGTCTCCATTGGACGAGGAGCTACAGCTACACCAGGAGTCGGTGAGAATCACTTTATAAGTGACAATATTACCCCTTCTTTAGCATCATCTATTTCTGTGCTAGTTAAAGAAACAGTAGCCGCAGCTTTACTAGCTGCTTCCCCCACCGGGGCACCCTCGCAAGCAAAGGCTAGCTCAGGAATCTCCGAAGCACATTTGAAGGAAGCCATTCCTTGCGAGGTATCCCCGTTGGGATTTCATTTGGCAATCAATGTAAAAGAAAAAATTTGGGGGGGAGAATTTTTAGATATATTTTCCCTCCTGCCAACCCGCGACTCGTGTAAGTACGAGGGGCGCGATGACAGAGGGTGATAATAAAAAAAGAGCATATCGCTCATTTAATACATGGCTTCAAGCCTTTTTAATATACGCCGCGGTATTAGGCGAAAAGTCCCCCAATCTGTGCTCAGGATTATTCCAACATGTGGACATAATCCTGGAAGCATATAGACACTTTGGGGGAACGGGATGGCTGAACTATGACGAAGCTTTTCGTCAAAAACTGGCCGTTCATCCCTCACTGAAATGGGGATCCAAAGACGTGGGTCTTTGGCTCCAGTTGATGGTTCCCCCACGCCAACCCCTAGCGAAGCAGACTACGTTACTTACAGCTAAGAAAGGATTCTGTTTTGCATTCAATGAATCTTCTTGCAGGTGGTTGCAAAATTGCCGCTACCGGCACGAATGTTCATCATGCGGGGAGGGCATTCTGCGATCAAATGTTTTAAAAAACAAAACTCAAGCATAGTTAAAGAGCCCTTTCTCAAAAGCCCCGAGCCCAGTGAGGCTCACAAAACTAATACCCTGGTTAAACCAGTACCCGGATCAGGATAGTGCGGAAATGTTGCATTCCGGATTTGAATACGGATTTTACGTTCCGCCTTTCCTTGGATCTGGTTGCATACCCAGCAATAATTTACCGTCGGCTAATAAGTTTCCAAATGTAATTCGAGCAAAAATTAATAAGGAATTAATGGACGGTAGATGTGCAGGCCCATTTTCACACCCCCCTTTTAAAAAATTTTCGCATTTCCCCTCTTGGGATAGTCCCCAAAAAAGAAAAAGGGTCGCTTAGAATGATACATCATTTATCCTATCCTGAGGGCGCATCATTGAACGATCAAGTGGACCCAAAGGTTGCATCGGTTTCTTATGCGTCCTTTGATTCTGCGATCGAATTGTTGCAAAAATTCGGTAAAGGAGCATTATTAGCAAAATCTGATATACAATCAGCATTTCGCCTACTCCCGGTACACCCCTCTGGGTTCAATTCTCTGGGTTTCACCATTGAGGGAAAATACTACTTTGACAGATGCCTCCCAATGGGCTTCGCCATGTCCTGCAATTATTTCGAAACATTTTCGTCTTTCCTTCAGTGGTGCACCCAGAGAGTTTCCTCTGAAGGGGGAATATCACATTATTTAGACGATTTCTTATTCATCGGCCCCTCAGGTTCTAAATGCTGCGAATCACTACTAAATGCATTCTTATCGCTTATGGACCACTTCGGCGTCCCGGTAGCCCTTGAAAAAACCACGCTAACGCATACGTCTATAGAGTTTTTAGGAATACTAATTGACTCCCAAAAAATGGAATTTAGGCTACCTAATGATAAACTTGTTAAATTAAGAGAAATGATTAATTCTTTTAAAAGTAAAACAGCAGCCACATTAAAAGAATTTCAGATATTAGCAGGGTCCCTTAACTTTGCACTACGGGTCATCCCGTTTGGTCGGCCGTTCCTGCGGCGATTATACGTAGGCATGACCGCCGCTAGTTCTGATTCACCCATATTAATCACACAATCCCTTAAACTGGACTTAGATGCATGGTCAGAATTTTTATCACGTTTTAATGGGGTCACGTGTTGTCAGACTCAGTTCATTCATGCTACAGACCTACAGCTGCATGTCCGTGCTGACGACATGGGGTTAGGCATTCTTTTCAGAACAGAATGGGTATCTGCTAAATGGCCGGATGAACTTATGGAACAATTTGCCAATTCCCCCTCACTCCGTGTTACATTTTCTTTGACGGTTATATTTACCCTTTGGGGAAATAGTCTGACAAATAGAAGGATTATTTTTTACGCTAATAACAAGGCTTCAGCGTTCACCATTAATTCGTTATCGTCCAAATCACATTTAATCTCGACACTGCTAAAATGGTTAGCGGTCATTTGTTTAGAATATAATATTTGGATAAAGTCTCAATTTTATATTACCACTAGTCACCCTCTGTGTGCTCTTCTCTCCCGCAATGACACGGCGCAGTTCCAGGCCAGATGTCCATGGGCGGAACCGAACAGCATGCAGGTACCGATGGAATTATGGAATCTTCTGTTGGGTTAATTCCACACTTTGTGCGCCAATCACTCTCACCGCGGACATGGGCGTCATATTGCACGTCCTGGTACTCGTGGGTACAATTTTGTGTACAGGTCGGAGCTTGCCCAACAGCTGAAGCAGGTCAAGCGTCTCTCCCCTTTCTGCAAGCTCTCGAAGCTAGGCGTTTAGCCTACTCATCGGTAACGAAAATAATTGCCGGAATCTCGTTTTTTCTTAAATTATCCGGTTTTCCGGCAATTACTGAACCTTTTTTAGTTAAGAAATTCTTGAAGGGTTATAAAAAATCCTTTTGTGTACCCGACAATAGATCCCCTATGCCTCTGTCTGTCCTGTCAAGTATATGTAGCATACTGGGTGACGTTTGCTCCAGCAGCTACGAAACTACTATGTTTAGAACATCGTTCCTAACTCTATTTTTTACGGCAATGAGGATTAGTGAATTAGTATCTATAAGTAAAAATAATGCGTCTGGTCTCCGACTACAGGATATCTCATTGTCACAAACGGCATTGTATATTTACTTACGCAAATCCAAGACAGATCAACTCGGCAAAGGCCAGATGATTGTCCTTCAGCCCTCAGATAACGAAAGGATTTGCCCAGTTGTAGCAATGAGAACTTGGCTAAGTACTCACACCTCATTGCCAGGCATTTTATTCGTACATATTGATGGTACCCCATTGACCATGTTTCAATTTAGATCGATCTTACGCAAATGTTTAGATCGTCTAGAAATAAAAAGCCTCAATCTAACCTCACACTCGTTTCGCATCGGAGCAGCAAGTTTGGCTGCTCAACAAGGGGTCAACGAAGCTTGCATTAAAAGAGTGGGTAGGTGGACATCTAATGCATTTAAAAAATACATACGCCCGATAAGTAAGAATGTTTAACTGACTGAGTTACCCCCCCCCCCCCACACACATACTAAATTTTCCTTGTTTTCCTTACAAAATAATCTAATGGTTAATTTGTTTACCAGGCCCTAAAATAGTGTGGATCATCGGCCACTCGTTCATCTACTGGGCACACAAGAGGGCCACGAACAGAAGCTACACAGAGAATCTTTCGTTTAACGAATCTGAAGTGACCATCCACTGGCATGGGGTAAGGGGTTTGAGGTGGCATAATATTAATGAATTAATCCTTCAGTTGCTTGACCGTTTCCCCCGGCCGGACTTAGTCATTTGTCATGCCGGCGGAAACGATTTAGGCAAAAGTTCTTCACTGGAGCTTTTGTGGCGAATTAAGTCAGATTTTTGTTGGCTCTCCCAGAGGGTACAGGGTGCAAAATTCGTATTTTCGGAAGTAATACCGCGATTAATATGGAAAGTGAGGAATAATATGTTCCTAGAGAAAATGCGTAAAAAATTGAACAGGGAGATGGAAAAATTTCTACCCACCATAGGCATGTTTTCTTACAGACATAGGGAATTAGAAGGTTTTGTCCATGGCTTATATCGCCGGGACATGATTCACTTGTCGGAGGTTGGCCTCGACATTTTTAATGTCGGGGCACAGAGCATTGTGGAGGCTTGATTGGGGGGGGGGCCGGCACCTCAAAGGCGCCGTCCTAATGGGTCACCCAGCTCTGCTGGGGGGATCAGTGGATTAAATAAAGTTACATTTTCAGTGTTTACAAATAGAGTAATTTGTTTACATGACTATGGATGCAACGTGTGTTTATAAAAAGTTGATGATTAAACAATGGCAAATGGATATATGATTAAATCTTAATAAAGTACCAGCCTGTTATAACCACAATGCTCTGCTCTCTCAATTCATTTAATTTAAGAAAAGTTCGTTATAAGTCTGGGAGAATGTAAGCTCTGTTGCACCCATGAAATGGCAACCATCCTTATAGGATGGGAGCCATCTTGGGGCAATGAGCTGCAGTGGAGAAACTCAGTCATTGGCCCAGCAGAATAGTTGCTGGGTCAAATGACGTTACAAAATGAAAATCGAGCGGGAGTTAGCCCGCCAAATTTAAATTATTTGATTGGGCAACTAACCCGGAGCCCAGGTATAAAAGGGGGCAACTTGGCCAGACAGGTCAGTGATAACAGCAAGTGCTGGAATCCCCGCCCACCCGCCCCTACGAATGTCTTTAATGTTATTTGCTGGCACTTTGTTAGAGATAGGGTCACCCAGCTCTGCTGGGGGGATCAGTGGATTAAATAAAGTTACATTTTCGGTGTTTACAAATAAAGAGTCATTTGTTTACATGACTATGGATGCAACGTGTGTTTATAAAAAGTTTTGATGATTAAACAATGGAAAATGGATATATGATTAAATCTTAATAAAGTACCAGCCTGTTATAACCACAATGCTCTGCTCTCTCAATTCATTTAATTTAAGAAAAGTTCGTTATAAGTCTGGGAGAATGTAAGCTCTGTTGCACCCAAAGAAATAGCTGCTCTGTCAAAGCGATTTTAACAGAAGCAGTTTGTGATCTGCCGGACAGAACAGTCAGGTAGTTACCAACTGCCTAGAGGTTCTTACTCCCATAAATGTGAGCAAAGTCACAGATAACCCTTTTTAGATGGGTGGTATTCAATATTCTGTTTTGCGCTGTTCCTCCCTAAGGTGGGGCTGTACAAGTCGGCCAGGAATCGATGGTACTGTAAATGTTTGAGAATCCTTTAGTCATGTCTTTGACTAAAAGCATTGCTGCCTTGCAATCCTCCTAATGATAATATTATCTCATCTTTAATTCGGACTCATAACAGCTGAGAAAACCTTAAATGAGAAATTTGCATCCAGCTATATTTCCTTCTCTTGACTAGTGATGCTACCTTTGTACACAGCCGGATGATTTTCTTTTTTATTATCTTTCCAGAATTTGAATAGTGGAATGTAGCAGAGAGGAGCCCTGGAAGAAACACAAATATACATAGCTACACCTACTGGGCAATTTCTGGTACTGTAGACTAGCTGTTGATCTATACTAGTGCTAGACAATCCATCAGGTTTTTTGTGACCTGTGTTATTTGGCTCCACATCTCAGAGTCGGCTAGAGATGGGAGAATTGGTTTGCAGGACTCCAGTCCAATGGTCAGGTCAGCGAGTGTTGGGCAGAAGGACTGTGAATCTCCCCTTACCTGCCATCATCTCTTGGTCTTCTTTTGATTAGCCAGGGTGGCATGACGTCATCAAGCTGTCATGACGCACTCATGACTTTGCTCCAGCCTGGCTAAACAAAAGAGGAGCCAGAGATGAAGGCATGTAAGAGGAGAAAAGAGCCCTGCAGGCCTCGCGTCCAGTAGATACTGACCTAAATCATTTAAAGCAAAACACCAGCAGGATTTTTTTCAGCACTGGAGTGGTGCTTTAAGGGTGGAATCACACTGGCGTGAAAAAAAACGGTCCGTTTCTCATCCAGGAGAGTCGGACGAGTGACATCCATTTTTTATTCCGTGTGTCATCCGTGTGCTGTCCGTGTGCAATCCGTTTTTTTTCTCAGCAGCTATTTACTGTACAATCATTTACAGGAACATTTTGCAGTGTTGTCAGCTGCAGAATGATAATGTATCAGTGAAAAAAATGAATGTCTCTCAGATGGTTCGTGTGCGGTCTGTGATTTTTTCAGACCCATAGACAAAATCTAAAGGTACGGACTCACTGGCGTGAAACTCGGACGAGTGCAATGCGGGATTTTATCGCATTGCACTCGGACCAATGTTATTCTATGTCCGAGAGCACAGTAGCGAGTGTCGGACGCTTTTTCTCATCCAGATAACGGACGAGAAACAAATCACAGCATGCTGCGACAGTATGCGATTCATGCTCGAGACTTCTTAATGCAAGTTTATGGGTACGAAAAAATCACGGACAGCACACGGACCATCCGAGATGCATCCATTTTTTTCACTGATACATTATCATTCTGTAGCTCAGTTACATGTTCCTGTAAATGATTATACAGTAAATAGCTGCTGAGAAAAAAAACGGATTGCACACGGACAGCACACGGATGTGATCTGAGAGAAATGTCAGACACTCACATAGCAGTTGGATGCCAAACGGAGCAAAAAACGGACAACACTTATCCAACTCTCCTGGATGAGATACAGACCGATTTTTTTTTTTTCACGCCAGTGTGTTTCCACCCTAAATCTAAGTGCCCTGCCCCCAGCGATTTACTCACCTTCTGGTAGCTTCGCCTCTGGTCCTACAGTGCCATCTTGTGGTTGTAACTTCTTAATGGATGAAAGTCGGAACTTACCTCTCTCAGAGCCAGAATGAGGCAAGAACGAGGCTCCTATAGAGATGTTTTGAATTGTGACCTCTGGCGTGCTCCATGAAACACTGGCGTTTCCAGCAGGTCACATCACAGGAGACCGACTTGAGCGGCAATAAAAAAGAATGAGGCCGCCAGAAGGTGAGTATGGGACCTCTTGGATCCATCCTTGTTTCCAAAATGTGTGATGTCCGTTTTCACAAGTACTGGAGACACAGTCACCTGCATAAACATTAAAGTAGGTAATGTCACACCTCTGTGTTTTCACATGAACTGAGAGTCCCTGTGATCCACATGAAGACATCTCCAATTTTAACTGGCAGCACGGACACAGGGACCCATACAAGTCAATGGGTCAGTGAAACACATGTACAGCACACAGATGACATCTAGTGCCATCTGTGTGACTCAGACAAGAATTACATGCATTAAAAAAATTCATTATTTCTAATTGTTAAAGATGTGGAAACATTATAGATAGATGAAGGTTTGGATTTCTTTTTCCCTTAATATTAAAGAACTTCCTTTATAAACAGCATTTTGTCTTTACTTGTGTTCTCTTTGTGTAATATTTAGATTTGTTTGATGATCTGAAACATTTAAGTGTCACAAACATGCAAAAGAATAAGAAATCAGGAAGGGGCAAACACCTCACGCTACTGTATATCTAGATTACACCAGACAATGCAAAATAATGTTATAAAATTAGTAAATATTTCTTTGAAATCAATATTAATTAACATTGCATTATCTCTGTTCGCTGTCACTAAAATCAAATATTGTATTCTTTTGGCTGAAAAATAATTTAACACATTGTGACAATTGAAACTTTTAGAGGTTATACAGGTAAAAAAAAACAATAATAACATTGACGATGGTGGTATCCAAAATGTAATGTGCAATAGCACGATGTCAATCAGTGAATCAGTGAACCCCCAATCTGATGTTTATTATCTGTTATCTGGAATCGGGATTCTATTAGACAGGGGTCAGTGGACTTAAGGTACCGTCACACGTGGCAATATGGCTTCCATATCCCCAGCAATTAGACGTGAGCGCGCATGTTTGGGGAACTTTTTTACACATCGCCATCACCCTGTCACACATAGACATCTCACGTGCGATGTTCGGCGATCCTGCGTTCCGGAAATCCCCTGCCGCAGACCAGAAGCAATTTCACATACCCACATCGCCGCCAAATCTGCACGTCACACACCTCCATCGCATCAGCGATGTGGGCGTAGAGTGTGAGCGCGGTGAGGAGACAGGCATGCCAGAGTGTTGTACAACTCGCCCCAACCACTCCCGATTGGCCAACACAACAGCCATTGCTCAGCCTTGTCAGGAAGTCTGCCCACTACATGATGCATGTGTCCTTTCTACTATATCGCTATTCAAATATAGCGCCTTAGCCATGGCCAGTCAATGGGAACCCAGGAGCGACCACCAATCGCGGCAGACGGGGCGCGCCAAACAAAACGCTCAGGCACGCCTCTGGAATTGCTTCCAGATAGTCTGAGCTCGCTTTCTACATCGCTATCACCCAGTCACATGCCATGATGCGCAGAAATTGCCTGGTGGAAATCGCCTGATTTCTCAGCAGACCACGGAGATTAGGCGACGCTCTACCGGCGATTTGAGGACGTAAAATCTCCCTGTCTCACGCCACTATGCACAGGCGATGTGGTTTCCACATCGCTGAAATACACAAATTGCCGGGTATATGGAAGCCAAATTGCCGCGTGTGACGGTACCTTTAGATGTAAGCACCACTCCAGCGGTGCACTAAATAAGACATTGGAGTGGGGCTTTAAAAGTCCATAAACACTATAAGGATGGGGTCAGACTACCGTTTTTAGCAGATCCATGCAGCGTTTCCCTGTCCGCTCTGCTAAAGCGGATGCTGTTCAGCTGGATGTATGGCAGGTTACCACAATCAACATAGGGTAACCAGGGACAGCGTTGAGCAGCAGTGGTGCTGACTAGCGCATATGCGCTGCTGAAAAAATGACTAAGTTTTTAGTGGATGTCAGTGACATCTGCTAAAAACGGTAGTCTGACCCCAGCCTAACTCATGTTTCTTGCCCACCCAGGCTCTCACTCTTTCAGGTTTGTCTTAGAATATGATCTGGACAGACCCCAGAAGGGCACAACTCTTTACTGAGTCGTTACATGAAGCGTTTCTTTGTATATACTGTGATGCAGCGGCTTGCTGTTGACTCACCGCGGCCGGGACTCCGGTTTAGACAGGCGTTTTCTTACTCCTTCTTGTCACGGATGGACCGCGCCTGCCGGTAGTGGGGCCCAGTTGAGTGCAGATCAAAAGTGTGAAGACGTCTTGTGGGAGCAGATTAAGGGGTTAATTTGTCGTGATGCCACCTATGAGTGATTCGGTAACTGTACCGACGCTGCGGGGTCTCCGGGGATGGAATACAGCAAGATGGAATGCTCCCCACAGGCTAAGCGATGATCCCCGGAGGCAGGAGCTGCGCAAGATGTTCTGAGGCAGCTGCGGTTACCTTAGTGCGCGGAGACAGTTCATAAGAAGGCACGGACACTGTAAGTCTCTGTAACGGGTTCTTTACTGTAACAAGCAAGCAGTACATGGTATACAGTTGTAGGTAGCAGACCGGGTGGACTCAGCAGTGATAGGTGTCTCTCAGAGATCCGCGGTGTTCCTCCACTCTAACTAAGTAAGTTGCCGTTGTCGCCCAGGAATACCAGGTCGGGTACTGGGAGGCTGCTTGAATGCCCTATCCGGGGTATACGTTCCAGATGCTTTGGGGAGCCTTGGGTCCTTTGGTGGGTACACCGCTGGTGAGACGACTGGATTTGGCGGGTGGTGGGGTGCTCCTGTAAAGCGGTCCCTCCACTCTTCTGGTTCGCAAAGCAGAGCTGGACTACTGCTAGCTTCGGTACCAGCAAACCGGCTGTAGATGGGCACGGGATGATTTTGAGCCCGCATTTTGACGCCCGTAGTCCGGTTGGTAATGTACTGGGAGTAATGGTGCTCAACCGTGGTGACGGTAGGGAGATGGCCGGTAGAAGATGGCCAGGGGGCTGCACGAGACTGTGCAACCCCCTCTCCTAGGTTGCAGAGCTGGGATTCTGCAGAGGGTCTTCTAAGTTGCTGTTACACTTTCAGCCCTCGAACTCCATCTGTCCTAAACTTTCCACTACACACTACCCTTGCACTCCGCCCACCAGGACCTTGATTGGCCCTCTATGCTAAGTGATGCATGCAGGGTATGGATCTCTGAGTTAACTGTGGCACCCCATGGGTTAATGTGCCACAATAACATCACATGGGTTCTCTCCCCACTACACACTGACAAACACTAGCACCTCTGGGCCAGGAGGGGGAGCACAACCTGCTTCCTTATATACTCCAGTTCATGAGGGAGAGCTCAGTGCAGCTCGGAGCAGGGCTGTGAAGAGCACACAGAGAGCAGAGTTAGCTCAGTGCAAACCTAGTGAGGGTCAGAGGAACAGGAGAACTACAGACAGAGAAACATGTCTGGGAGCTGGAGTGATACCTTCACTTGCCCCAGAAGAACGCACAGAAACGGACACCGGATCCGGCACTGTGTCTGGCACCCACAGCACAGTGAATCCAGGAACAGTGGGATCTCTAGATGCCCCTAGTACCAGAGCAAAGCAACACGGAGGGGTCAGCACAGCACAGAGGACTCAAGTTGCCTAGCCAAGTGGTACCAGCAGAATACAGAGAGAGAGACGTGAGGAATCCCAGCAGCTCAGCTAATAGCAGCAGCCAGGACACACACACAGTGCAGCATAAGGACGCTGACGACCCCGGACAGGGTGGGAAGAGAGCTCAGCCCCATTACAGACTCCGTGGACTATAATCTGCAGTAACATCAGTAGTAAAGCTTTGGAAAACAGCAAAACTGTGAGTCTGTGTATTGATTGCGACCTTTGCTCCAGATTCAGCACAGAGAGCTTCCCCCTGCTACAAGCCTGTCAGCTCTGCAGCCTCAGGAGAGAAGGAGAAGTGCACCAGTGTCTACCAAACATGAGTGTGTGTCCTTTAACCCCGTCTCCACCATCTATAACCCCAATAGACTTTAACCCTTACTGCCCCGGGGGATACAGTTCTTCCCACTGGAACTACACCATCTCCGCTGCCATCACATCACCCCCGGAGGTTCTGCGGCAGCGACGGCCCCCATCACTGGCCGCAACAAGTGGGTGGCGTCACCCGTGACAAATCCCCTTGTAAATATTCCCCATCTTATTGTGCGGGCCCAGGGACACGGTCCGGACCAAGCCACCCGTGACTTCGCCGGCACCGACCGGTCCGGTACCGAGTACCCCCGTCCCGAGGGGGCTCCACATAACCATATGACTGCTGGGTCAGAGAATATTGCTGCTGCATTTATGGCTGCAATACACTCCTGTGACGCACTCGTTGTGGGGCGCCACACTGCATTGCCGATATTTATGCTGGAATTTGTAGTTCCACAGGTTCAGGTAAGGCGTTACAAGTGCATGTCTGTAGGTGAGTGAGAAGACAGGGGCTTCTCTGGCTAACCTGATTCCTCACACACCTGGGTGTCTCAGGGTATATAATCTCTGTGTTAATGGGATTAGATGTCTGTGCTCTTGGGAGCAGGAGCTGCCCTGGAAGACATATGGCCAGGATGCCAGATCTCATGCTTAGGAGAACTTGTCTTTGGAAGTCATGAGGTTCAGGCACCATGGGACCTCTCTTGCTTGGGACCAGCTGGTGCCCTAGAAGACATAAAGTCCAGAGATTGTGTGCAGAGCCTGGGATGGCTCTGGAAAGTACATGGGATGGCACTCTCTCTCTCTCTGGCTGTGCTTGGACAAGACTGGGTCTCACTCTCAGTGCTTGAAACAAACCTGGGATTGGATGCATAGACGTGGTCGGCGTCCTGAAAGGCACGTGGGGAGGAGACCACAGGGGGTTGGATGGTAACACATGCCAATGGACTATGTATATAATGCCACCATTGGGACAGATGTAGGATCATATAATGTTCCACAGATGTACATATTATGGACTTTTTATGTTATGTGATTCATGGTGTAATAAACCAATGGACTTTGTTTTACTGAAAAACATGCCCCTTTGCCTCAGTCCCACTACCATTTGAGTGTCCCCCAACATGCTCAGTGAGAAAATCACTACAATACTTTTAAATTATGTTAAAAAGCTGTCTTAGACCTATTAAAGCAGTTTTTACTGTTTTAATCTATGGTTATATAAGGAGTTGGAAGTTAATTTTTTAATCAATAGATTTTGGGATAATAATAATTTACACAATTGGACGTGTTTAAAAAATATGTTCCTGTGCTGAGATAGGCCAGGGTCACATTTCCGTTTTTTTTTTAGAATCCTGATCCAGTTTTGAGCTTTCAAAAAGCTCAAAACCGGACCAGGAAACGCTCCTCTTAGGAGCCAATGCAAAACACCGGATGGCTTCACAAGCCATCCGGTGGCCGTGTCCGGCACTGCAGCCTGCGTTAAAAATCATGCAGGCAGCAGTTTTCGCAGCGTTTCCCAGTACCGCACTGCAGTAACCGGATGGCTCAGGATGTGTAATCCTGAGCCATCCGGCAACTGCATAGTTTGCAGATCCCGGCTATTGCCGGGATCAGCAAACTGTAGTATGTGTAGTAAAGAGTTAAATGTACAAAGTAAAGTAATGTTTGAGGTCTGTAGGGGGGGCTTAGACCCCCCTACAGACTGGCCGCCCACTCTGGTGGGCTTCTTCTCCAATTCCCCCCATGGCACGGGCTCCTCGGAGCTCCGTGCAAGTCCCTCAAACTCCCGCCCCCCGAATTACTATACAGGGGTGCCTTCACCCCTCTTGTATAGTTATTCCTGTATGTGGGTAAAAAGATGTATTAAAGTATTGCTCATATTTACGTGTTCTTGTCGGCTGTGGTGTAGGCAATCCATGGGTGGGGCTGTTTGCGGCAGCCTCCGCCCCCTCATTCCTTATGGCCGCCCCCTCTGTGCTTCATCCAGTGATGTGAGGGCGGCCGCGTCATAAAAGGGGCGCGGCACACCGTTAGCCCCGCCCCTTTTATGACGCGGCCGCCCTCACATCACTGGATGAAGCACAGAGGGGGCGGCCATAAGGAATGAAGGGGCGGAGGCTGCCGCAAACAGCCCCGCCCATGGATTGCCTACACCACAGCCGACAAGAACACGTAAATATGAGCAATACTTTAATACATCTTTTTACCCACATACAGGAATAACTATACAAGAGGGGTGAAGGCACCCCTGTATAGTAATTCGGGGGCGGGAGTTTGAGGGACTTGCACGGAGCTCCGAGGAGCCCGTGCCATGGGGGGAATTGGAGAAGAAGCCCACCAGAGTGGGCGGCCAGTCTGTAGGGGGGTCTAAGCCCCCCCTACAGACCTCAAACATTACTTTACTTTGTACATTTAACTCTTTACTACACATACTACAGTTTGCTGATCCCGGCAATAGCCGGGATCTGCAAACTATGCAGTTGCCGGATGGCTCAGGATTACACATCCTGAGCCATCCGGTTACTGCAGTGCGGTATTCTGCACACATTTTTGTACAAAAATGTGTGTGCCCGCCATTGCGTTCACCGCATCCGGATCTGGATGCGGTGAATGCAATTCATGTTTCAAATGTGACCCTAGCCATACTCTTATATATGAGTCCATGCTATGTACTGTGTAATGGATGTGTCTGACTGTACAGGGACATGGTGTGATCATACCACATCTCCTGTGCTGAGATACTCTTATATATGAGTCCCTGCTATTTACTGTGTAATGGATGTGTCTGACCTTATAGGGACATAGTTTGATCATACCACATTTCCTAGGCTGGGGAGGATACTCACGCAGGTAGCCACAGACTTCCCTAAAGCACAGTTTAGTTTCCACAGCAGGTACCTACTACACGCAACATCTTCCACCCTGGCACAGTAAGGGGAGCTCTACTCACCGCCTTTAGGTGAGTTCCCCTATAAATACTGCTGCTGGGGGAGTTAGTCAGAGTGTGCAGACGCTAGGAGAGCTGTGAAGATGTCCTGGTGGTCGGTGCCACGGTTAAGCCTGAGCCAGTGACCCGGAGTGGCCCTTCTGGCGTCCCACAAGCCTAGGAGTGGGGACAGAAGGCAAGGAGTAAAGCCAAAGGGAGTGAGGAACTAGTGGAAGTTCGCCCTGAGACGTATCGGACTTCAGAGATCCGCACCTGTAGGATACTTCAGGACTACAGAAAAACCCGTCACACCGTGGAGACTTCAGTCACCCGGTCCCCCTGCGTTCTCAAAGAGAGGGAGCCAGACACCGCAGTGATCAGAGAGGGCAACCCGTGGACCGCACAGGAGGAGAGAGGGAGAGAGGACCAGAGGAAGTGAGGAGGCCAGTCTGGCTGCTAGCAGACTGGGCTTCAGAAACGGTAGAGAAGCAGAGGAGGCCTTATACCCACTTGTTGTGGGGACCCACTGTGCACCCGGTCACCTGTCAGTGCCCTGGACGTCTTTACCTGCTGTGTGCGTCATTCCTCTCCGCTCCCGGTGCCCCTTATACACTGCTCCATAATCCCCTACACTGACTTACAGCTCCACTCCAAGCTGCCCCTTTACACAACACTGCCATCTCAGCCGCACTACCATCTACCTCTGGTGGACTGTGGTGGCGCTGGTGACCCATCACCAGGTACTACAGGTGGTGTCACATGACAAACTCTTATGCCCTGTAAATAAACCCCTTTTTGAAGTGTCACCCAGGCCACGGGCTCAGGCGCTGCTGACTCGCCCAGGGTAGGGTACTCAGGGCTCGGGCTCGGTTACGGTCTCAGGGATGTCATGGGTGGCTGTCCGAGGCTGTGGCCCTGGGGGTCAGTGAAAAAGGGGTTATTTACAGGGATTTTATTTACAAGTTGTCTTCGTGACCCCACCTGCTGTATCTGGTGAGGGGTCACCAGCGCCGCTACAGTCCTCTGGAGGTCGGTGGGATTGCGGCTGTGATGGGATAGTCCCCGCAGGCAGGACTGGGACCTCCAGGGCAGAGTGGTGAGGATGGGCAGGATGCAGCAGAACCGGGAATGTTATTGGCAGAGTCTATAGGGGGCACGGTGGGTGAGAGGACAGAATGCACAAATGCAGCCAAAGTCTCTTTACCTTCTTACTGGAGGTTTGCAGGCAAATGGTACAGAGCACCGATGGGTAACTGGGCTGCACAGTGGGCTCCCACAGCAAGTGGGTATCAGGCCTCCTCCTCTGTGTGTGTGATGAAGCACAGTCGATAAAATCTGGACTTGCCTCCGCTCTCTTCTTCTGTAACTCTCTCTCCTGTGCGGTCTCCGGGACAACCTTTTCTCTGAACTGCAGCGCCCTCCTAGTCCTGGCTCCCTCTCTGTGACTCTCTCAGGAGACCGTGTAGCTGAAGCTTTCTCGGTGCCAAGGGGTTTCCAGTGGGACTTGGAGTTCTCCACTGTTGCGGATCCCCAATATCCGGCTTCTCTTCTTGGGTGAACTTCGCGATCTGAGCTGCCTGCTCCCCTTTCTCTGTTTCTTCCTCCAGTCTCCCTGCCTTCAGTCCCACTTAGGCTGTTGAGACCGGCTAGTCTGCATCTCTGGCCTGGGTCTACTCGTGGCACCAGCACCAGAACTCCTCTGCAGCTCTTCTAGCGTCTGCTACACTCTGACTAACTCCGCCCGAAGCAGCAGTATTTATAGAGGGATCCTGCCTAAATGCAGCAGGTTGAGCTCCCCTACTGTGCCGGGGTGGAAGGTGTTGTTCGTAGTACTACCTACTGTGAAAACCCAGCTGTGCAGCAGAGAGATATGTGGTTACCTGCGTTGGCAGGGCGCCACACACCCCCCTAGGTAACATCAGTACTCCGGGACTAAGACATTTTGTGAAACAAAGATATAACAATAATAACATATTTACATAGTTTGAAAAATGAAAAATTACAAAAAGACACTGGAAATTCTGAAAAAATTAAAAATAGAAAAACGGGTAAGTCCATACGGTGCTAGTCCATCCAGCGCAGGCTTGTTTAAGTTTGTGGCTACGTTTGTCCATTGACCGTAGTCCATTGAAGTTTAAAGAGTTCAAAGGGCAAAAAGTTCAAAGGGGTAAAGTTCAAAAGAGTCCTTACAGTAATGTCTCTGTACCCTCCGCGTAAGGAAAGGGAGAAAGTCTTTTCAAAAGTTCACATTTTTAACAACAAACAGGGGTCCGTATGGGTGTCTCGGCTTAGGAGACCTGGTCCCTCCCTGCCCCAGGCACTTTCTGTTCCTAACTTAATGTGCTTGGGACTGGGCCCAGTTCCTCCACCCTTCTGTACACTACTATTTACATTTCTATTGGTACAGTTTCTTATTTACATATGCTTCCAAATGTATGTTACCTTACACCCATTCTCCGAATCTAGACTGGGGCTGACCTCGTGTCCTTCTATGTGATCTTCACACTATGGGTGTTACTGTCTCAGGTGAGGTATCTAATGGTGTTAGTGGTTCAGGTGAGTCTCTGCGTTGCCTTAGTCTCACTACTGGGCTAGCAGGTATACGGATTGCAGCATCCTCAGATTCTCTTGCAACGGGTATTTATTCCTGATCTCTTGGAATTTCTTCTTGTGGTTAGTAAAAGTTTATTACTGGGATGATGATGGCTCCGTCTATTTGAGGCCAGTCTTCGGGGAATTCTCCTAAATCCGTTTGGATCATTCTCTCTTTTTGCTCTGGAATGGGATCTGGAATGGAGACTGGATCTGGGATTGGTTCGAACTCTTGAAGGGTTTGGTCAAAAGTCTCTTGACTTGAATTTGGAGGACACCTCTTTAGATGGTTTCTGGATATGGTTCGTCTCGTTTTTCCTCCATCTTTACTGACGACACAGATCTTAGGATTGTCATGAACATAGTACAACAGGACGTAGGGTTCACTTTCCCACTTGTCATCCAATTTATGGTGAGTTCTTTTTCTTTTTTGACCCAAACTTCCAGGTGGTATGATCTCTGCTGGAGCATGCTTGTTGTAATCTTTTGCTTGATTTGCACGGGACTTCTGCAGGTTATCTTCAACA
Source organism: Allobates femoralis (assembly GCA_033576535.1). Taxonomy (NCBI): domain Eukaryota; kingdom Metazoa; phylum Chordata; class Amphibia; order Anura; family Aromobatidae; genus Allobates; species Allobates femoralis. The sequence goes on along the minus strand of JARQOC010000006.1, from coordinate 76,441,160 downwards.
CTTTGTTGGACTCTTGCGTACTGTTCCTGTCGATGGATCTTCCAGTTTGAGATAGCTTGATCTGCTTCAGGATCCACTACACCGAGTTCTAAGTCCACAGGTAATTTTCCTGTACGAGCTCTCATCAGATACGCGGGTGTACAGTTGGTGGAACTGACTGGAATATGGTTGTACATATCGATTAAGTCAGGTAGTTTTTCAGGCCACTGATTTCTTTCTTCCAACGGGAGAATCTTCAGCATGTCAATGATGATGTTGTTCATCTTTTCACAGAGTCCATTAGTTTGAGGATGATACGGTGTCGTTCTGATCTTTTTGCACCCATACATCTTGCAAAACTCTTGAAAAATCTCTGCTTCGAATGCTGGTCCTTGATCAGTGAGAATACGCTCTGGGTATCCTAACAGTCTGCTGAAGACTTTTTGGAAGGTTTTCGCAGCAGTTGCAGCTGTCAAGTCTTTCACAGGGGCTACCATCAGAAATCTTGAATAATGGTCTACCATTGTCAAAGCGTATGTACAGTTAGGGCCAGAAATATTTGGACAGTGACACAAGTTTTGTTATTTTAGCTGTTTACAAAAACATGTTCAGAAATACAATTATATATATAATATGGGCTGAAAGTGCACACTCCCAGCTGCAATATGAGAGTTTCCACATCCAAATCGGAGAAAGGGTTTAGGAATCATAGCTCTGTAATGCATAGCCTCCTCTTTTTCAAGGGACCAAAAGTAATTGGACAATGGACTCTAAGGGCTGCAATTAACTCTGAAGGCGTCTCCCTCGTTAACCTGTAATCAATGAAGTAGTTAAAAGGTCAGGGGTGGATTCCAGCGGTGTGGTTTTGCATTTGGAAGCTGTTGCTGTGACCAGACAACATGCGGTCAAAGGAACTCTCAATTGAGGTGAAGCAGAACATCCTGAGGCTGAAAAAAAAGAAAAAATCCATCAGAGAGATAGCAGAAATGCTTGGAGTAGCAAAATCAACAGTTGGGTACATTCTGAGAAAAAAGGAATTGACTGGTGAGCTTGGGAACTCTAAAAGGCCTGGGCGTCCACGGATGACAACAGTGGTGGATGATCGCTGCATACTTTATTTGGTGAAGAAGAACCCGTTCACAACATCAACTGAAGTCCAGAACACTCTCAGTGAAGTAGGTGTATCTGTCTCTAAGTCAACAGTAAAGAGAAGACTCCATGACAGTAAATACAAAGGGTTCACATCTAGATGCAAACCATTCATCAATTCCAAAAATAGACAGGCCAGAGTTAAATTTGCTGAAAAACACCTCAAGAAGCCAGCTCAGTTCTGGAAAAGTATTCTATGGACAGATGAGACAAAGATCAACCTGTACCAGCATGATGGGAAGAAAAAAGTTTGGAGAAGAAAGGGAACGGCACATAATCCAAGGCACACCACATCCTCTGTAAAACATGGTGGAGGCAACGTGATGGCATGGGCATGCATGGCTTTCAATGGCACTGGGTCACTTGTGTTTATTGATGACATAACAGCAGACAAGAGTAGCCGGATGAATTCTGAAGTGTACCGGGATATACTTTCAGCCCAGATTCAGCCAAATGCTGCAAAGTTGATTGGATGGCGCTTCATAGTACAGATGGACAATGACCCCAAGCATACAGCCAAAGCTACCCAGGAGTTCATGAGTGCAAAAAAGTGGAACATTCTGCAATGGCCAAGTCAATCACCAGATCTTAACCCAATTGAGCATGCATTTCACTTGCTCAAATCCAGACTTAAGACGGAAAGACCCACAAACAAGCAAGACCTGAAGGCTGCGGCTGTAAAGGCCTGGCAAAGCATTAAGAAGGAGGAAACCCAGCGTTTGGTGATGTCCATGGGTTCCAGACTTAAGGCAGTGATTGCCTCCAAAGGATTCGCAACAAAATATTGAAAATAAAAATATTTTGTTTGGGTTATGTTTATTTGTCCAATTACTTTTGACCTCCTAAAATGTGGAGTGTTTGTAAAGAAATGTGTACAATTCCTACATTTTCTATCAGATATTTTTGTTCAACCCTTCAAATTAAACGTTACAATCTGCACTTGAATTCTGTTGTAGAGGTTTCATTTCAAATCCAATGTGGTGGCATGCAGAGCCCAACTCGCGAAAATTGTGTCACTGTCCAAATATTTCTGGCCCTAACTGTATAACCAGATCTACTTGGTGTCAGCTTCACGTGATCCAAGGCGACTAACTCCAAAGGCTGCGTGGCTCAAGCTTAGCTTTTTGGCTCTTCACATCTTTTTATCTCAAGGTACAGGCTTGACACGCTTTACACCACTTTTCTATGGATGTCCGCATACCTGGCCAAAAGAATCTGTTTTTGAGCAGCACTTCAAACTTCTTCCATCTGAAGTGACCAGTTTTGTCATGGTAGGCATGTAGGACCACAGGGATGTCTGATCTTGGCATGATAATCTGCAACGCCATTTCATGGGTTCTAGGATTTATATACTGCCGGCATAATTTATCTTGATACTGGACAAGTTTACCTCGTTCATTCCACAAATGTTTAGTATCAGATGGAGGGTTTGCTGGCAGCTTTTCTGACTCTTGGGCTATCAGTTGTTTGATTAGACCTACAGCTGGGTCTTGATCCTGCGCTTTCCCCCAGTCGAAGTGAGATAACAGGTTTACTTCTTCAGTATAGAGGTTTCGATGGGTCTGCTGGCATCGGGTTTCTCTTACGTGATGGAAAGCAGGTAACTCCACTTCTTCCAGCTCATCTTCATCTACACCTCCTTCAGACAAATGAGGCATCCTGGATAAGGCATCTGCATTTCCATTTTGGTGCCCAGCCCGGTACTTGATGGTAAATTGCTAGTTGGAAAGTCTGGCCATCCATCTCTGCTCCATGGCTCCCAACTTTGCAGTTTCCAGGTGGGTGAGCGGATTGTTATCCGTGTAGGGGGTGAACTTGCTAGAGGCTAGGTAGTGTTTAAACCTCTCGGTGATGGCCCAGACTAAGGCCAGGAATTCCAGATTGAAGGAACTGTAGTTTTCTGGGTTCCTCTCTGTGGGTCGCAATTTCCGGCTTGCATAAGCGATTACTCTCTCCTTGCCGTCTTGCTTTTGAGCACGGACGGCTCCGAGTCCCACATTCCTGGTGTCTGTATACAGTAGGAATGGCAGACTGTAGTCCGGGTAAGCTAGGATTTCTTCTCCTTTCAGGGCCTCTTTCATCGTCTGGAACGATTCTTCTTGTTCTTTACCCCATCTCCACGGAGAATCCTTTGGCTTGCCTTTCATGGGTTGGCCTACCAGGAGATCTTGCAGAGGAGCAGCCTTCTTGGTATACTCCTTGATGAACCTTCGGTAGTAGCCCACCAAACCCAGGAATTGACGTACCTCTTTGATGGTTTTGGGTTCAGGCCATTCTTTGTTACTTTGTCTTTATCAGGGGCCACGCCTTCAGCACTGACTATGTGTCCCAGGTACTGCACTCTTGGCTTTAACAGGTGGCATTTTGATGGTTTCAGCTTCATCCCGTATTTAGCCAGAGCTTCAAACACTTCTCCTAGATGGGCGACATGTTCCTCGTAGGTCTTGAAGTACAAGATCACGTCATCCAGATAGAGCAGTAATGTCTCGAAGTTCTTATGCCCCAGGCAACTTTCCACCAACCTCTGGAAGGTCCCGGGTGCATTACATAGTCCGAAAGGCATGCTGTTAAACTCACATAGGACCATAGGTGTTGCGAATGCCGTCTTCTCTCGATCTTCTTCGGCTACGGACACCTGCCAATACCCACTTGTGAGATCTAAGGTAGAGAAGTAGTTGGCAGACTTCAACGCAGCCAAAGATTCTTCTATACGTGGTAACGGGTAAGCATCTTTGTGTGTTATGCGGTTTATTTGCCTATAGTCTACACACATCCTCATACTGCCATCCTTTTTCCTGGCTAGGACTAATGGTGCTGCCCAGGGACTACAGCTATCTCGTATAACCCCTGCGTCTTTCATGTCCTGTAACATTTCTTTGGCTTTTTGATAATGTGCAGGTGGAATTGGCCTATACCGCTCTTTGATTGGTGGATGCGTACCTATGGGGATGTGGTGTTGTACCCCTTTTATCCTACCAAAATCAAGTGGATGCTTACTGAAAACTTGTTCAAACTCTTGGACTACCCGGTACACACCTTGCTTTTCATACACAGGAGTGGTGTCAGTTCCGACATGGAGCTGCTGGCACCAGTCCTCCAGCGGCCCAATTGTTTGACCAGTTTTTGCCCCTTCCTCGTGGGGTTCGGGTTGCGCTGTTTGAATCTCGTTGTTGCTGACTGTGTATAATTTGGCAACGGTGATATACCGGGCAACTTAACCTCTTCACTGCCACAGTTTAAGGGGATAAGAAGTGGGGTGCTAAGGAGTGAGTTGTTGCTGAAGGCACGGAGTACTCCTGGTATCACATATTATGAAATACAGGAAGATACAGTAGCACAGACTTTATAAGTGAGGTCTGCTCCACAGTGGAGTAATCTGCAAGAGGCTGACACAGGAGGGCTGAGACCAGACCCTGTTCAGGCACAGCTGGCGGCTTTATAGGAAACCGTGGAAAGCCTGGCAAACAGGTACAGCAGATGAGGGTTCAGGAGATGCTTCCGATATGCTCGGAAAACCGACTAACCCCTCTACTCCTCTATATAGTCAGTCATCCTATACCCCAGGGAGGGCGTCGACTGCTTCAAGACTTGAGCCATCCAGAGTGGGACAAGAAGACCGGTCCAATGTTGGCGATGCAGAGAACTCGGCCATATGCGGTGGACTGTCAGAAGGGTCTGTCAGCTGAAGGTCCAGGCCTCGGTAAAGGATAGGCCATCGCTGTAGTTGGGCATACGGCGAGGCAGGAACGAAAATCAATGCCCAACGGCTGTTCCAAAGATCTGATTGTGGAAAGTCGCACTTTGGAAGTGCAGTTCGTAGGCAAAAAGGTGGCGTGCTTGGTGAATACCGGATCAGAGGTAACGACCATGCCCATAAAGTTTTTCCAGGCGTACTTTTGAGAGACTGTCAAACCGGAGTCGGGACATCTGTTAAGGCTGAAGGCTGCCAATAACAAAGAAATCCTCAGTGGTAGGCATCGCATGGATGAGAGTACAGCTGTGTGGCCAGGAATTGGGAACCAAAGGAGTGGTGCTTGTGAAGACACAGGCGAGGCCGAATCTTCCTGTGGTTCTGGGAATGAATATCCTGAGAGAGCTGTACTTACTTCTGTTCAAACGCGATTGCCCAAGGTATTGGAAGCGAGCGACACCCCACAAAGTCACTCAGAAGGCCTTGCAGCAAGTGGTCTGATCTCGTGGCATTTGGAAGAGCTCGGCAGAAGGAAGAGCGGTGGGAGCAGTGTATGTCCCGCACGGGTCTGCGGTTGTGATTGCCCTGGGTCGAGATAAACTAGTGTTGATGCCCATAGAGAAGCACCGAAAACTAAATGGTGTGGAAGTGATTTTGGAACTGATGGGATGGTCAGAAGACAAGGGTAGCCCAATGATAGCCTGAACAGTGGCCACTAGTGATGAGCGAGTCCTAAATTACTCGGAATCGCTTGACTCTAGCGAGTCCGAGCCCGGGACTCGCTACTCGTTGCGAGTCTAGCGAGTCCATTGTTAATGAATGGGGAAGCGAGTAATAGCAAGTAATGTGCGATTTACAAATCGCAGATGTGTCTCGGAAAGCGCTCGCATTGCCGTTTTGGAAACACAAGCAGGTGGCGTACATGCTATTTGCAGGTAGGAGAGCAGCAACGCACTGGTCTGCCACAGAGAAAATAAAGCTGAAGGGGTTATTATGACCCAAAATCTATCAGGTGCAAAAAAATAAGAAATAGTACCTCAGCTAAGCCTCTGACTTCAGCTATTAGGAAAGCTGAGTGAGTAAGCTAAGCTATGAGGTCGGTCCTGTGTGCACTGTAAGGCTGCTCCTCCCTGCCTGCCTGCCTGCCTGCCTGCCTACAGTCCTCTACACAGTACTCCTCTGTCCTCCTGGTAGCTCTCAGAAGAGCTGTTTGGGTTAAATATAAGGAATCTTGAAGTTTCCCTACACTGACTGACACTCCCTATGATCTGCTCCAGCATCTACCTCACCCTGTACTAGCTCAGATCGTCATAGGAATGTGGAGGAAATGGCGGTGGCAAGGCTTATATACAGCCTCGCCTCTCATACATGACATAGGCATCACGATGGACAGAAGCCAATCATAGTCCTGCCACAACCAACATGGCTGTGGCATTACTGAATATGATTGGCTAACATGCTTGTCCATCTTCACAAGTTTTCTGACCTAACACGCTAGGCTGTCTCGGAAGCTTTGTTGGAACATAACAGATTCTGTATTCGCGAGTCCCGAATACAGTATACAGGACTCGGATTCGTAGACTCACTCAGACTCGCTCAGACTCGCTGCTGACAGCAGGTATCCGTGAAGCGGTGCGATTTTTTAAACGATTTGGGGAGATTCAAGCTACATACCGATGTGATATAGCGAGTCTAGCGAGTGAGAAAAAGTAAACTCTGACAAAACTAGGATTGCCATTGACTTGCACTGGACTTGTTACTGTGCGAGTAACCGCTGGGAAACTCGCCGAGTACTGAGTCCTGCGAGTCCCTTACTACTCGCAGAGTAACGAGTCCTAGCGAGTAGACTCGCCCCTCCCTAGTGGCCACTGTACAAGATGGAAGTGTACCAGTGAGGTGTCTGACCCTGCAGAATTATGAGATGACCCTGGCAGTGGGCACAAAACTGGCTGATGTATATGTGTGGTGAAGGAGTCATTCCCAAAAATCAGTTCACCCTGAGGGCAGACTGCCAGACTGCCTGGACCCTGTCGATGCAGACAGCGATTGAAGAGTCTCCTACACCGAAGTGAAATGGCAAGAAGCTTATGGAGATCATGGGAGTGGATGAATCCTAGTTAACCGCCGAGCAAGTTCACAGACTGGAGACCAGGTTGTGGGAGTATCAGGCTGCTTTCTCCAGGGGAGGTGAAGACTTTGGTTGTACAAAGGCTGTGGAGTACGAGATACCCACAGGAAACACCCCTCCAATTCGGGAGAGATATCGCCAAACCGAGTCTTTATCAGGAGGTCAAAGGAATGCTAGCGCAGATGCTGGACAATGGGGTGATCCAGCCAAGTCAAAGTCCTTGGGCCGCACCGGTCGTGTTGGTACGGAAGAAAGATGGGTCTCTAAAGTTTTGTGTTGACTACCCCAAGCTGAATGCACATACAGTGCAGGACTCTTATCCGTTACCTAGAATAGAAGAATCCCTGTCTGCCCTGGGAAAGTATTTCTCCACCCTTGACCTGGCCAGCGGCTACTGGCAGGTGCCCATGGCAGCTAAAGACCGACAAAAGACAGCATTCATCTTGCCGATGGGACTGTATGAGTTCAATCGAATGCCCTTCGGACTGACTAATGCTTCAGGAACGTTCCAGCGGTTAATGGAGTACTACTTGGGTGATTACAACTTTGAGTCTGTGTTGATCAATTTGCATGATGTGATTATGTTTGGGGATTCATTTGACGATCACCTGCAAAAGCTCCGGCAAGTGTTGCACCATCTGAGACACAATGGGCTTAAGATCAAACCAAAGAAGTGTCACTTGTAACAAACACAGATAGAGTATCTGGGACATGTAGTGCTGGCTGAGGGTGTGCGGCCAGCATCAAGCAAAATTGAGGCCATTCAGAAAAGGCCCCGTCCCAAAACCGTAAGGGAAGTACGGGCGTTCCTAGGGCTAGCTGGATACTATCGACGGTTTGTGAAAGACTTTGCTAAAGTGGCTGAACCCCTGAACGAGCTACTAAGAGGGACAGCGCAGGGGCCCAAGAATCAGCTGATCTCATGTACAGACCGACAACAACTGGCATTTGATCGGATCCGGGCTGCCCTGGTACAGGCCCCCTTGTTGGCGTACGCTCGATTTGATCGACCGTTTACTCAGTACACGGATGGAAGTCTCTACAGGTTGGGGGCCTTTGGGGGCCGTGTTAGCCCTGGAGCAAGATGAGCGTGAGAGGGTCATTGCATACGCCAACCGGTCTCTATGAGACACCAAGCGGAATCCGGACAATTACAGCTCGTTTAAGCTGGAGATGTTGGTCCTGGTATAGGTCATGAATGTGAAGTTTGCGGAGTGGCTGGTTCGGAGATCCTTGTGATGACGGACAGCAATCCCCTTGCCCACTTGGAAAATGCCAATTTGGGAGCCCTAGAACAGAAATGGGTGGCATGGATGTCCAAGTTCAATTATCAGATCCTGTTTCGTTCAGGTAGAGAGAACTCCAATGCCGTCAAATTATCATGAGTGACTCAAGGCGCACCTTAGAAGATGGTAGATGAAGACCTTGAGGACACTGAGATCCCTGACCTGAGTCAATTACCTGTGTTCGTGGATGTGGCACTTTCAAGTGTGGCAGCGACATGGGTCGCCACATTGCTGGGTAAGGCTCTTCAAGAGTGGGCTGAGTTACAGGAGGCAGACTCAGACATGCCACGAGTAAAGAAATGTCTGAGTCAGAAGTCCTGGCCCAATAGGAGAACAAGAGCTCAGCTGAGGGCAGACGGACAAAAACTGCTATGACAGTGGGAGGGAGTACTGTATCGCTGGGTCTATGTAGCGGCAGAGCTGGGGTACCGTTGGCAGTTAGTGATTCCAGCTTCAATGGTTCCAGATATTGCCCGAGAAGCACATATGCAGGATGCGCATATTGGGCCTCAAAAGACTTATTGTTGGCTGCATAGTACGTGTATACACCTGGCTTGGAGGAGGTTGTAAGAGAGGTGTAGTAAGTGCCGGCCCTGTGAACTGAATAAGTCTCCCGAACAGAGGGCCCCTACTCAGACAATCGTGACATCTGCTCCGTTGGAAGTGCTAATGGTGGATTACTTGTTGATCGGGTATGCCAAAAGTGGTCATCATTCATGTCTGGTCATGACTGATCACTTTACCAAATTTGCCGTCGTTGTACCCAATAAAGATCAGACTGCTAGGTCCGCAGTGGAGGCAATTTGTAAACATTTTGTCCAGGTCTATGGGTGTCCTCAAAGAATACATTCGGATCAAGGTGCTTGCTTCCAAGGTCAACTCATGACAGAGTTGCTGCAGATCTAAGGAATTCAAAAATCACGGACAACACCTTATCATCTGCAGGGAAACTAAGCCTGTGAACGATTCAACCAAACTTTGCTTTAGATGCTGCGAACGCTGGAGCAGAGGCAAAAGGAGCGATGACCTGAGTTAATTCCAGAACTTCTGTGGGCCTACAATAACAGGGTCCGTAACACCACAGAGTTCACTCCTTACGCGATGATGTTTGGTCAGCCTGGGCGAGAGATCAAACAGCTAGGCCTCTCAGTACCTGCTGAGCCATAGTATCATACAGCCGGTGAGTGGGTCCAGGATCATCGCCAAAGGTTGCTGGAAATCCACCAGATAGAGAAAGACCGTGTGCAGGACCATCCCCACCGAGATCAGGGACCGGTGCCCATGGATAGATTCCGGGTGGGTGACAAAGTGCTAGTGAGAGTCACACGTCTGGGAGGGAAGTTGAATGACAGGTGGGAGGGACACCTTACACCGTAGTGGAAAGAGTATTTCCAGGGGGAAGTGTGTACACACTGGTCCCTGAAGGGTGTGTTGAACCTTGTCGCACAATGCACCGGAACTGGCTAAAAAGGTGTATGTCCGACAAACTCTCCTGTCCCCCTGAGCTGCCTATGGCACTCCCATCGAGCAACGTTGGATGTGACTGTTTGGATGACTTCAGGACTGAAACCCCAGGTATACAGGGTCCCGTAGCACAATCCCCAGGTGTTCCAGACATCACCCCTGATGTGACTGTTCCACCAGAAATGACAAATACCTCATCAGGCCCAACAGGTAATGGTCTGCGAAGGTTGGAGAGGAGAACAGCTGGTGTTTCCCCCCGTTATGCTATAATCCTGAGGAGTATGTGTTGCACATGAGTAGCAAGAGACCATTTGTCGGGACGTGCCTGATTCCTGTGTCGTGTGGAGCTCCCCAGGGACCTGTGTTGTCAGAGTGCCCAATAAAGAACTGCTCGTCGTTAATACCAGCGTATGATCAATCAAAAATGCAAATAGATAGGGAAAGATAGGCAGAGACTGCAAAAAGCTTGCAACAAACTTTCCTGTGTGTAACCTTGTTTGTGAACTGACGAGTTGTGATTTAGGAACTGTGAAGAATCCTACAGAGCAAGATTTTGAACAAGTGCATTGTACAGAGGAGCCTTATTGTGTATTATAAATGAAAACTGAATACGAACCCAATTCCTGTTGCACCAGGCTGTCCTGAAAAGCCTGGTGAGAGGAAAACAACTGTGATTGCCCTGTGACAGGAGAATGAATTGAATACTGTGTAAATAGTTTGTGATTATTGTAATTGGTTATAAGGGAAATATGAAGACGCCTGGGACATATTGTATATAGCGTGGGTGGAGGTTGTAAGATCATATGCCTGAGGGGAACAAGTGCTATGGCCGCAGTAAAGTTCTGGGTAGGCCCCGTACTGAGTAAGGGCAGGGTGGCATAGTTGGGGGGAGGGGTGTAGTTGTGTCCCTCCCTGCGAAACGACACTTAATGTCCCTCGGGCTGCATAAGCTGCATTGTGTTTTCGGGCTGTTGTGGCCCATAGTTTGTGGAGATTGCAACCTTGTTATTTGTTTTACAAGTCTCCATAAAAGACTTAGTTACCACTATACAGAGTCAGCGTCATCCATAGCAGCGCCGTATCTTCTGGAGTCAAATGACTGGCGTCCTGGTCGTTACGCACTGCATCTCCCTGTCCATCACCCCAGCACTGTGAGGTGGGCGAAGGAATGGCGCACATTACATTAAACTAAGTATACTGACACCCCCCCATCAGAGTATATAACCCCCCATCCTGTATATGGTCCTCCTGCTGGAGCACACAAAAAAATTAACGATTTTACTCACCCTCCGTCGCTCGCTCCTCTGCTTGCAGCACTGTGATCCTCCTGTCTGTGCCGAGCATCCAATCATGTGAACATCACTGTGCTGCACGCTGCTCACTTGATCGGATGCTTGGCACAGACAGGAGGATCACGGTGCTGCAAGCAGGGGAGTGAGCGACAGAGGGTGACTTAAATCATTTATCCTTTTTTGTGTGTGCCAGCCGGGGGGTATTGGGCTATATGCCATGATGAGGGGCCATATACTGTGATAGGGGGCTATATACCATGATGGCGGCTATATACTGTGATGGAAGGTATATACTGTTGTGGGAGGCTATATATACCATGATGGGGGCTATATGCCGTTATCGGGGACCATATACACCGATGGGGAGTAATATACAATGAATGAGAGCCATGTACCATGATGGGGGGCTATATATCATGATGGGGTTATATATCGTTATGGGGGGCTATATACCATGATGGGGGCAATGTACCAGGATGGAGAGGCCATGCCACAGCATGAGGGGGCTATATACCAGGATGGGAGGCTATATACTGTGATCGGGGGCTATATACCTGGATTAGGGGGCTATATACCAGGATGGAGACAGATATACCATGATAGAGGGCCATGTTCCAGGATGGAGGATGAGTGCTATGTACTAGGATGGGGAATGAAGGCTGTATACCAGGATGGAGGATGAGGACTGTGTACTAGGAGGACTGTGTACTAGGAAGACTATGTACTAGGATGGAGAATGAGGGCTATTATTATAGCGCCTTTTATTCCATGGCTATGTACCAGGATGGAGGATGATGGCTATGTACCAGGATGGATGATGAGGGCTATGTACCAGGCTGGGGGATGAGAGCTATAAACCAGAATGAGGGCTGCTGCATTTCTCTCACTAGGCTTATACTTGAGTCAATACGTTTTCCCAGTTTGTTTGTAGTAAAATTAGGGGCCTCAACTTATATTCAGGTTGGCTTATACTTGAGTATATACAGTATATAGCAGGATGGGAGACCATATATAATAGGATGGAGACACCATATACCATATCTTTTGCTTCATAAGACAAACCTGATTATAAGACGCACCCCCAAATTTGGAGAAAGGAAAAGAGAAAAAAATATTTTTTAATGTTACATGAGGCCCGTCTTATAATGCCAGTGTCCATCTAACAAATCATATAGGGTATATGTCCCTCATAGCCCCCTCATCCTGGTACATTGTCCCTCATCTTGGGATATAGCCCCCCCATCCTAAAATTTGACCCCTTAATTTGGATATGGCCCCCTTATATTGGATATAGCCCCCTTGTGCTAGCACACGTCCCCCAGTGATGCCACATGTCTCCCATTGATGGCACATGTGGCGCCCCTGCGACCAGGGTGGCCACATAGGGAACTGCAGCCAGGTAGGAGGAAAAGACAGTTTATACACTAAACAACCTCACAGACATCCCACACACCACTAGGAGGCAGCACCCAACCCGGAGCCCGGAACTCTAGGCGGGCGGGGGTGGTGGGTTTAGAGGACAGTGGGTGGGAACGCATGTAGCTCAGGTGACAGAAGGTACAAGTAAAGAAAGTAGAGGAGGAAGGAGTTAGTAGGCCGAGGGAGCCGAGCTGAAAAGACCAGAGTAGGCCACAGTAGGCTGAGAAGCAAAGACCAAGTAGGCCAAGGGTGCCGAGCTGAAAAGACACAAGAACAGAAAGACAATCACACACGTTCTGGAGGAGTGGGGTTGATGGAGATGCAGAATCCACAGAGTCACAGAAACCATGGAGAGAAAGCTCGTCCATAGCCAGCACCCCAGGGGAGTGTGAGGAAAGAGACAGACCAGCAGCACTGAGTCCGAGGAACATGGCAGCACTGACTAACTGGAGGAGAAGTCTTCCCTATTGAAGCTGGAGTCACACGGGTCAGAGGGAGCCTGATAGTGCCTTGCGGGAGAGGGCTATTGCAGGCTAGGCACACAGCAGAGTGTCGGCTCCGATAGGGACCAAAGATTCACCCGGTATCCCCAGATTCACCGATGGGGAGCTCCAATTCTAAGTTGGAGTTCCCACACCAAGGATAGAAAGCACAGCAGCAACCACGAGGACCCACAGGGGTCCGAGCTGCCGCTATACTGTCCGGAGACACACAAAGAGAGAGAAACCACAGCCTGAAAAGGACCTAGAAGGAGTGAGGGGTCTCAGAGTGACAACCTGGCTGCAGTGGGTTTAGTGAAAACCGGAGTAAAGTGACTGTAACTTGAGTAAAGAAGTGAACTGTACTAAGAACTGCTGTAAACTGCTTGAAGAGAACTGACAAGTAAACCCTGTGAACCCTGCCTGTGTGTCCGTGTTTGATTCCAGGGATAAAGAACTGTTTAAATACCTTTCCATTCCTGTCAGGAGCAGCCCGACCCGCTGCGGGCTCATCCATCTGGCTGCAGCCCATCCATCCTCCTGGCAGAGAAGAGCTGCAGCGGTGGTCCCATCATTGATCACAAACCGTGGGTGGCGTTACGACAAACTGTATCCTTTGTATATACCCCCTTTTACTTGTGAGAACCTGGGACACGGTCCGGACCAGGACCTCCGTGACATCCCCAGCAGTGACCCGGTCCGGTACCGAGTACCCCGTCTCGGTGGGCTCCACACACACGTCCCCCTGTGCCGGTACACAACCCCTATTGCAGGCACACGTCCCCTATTGCTGGCACGCATCCCCTATTGCAGGCACACGTCTCCTATTGCTGGCACATGACCCCTATTGCGGGCACACGTCTCCTATTGCTGGCACACGTCCCCTATTGCAGGGCCACGTCCCCTATTGATGGCACACGTCCCCTATTGCTGGCACACATCCCTTATTGATGGCACACGTCCCACTGTGCTGGCTATGGCCCCCCCCTGTGATTGCACATGATCCCCCCTGTGTTGGCTATGGCCGTCCCTGTGTTTGTACATGCCACCCTGTGTTGGCTATGGCCCCCATGCTGCTGCCCATAGTAAAATAAAAAACACTTTACTTACCTTCTCCAGCGCTGTCCTCCCGGTGTCTCCCTCCGTGCTGCTGCGCTCCTCCACTTCCTGGTTCTCGGTGCCGGTCATGTGATCAGCATAGCAGAGTGATATCATCTCTCCGTGCCCGATCACAGTGGCAAGCAGGCAGACACCGGGAGGACAGCGCTGGAGAAGGTAAGTAAAGTTTTTTTTATTTTACTATGAGCAGCAGCATGAGGGCCATATTGAGCACAGGGAGCGCATGTGCCATCACTGCGGGGGAGCAGGCACATATAATATGCGCCGCACCCCAGTTTATCACTGCGGTGCAGTTTCAGCACAGCGGTGATGGACAGGGGCAGTGCAAATTATATGAGTGGGGGCATGTGACCTCCCGCTGCCACCTGCAGCCAGTCCGCTCCAGCCCCCATCACTGCACCAGAGCTGCCCCCAGCTCCCCTGGGCCCTGCAGTATATAATCCGTATATTCGGATTATAAAACGCAACCCTCACTTTCCCCCAAAATTTGGGGGAACAAAAGTGCATTTTATAATCCAAAAAATAAGGTATATAGCAGGATGTAGACCATTTATATAACAGGATGGGAAACCATATATATAGCAGGATGGAGAACATATATGTATATATATATGACACGTCCCCCCAGGGCTGTGGGCTACTTGGACCTGGGCTACAGTTCTGCTGTGGGAGTCATGGGGGTCGAGACCGGCTCCATGACCCTGGCGGTGTTCAATAAATGTTCAGGGAATTGGATTTTGGGATAGTTGTCGTGACGCCACCCATGTTATTCGGCTATTAGTGGCCAACGCTGTGGTGCGGGACCTCTGGCAACGATGGGATGGCATCTGTGATGGTTTCTCTCCCCACTGGTGGAGCGGTTCTGCAGGGCAACCGGTGTAATGTTCGAGGATGGAAGGTCGGCGGGGCTTTTATGGCAGGAGAGGGGAATTGGGGCATCGTGCAGGCAGGTCTCCAGCGGCCTGTTCGTCTTATCAGTTTACCGCTCCGCAGGCGGGAAATGAACAGACTCACACACAGTTCTGAGTTCTATACCTGGTTTACTTAGCTTTTACTTTGGTGGCACCACATGGTACTATCCTTGCACAAACTCAGTTTGGCTCGTCCAAGACACCCCCTTTATGTTCCTTCCTTCACGGGTTGCTCTTGCTCTCATTGCTGCCTGTCTGCCTTTCTCCTTCCCGCGCCACCGTACACAGTGCCCCAATCCAGCAGCCACAGGTGCTCTCGGGCGACCGGTACCAAGTCCCCTAACCCTAGTACGGCTACCTTCTCGGTGGATGTGTTGAGAGTTGGCCATAGCTACTCTAGATCTCGTGGCCTCCGGTTCCGTGGTTAGAGCATAGAGTCTCCTCGCCACCTTCAGGGCCGGGCCCCTGGTTCTAAACATGCCCCTCCGCTTCACTCAGATTCGGGTGCATCGGTGGATCGCTCACTGCCTGTGCTCCTGGGGCCCTCTCTGTCCTTCTTGCAGTCTGCTGTTTCAAGACCTAGGACAAGCTCCTCTGGGTTCAAGTCCTCTGGATCCTCATCCTTCCACCGCTTCCTCTTGACTGCCTTCCCACCTTCCTTCCCTCCGTCCCACTGACTAACTGAGCCCTCCATCAGGCCCGCCCGCCGTCCCTGGGTCTGGGTGTGTTGGGTGCTTTTGTGGGTGCCTGGACTTACCAACCCGTTTACTGAGAACAGGAATAGCACACCCGTGGGATGGGTGCAGTACCCCTTTGTGGTGACCAGACCGCAGATGCGCCACATATATACTGTATATACAGCTCCGGAAAAAATTAAGAGACCACTGCAAAATTTTCAGTTTCTCAGATTTTTCTCTTTATAGGTACTTTATATAATAATGCAAAGAGAACAAGTTCTTATTCATTTAGAAGCAACAATATTCATGTTTTAACTCGGGAAGAGTTCAGAAATCAATATTTGGTGGAATAACCATGATTTTTAATCACAGCTTTCATGTGTCTTGGCATGTTTTCCACCAGTCTTTTACATTGCATTTGGGTGACCTTATGCCACTCCTGGCACAAAAATGTAAGCAATTCTTAATTGTTTGATGCCTTGTGACTGTCTCAAGTCATGTAAAGCTAGTAAATAAAGCCTTTCATCAATGAGAAGCAAAGCAGAACCAGGCTGAAGTTTGCCAAAGACCATAAGGATTGGACCATAGAGGACTGGAGTAAGGTAATCTATTCAGATGTGTCTAATTTTCATCTTTGCCCAACACCTGGTCTTCTAATGGTTAGATGGAGACCTGGAGAAGTGTACAAGCCACAGTGTCTTGCACCGACTGTGAAATTTGGTGGAGGATCGGTGACGATCTGGGGATGCTTCAGCAAGGCTGGAATTGGGCAGGTTAATCTTTGTGAAGGATGTATGAATCAAGCCGCATGAACAGTTATCCTTGAAAAACATTTGCTTCCTTCTGCTCAGGCAATGTTCCCCAACTCTGACAACTGTTTTTTCCAGCAGGACAATGCCACATGCCACACAGCTAGGTCAATCAATGTGTGGATGAAGGAGCACCACATCAAGACCCTGTCATGGCCAGCCCAATCTTCAGACCTGAACTCTATTGAAAACCTCTGGAATGTAATCAAAAGGAAGATGGATAGTCACAAGCCATCAAACAAAGAAGAACTGCTTACATTTCTGTGCCAGGAGTGGCATAAGGTCAACCAAAAGCAGTGTGAAAAACTGGTGGAAAGCATGCCAAGACACATGAAATCTGTGATTACAAATCATGGTTTTTATACCAAATATTGATTTATGAACTCTTCCTGAGTTAAAACATGAGTATTATTGTTTCTAAATGAATATGAATTTGTTTTCTCTGCATTATTTGAGGTCTGAAAGCACTGGTTCTTTTTAATTAGTTTGAAGATTTCTCATTTCATGCAAATAAATACAACATTTTTAGCGTTGAATTTTGGAGACATGATTTCAAGTCCAGATTTTGCACCAGGGTCCATTGGACTGTAGTTACGCCACTGCTGAGAGACCTGTGTAGAGAGAAACAGATGAGAAAGAGACTTTTATCAGAGATCCATGAGCTATATTATAATTCAAAATGAAAGGTATTTTAAAAGAATTTCTCTATAGGGGATCACAACCTGGAGTCTATGACCCTCGAATGAACTTTTTATGCAATGGTGGGGAGTCATAACGACACAGTCTCGCTAGTGAAGGTCTCACACAGAAAGATGAGATTCATCAGAACTATTAACGGGACTGTAGTGGGACACGAGTGTGTGTGAGACATTCGAAAGAACTTATTTAATGACTTAACTAAGAAGTGTTTATGTCTGCTTACAGCAAGAGACCATAAAAAATGTGTCTATTATCTCCTATGCATAGTTTTTTATAATTCAAAGTTTTGTATAAATCATATTTTTGAACATTGGTCTCCCTCAATTCACTCTAAAGCATCTGGTCATGGCCTGCCATATCTAGTGGCAATGAGCAGTCTGCGGAGGAGTATAACCCAGGTAAACACAATCACAGAGATACACCTAGCTAGGACCCACAGTTTCATGTAGCATGGTGGGTCATGGAAGACGAGTACCTCACCCACAACTATCGCCCACAAACACGTTACACTTGGTGTAGTCTGCAAGATTAAACCTTGCAAGATGGGAGAAACCTGGGGAACAATTAAAGACGGTGTCTGGAAAGGATCCAAAGATGGTGGTTGATGACGCAGCAGAAAAATAACAGCCCGCCCATCAGGAGCGTTGAGGACACCAAAGGACAAAAATAATTGTCCAGTCCTTCACAGGTTACAACTCCAGAACATAGTGTTCTGAGAAGAACTGCCGACTCACTGTGGAATTTGTCCGCCTGAAGAAGATGATGTGAAAAGAAAAGTCATGCCCACTGACAGACATAAGAAGTGGTCAATGGTGGACAGGTGATGCTGCGACCAAAACATGGCTCATGGAAGAGTTTAGTAATGCCAGGAAGTGTGCAGAAAATGAATGGTCAGTGCCGTTTGTCTGTTGGGAGCCTTAGTTGAAGCAGCACGACGTGAGAAGGTTCGTGATCGGAATCAAGATCACCAGTTCAGCAGTCGGTCATGGGAAATACCAGCCGGGTTTGCGCACTGAAGCCAAGGGAGGACAGTCCTGCGATATGTAGAACTCTAGCCCAACTCTATCTCCTAATGTAGAGGCTGGAAGGTGGCCTGCACCTCAGTTCTCCCTACCAACTGAAAGGGGTAAGATGAGGCATTCTGTGACAGCCCTATAGGTTGAACATATTGAGCGCCCTTAAACAGGAGCCTGAGGTGGTGGGGCAAGAGTGGTTAGCGGGCCCCTTGGAAGAGCATTTAAAGGATAAGTGACCCATGGCAACAAAAGGAGACGATACAGGTTGATTTGTTAACAAGATACTGGTGATAGGAGTACTGTAGAGAAGGAATAATTGCCCCGAAGGCTATACGATCTTTCCCTTGGCCCTTCAAGGGTGGTATGCTATGGGGTTGATGTGGTTAGACTTTGCAAGGTGGAAGGCAGAGAGGGAGCTGAGACCTGTAATATCTATATACATTTTTACTCTGCCCCATGCCCAGGAGATATAGTATGATCAGACCAACCGGTCCTGGATTGTCCCCTCTGTTTCTGGGTCACCCCTCTCCAAGAGTGCCTGTAGGAATGTCGCACCTCTCTTGACTCCTGCAAGAACATGCTTCAATGTCACTCAGCTCCCTCTGGTTGAGCTTCCACCATGAACTTGTCTGCACCTAGTGACGCTAGCATTAACTGTTACTCAAGTCTTCACGACATCTACTCTAATGGTGCTGTCACAAGCATCAATTGAAGAACGTATATTGTTAGCGATCACTGCCACGTGCAGTCGTAACAAATCGTTCAGATACGTGGTGAGCTGTCACACAGGCGACTCATACAACGATCAATGGTACCAGAGACATCGGTGGAAACGATTAAATTAATTGTTTCCACGATGTCCTTGCTCCCAGCTGCAGCTGACGGTAAGAGGGAGAGGCTGGTCTCCAAGGTAAACTAATGGTATCTAGGCAGCGCGCCTACCTAGATACCCGATGTATACCTTGGTTACCAGCCTTCTCCAGCTCAGATAGCTGGTATCCATGTATCACAGTGGGTAACTAGGGTCCCTTAGGTTACCGACTTGTGTAACCATGGACCCAGCCGATGAGCGAATAGGCTGGTGACCAATGTATACTTTGGGTATCTAGGCAGCGCGCACTGCCTAGTTACCTACGCAGTATTACCTTGGGATACCAGCTCCCAGCGCTTGCGAGAGGCGCTGGGAGCTGGCTTATCGGTCATCTCCTGGTGTCACACACAGCGATGCTGCGTGTCCACCGGGCGACCAATGATAGATTTGAGGTCCTGTCCTCAAATCAAACAATGAACGTAGCTTAAGCTCCACCCCATGGACCTACTGAATATACGGTCCCTATGCTAAGATAGGCTAGTGTATGGGTGCTTAGGACAGACTCTGCATGAAACCCTGTATCCATGGCTACGGAGGCACTACACCTTCTGTTTGGGGTGCAGTACCTCCTCTGGCGCCTTCCAATAGGGGCGCCACATAACAAAGAATATTTGTTGCTCAGTGGCCTGGCAAAGCTGGGTGACAACCCCTGCGGGAGCTCCAGCCAGTGTGTTAGTGCTGGGTTTAATTTCTTGTTTTTCTATTCCACTTCCAGGGCTGGATTACTGCACTGGCAAATACTGTACTTTTCCCAGGGTCCCGCTCCACGGCCTCCAAATCTTTAATCTTGCTATCAACGGGATTGTTTAATTTTTCACCAAATTAATTTTGAGTTTTGCACCATTTTTATGCTATTCTTTCCCATTCTTGTCATTTTTTGGTGTTTTCCAGACAATGACAATGAGAATTTTATTATCCAAATGTTTTCCTCACTGCAACTTTTCAAGTTGTCAAAATATGGTCGCACAATTAGACCCGACGACACTGAAGGCCTAGCAACACATTGCAGCATTGGATATAATGATTTACTATTTTGCCATATTTCATTCTGCGATAAACTGCGACAAAGTCACAAATGTGCAACAAAATTCACCTGTTTTTGGCTGATTTGCTCCTGTAAATACCTGCAATAAATCTAACTTTTTTCTTGATACTGTTGTAATATTTACCGTAGTTATTTAACTGTGTAGTCTGTTACCCTAAATTATCATGTCCAGTAATCATCCATTAGAACGGATACAGCAGCAATCAACTTTTCCGTTGAAAAATCTATTTTTGCAGGATCCATTTTTCTAACATTGAAGTCTATGGAGAAGTCAATGGAAAACAGATCCGTTAACCGATTGCTATATATCTTCCATTTGAAACTGATCTGGTAAGCAAAAAAGGGATCCTGTACAATTGAAAGAAAAATGGATGGTTAAATAGCAATAAATTAACAAATCCGTTTTCCATAGACTCAAATGTTAAAAATAGATCTTCAAAATATATTTTTTTTTAAAAATTGTGTTTGCAAAACGTTTTCGCCAATAGATTGCTGCTGGATCTGCTGTAACGGATGGTTAATGGACATGTCAACTAAGGCTACTTTCACATTACGATTTTGTTAAATCCGATGCTGTTAGATGAAAATCGGACAGCATTGGATGCTCAAAATCAGATGCCATCAGATGCCATCCGATCCGATTTTGTATCGCATCTGATTTAAATGGCTGGGGTACGGCTGTGGGAGGTTTTGGGAGTGGTCTAGGGTATTGAGCATGCTCAATACAGAAAATCGGATCCGATATCGGATCCGACTTTCCATCCGATCCGATCCCCCATAGACTCCCATATTATGTTAATCGTATCGCATCAGATCACATTGGATCGATGCGATCCGATTTTTGAATCGGATACCAAAATCGGAGCAGTCTCCGATTTTGTCTCCTGAAGTGCACATCCATCCCCATTGGAGAACAGGGGGCTTAATCGGAACCGATGCTGTCCGATTTTTATCGGACAGCATCGGATTTAACAAAATCGTAGTGTGAAACCAGCCTTAGAGCCGCTTTACACACACACAGATATGTGTCCAAGTTCTGAACAGATCTCTGGTTGCAGTGAAATCATGGACACATTGTTCCATTTGTACACAGCCACAAAATAGAGCAATGTGTCCATGATTTCACTGCAACCAGAGATCTGTTCAGAAGTTGGACACAGATATCTGTGTGTGTTAAAGGAGCCTTAATGGCCCCTTTACACGCAGCTACAGGTAACAGGTTTTCCACAGGTAACTTACTGGTTGCAGTGAAATCATGGAGACATAGTTCCATTTGTACACAGCAACAAGATAGAACCATGTCTCCATGATTTCATTCCAGCCAGTAAGTTACCTGTGGAAAACCTGTTACCTATAGCTGCGTGTAAAGGGGCCATTAGTCTTACAAGCTGCAGAAAGCAGTATCATGCAGTACCACATATGACCACTGGGAGGCAGTGCTAGAATCCTTCATTCACACAATGGGACTTTGCTATAAGTGAATGTATGTGACCGAATGATGCAGAACATTCTCCGTCCCCTGGATACATGGCAGATCAGAACGGATTTTTTTATTTTTCTGTCTCATAAAGATACTTTCTTAGTGTAGGTCAGCTACTATCAGTGGTGAAAGCCACCAGAAGTGAACCCATTGACTGTCCAAATGAGCAGCTTACCATGTAACACCCTGACGGGAGTGTGTGTGACAATCTCCGCTGTAACCTATAGAGGCTCCCCTTTCCTCATATGCCGCTCATCTTTTATCTATAACCTCCTCTCTTTCATAACTTACTAACTCTGCCACACATGAAGATGGGAAACCCTGGACCTGATCTTCTCCCCTCTCTGCTTAGTGCATCATTTTACGAATTCCCCTCATCCACCTCCTGAGCATAACCTTATTTCATTCCCAGTCAAGAACTGTCAACCCATCAAGGATACACCCCCAACTACTATACCTATAGAAATAAATGTGCCTTTATCACCCAGAAACTTATGAAGAATGTGCAGTCTTTACTGGCCTCAATCTCCTATTTCTCATGTCCTGACTGCTCTTAAAGGGAACCTGTCACCCCTCCCCCCAGGGCATATTAAGCTAAAAGAGCCACCTTCAGTAGCACCTATGCTGCATTTTGTATAGGTGGCTCTTATTATCCTACCCCCAACTGGGAATATGTAAATAAACACTTTATAAGAAATTACTTTATGTTCAAGAGGTATACTCCCCTCCCAGGACCTAAACACCTGGCTGCTGTTACCCCTCCTCCTGTGTGGTCCGGGTCCCTCCTTCTCTCATCCTTTGGAGCAGCATCGGCGCATTCTGTCAGCTCTCGGGCATCTCCGTGAGCAATGCTTGAGTACTGAAGTCACATGATATTACGCAGCATCAGATCCCGCCCTGTGTGGTCTTATGCTTTATGCAGGCTGCGGGGCTGGGAATCTGGTGAGGAGTTTCCCCCTAAGCCCTGCTGTGGTCACTAAAATAATTGGTTTTGTAAATTTTGTTGGAAAAATAAGAAATTGATGATACATTTTTAACCCTTCTAAGGGTCCTTTCACATCAGCGTTTTTTTTCAAATCGCGGCAGATGCGGTGAAAAAAATGCATCTGCCGCAATTAACGCATACCGGCTGCACTTGCGGTGCGGTTGCGGTAAACGCCATACAAGGTATAGGCGGACTTGCGGCAGGTGCGGCATGTGCGGTTTTGGCACTTGCAGCAGGTGCGGCCGCGAAAAAAAACGCGGCTGACAGCATTTTTTTTTCGCAGCCGCAAGTGCCAAATCCGCACTTGCCGCACCTGCCGCAAGTCCACCTATACTTTGTATGGCGTTTACCGCAACCGCGCCGCAACCGTGCAGCAAGTGCAGCCGGTATGTGGTAATCGCGGGAGATGCTGTTTTTTCACCGCATCTGCCGCGATTTGAAAAAAACGCTGATGTGAAAGGGCCCTTACTTCCTAACAAAAAAAATTATGTTTTTCAAAAATGGTGCTGATGTAAAGTAGAAATGTGGGAAATGGTATTCATTTATCAATTTTATGTCGTATAACTCTGTGGTTTATGGGCATAAAAATTAAAAGTTTGAAAATTGCAAAATTTTCTAAACTGTCGCCAAATTTCCGATATTTTCACAGAAATCCCCCCCACACACACAAAAACATCAACCTAAATTTACCACTAACATGAAGTACAATATGTCATTCAAAAAGCAATCTCAGGATCACCGAAATCCATTGAAGTGTCCAGAGTTAATACGGTAGCTATATCTATCACAAAATTTTCTAATTTTTTTGTAAAATTTTTGATATTTCCATAAATAAATGCAAGTCATATGGACCAAACTTTACAATGTACAATGCTGAAGCTCTCCAGAGTTATTACCTCATAAAGTGACACTGGTCAGAATAAAATGGCCTGGTCAGGAAGGTGAAAACAGGCTCAGGGGTGAAGTGGTTAATGGGCTACATAGGCTACTCCCTCATTGATCTATCATCAATTCCTTGACCAAGAAACTGCAAAAATGTGGCGCCCCTCCAGACAAACCACCACCAGAGGTACTGCACTTCTGCGGTTAGGAAGTGTAGTGCCCCTGTTCTCCAGGTGTTGGTGTGGTATGGTTGAGCCATAACACACACACAACACACAGTGACGAGCCCCTGGGACAATGCGTGCACCCTAAGGGAGGATCCAGGCCAGAAAAGGCGGATGGGACAGTGTTAGACACGTTAGTTCAGTAGTAGGAGACGGAGGAGTAACATCAACTGATGGAGGAATAGTAGTCGGAAGTGTAGAGGCGGTGTGGTGCCGACTCCTGTGGGTTGGAGCTATACCACCCCGCTCGCCAACAGGAGGGAGAGAACAGCCCAGTAGTGACAGAGAGAAGAGCCCTAAGGGTACCTTTACACGCGGCTACATTTCTAGGGTGGCTACAGGTAACTTACTGCTTGCAGTGAAATCATGGAGAGATTATTCCATTTGTACACAGCAACAAGATAGAACCTTGTCTCCATGATTTCACTGCAACCAGTAAGTTACCTGTAGCCACCCTAGAAATGTAGCCGCGTGTAAAGGTACCCTAAGGGTGCGGATGAGGCATCGACCCCTGTACACATGAATCTGACGAGACAGAGGGGTTGGTGGAGTACACGGGGACTGGCCCTGCAGACAGTGCGGAAGCTTCAAACCCAAACTGAAACCGGAGGCCTCAAACATCGGGAGCTGTGGTTGAACACCCAACACATCTTGGGGAACGTGGCAGAACTAGGGAGCAGTGCCCGAGAGGGATCCTAATGGTGTCCAGGACACACAGAAGCACCTGTGGCTACCGGTATCTGAGCTCTGTGTAGCAGAGGGCATTGAGAGCCTAGGGAGCAGAGCGACGACCTGCTCCCCTCAGATGAAAGTTACCCCTTATAACGATGAGAGAAGAGACCCACCAGAGACTGTGACACCGAGAGAAAGTAGAGAAAGGGCACCAACCGTGGCTTGACTGTAGCAACCCGGCTCTGGAGAAAGAGCAAAGTACCAGAGACTGACAGAGAGCATACCTGGTGGCCATGTTTAACACCTGAAGTAAAAGTAGCGGAACTGCAGCTATGGTGTGTGAGACTTTTATTAGCGGCGACCATCGGCTGCGGAGGCCACCTGAAACATAGAGGGTACTAATGACTGAGTGAGCGTCTGCCAAGGTACAAGCCGGGGAAACCACTCCATTGCCCTTGGGAATGCACTCCACCTGCAGAGAGCAGGACTATTTAAGCTGCCAGTCATCATCCCCAGAGGTTCCGCAGCAGCGGCGGCCGCCCTGGCCGCATACTGTAGGTGGCGTCACGAATAGCCTTTTTATCCCCTCAGACTTTCCCTAACATCACCCCCCCTTTATTAAATGACACTGCCAGGGTCATGGGACCGGGTCTCGGCCCCCATCTATTCCATCCCCGTGAAAAGAACCGAGAAGTGAAGACGTGAGAACAACTAGTAACTGCCCGATACCGAGTCTTACCCGACCCTGGAGTGGGCGTGTCAAAACTATTTGAGCATGCCTCGACTATTGCAATCTCCTGCTCTCTAGCCTCCACTCTAGCACTCTTGCACCTGACTCACCCAGGGGTTTGGGAACTCAGATCCCAGGCATTGATTACGGTTGCAGTCACTGGTGGTTGGTGTCTGGGACTATTGCCCTGGTGGTCGCTGAGAAGTGTAAAAATTAAATAATAAAAGGGTAATGTTATAACGCCACCTGCGTATCTGGTGATGACACCAGCGCTGCCAGCAGACCTCCGGGGATGATGGATAGGCAGCCGGATGATAGGGCTCCCTGCAGGTGGAGCAGGGTCCCCGGGGCACCTCTCCGTTGTACTGGTTGTCTTGGTTGTTCTCACAGCAGTAGCTCAGCAGGATCAGGTAATGATTACAGTCTCCTCACTGAGACTGGAATGCAGTTTACCAGCTTAATGGAAATAAGACACAGAGACCTTTTTGCTCTGCACGGGTATTTACTGGCAACTGGTCAAGGCATTTCTCATCAGTATACAGACACACAGTTACGGGTAGCTGGCCGGGGTAGTGAGCACTGAATGAGGTGTCCTTCTACGGGTTTCAATGATGCTCTTTCGCTTCGCCTCTGTCCCTCACTTGTGTTGAAGCCTTGACCCTTATAGAACATGGCCTGACCTCCTGTGCATCTCTCGCTCTTTCCTCTAAAATTATGAACCTGAGTAAGAACCTTCTCTTTCTAACTCCTGCTATTTGAGTGGTTATTGTTACAAGTGACCTGGAGACTGAAGTCTCCTGTGAAACCTGTGTTGGCGGCTCAGAGTTGAACTTGCCTGCACCGCACTCGGAACCGGCACTCCATTCCGTGGAATGGGATCCTCCCAGACTGGTAGGTAGATGGTCTGACGCCGGGTGTTAGCTGTACACCCTCAGGCTCCCCCTTCTCGTCTGGGTCACCCTCCTTTTGGATGCCCTCCCTCTGAGTCCCCTGAAGGATCCTCCTCAACTTCTCACTTCTCTACTCTTCTTTTCCCACTCCCCACTACCCACTTATATAACCTCCCTCTGGAACCGGTTAATCTGGTAACGGGCTTAACCAAGTGGACCCCTGAGCTAAGTGTGTGAGTGCAGGATGAAAGCCACATAAGAACCTCCCCATTCACTGATCACTGGTCTGGTTGCAGTACCCGTTCGTGGCGCACCGACCAGTAGGGCGCCACACACCACTCCAATCTATCCTAAACTCTGCTATCCAACTAATCCACCTGTCTCCCCGTTATTCCCCAGCCTCTCTCTCAGCAAAGCCCTTCACTGGCTCCCCATTGCCCAGAGGTTCCAGTTCAAAACCTTACTATGACATACAAAGCATCCTTCGTACATCTGTGACATGGTCTCCCAGTACTTACCTAAAGGCAGCCTGCTATCCTCTTAAGATCTCCTTTCTGCTTCCCTCTTATCCCTTCTTCCCACAACTGCATACAATATTTCTCCCAAGCAGTCCCCATACTCTGGAACTCTCTGAAGGAACCTGAAAACCAACCTTTTCTGACAAGCCTAAAACCTGCTGTGAGCCTCAGTCCACTAAACCGGTGCACGACCAGCCCTACACTCTCCTAGTGTATCCTAGTGAGTCGGTTGACAGGGTAGGGGTACTTGGATACCGGACAGGGGGTTACTTCAGTGGGGGATCATGGCTGGTCGGTTCCCTGGTTCCGTGCCCTGGACCCTCAATGGCGGGTGGGGTGATGATGATGGGGAATGGTAACGTGACACCACCTGTGGTACCTGGTAATAGGGTTACCAGCGCTGCGGCGGCCACTGAGGGCATTTAAATGCAGCTTTGGTAGTACAGCTCCCCACAGGTGGAGCTTTACCTTATGGCAGCGGGGTGGATGAGGGGAGTAGTAGTAGCGGTTCTGCTGTGAACGCTGCAGGCGTCGGCGGTGAAGCAGGCGCACACACACACAATAGTCTCTGTTTCGGTACCTTTTTACTGATGTCCGGTAACAGGCACGGTCCAGGAGGGTAACCAGGTTTCGGTGCAGCTTGAGACATTCACTTTGGAGAGTTGTGAGGCCTCCTCTGTTAGTGTGTGCAGTGATTGGGGTAAGATCTGCCTATAACCAGACTTGCCGCTCTTTCTCCCTCTCAGGGTACTACTCCACAACCGACAATGAGGACCTTGCTGTGCGGATCCCTTCAGGGGGACTAGATCCTCCTGGTTGGTCCGGGCTTTCTCTGCTACACTTTAAGATGAATAGCAACTTCGGGCTCCTGGTGTCCAGGTGGGCTAAAGGGACAACATACCAGGTCCTCTCTACCCCTGTACATGTGTGGGCCTTGTATTGCGCAAAATTATTGTACTTGTCTGTGTTTACCCCTTTTCACATGTGAAGCGCCAAAGAATAAATGGTGCTATAATAAATAATAATAAAAATAATTAATGGGTAAGTCCGAGGTGAAGCATTTTTCTGCTAACTTCCTGTCTAGTTCATTCCTAAATCTAAGCTATTTTCTAATATACTTGCTTTAAAAATTCCCTACTTTTCCCTCACTACACTATCTAACAGCTACTGTGTTTTTTTTTTAATTTCCTGGTCTGATGGCGTTTCACATGAATGCCTCAGTGCATGCTGGGATACTCACAGAGAATATCATCAGAGGACAGAGGCTGCATTCACTTCCACAGCCTCTGCCCTCACTTAAACAAAGAGTCACATTAGTGATGCTGGTTTTGGGGGTGGACTGTCACTGTTGTGTACAGAGGGTCTCCAGCCCCCTCCCTGCAGTGCAATGTCACAGAACCCCCTTTCCTTCTCCCCACAGTGAGCTGCTTTAGCCTCCCCCTGTTTGATGAGCGCACTATCCCAGACTGATGTTGGTTTAGGAATAGTGATAAGCCAACATCAGAGAAGTGTTAGTATACCGGTGGTGCAAAAGATCAGCAGTGCAGAAATTTTAAAAAACATGCGTGGTGTCCAACGTATTTTGATACCCAGCCAACATAATGCAAACGGCTGGGGGCTGCAGCTCACAGTTGTGTGCTTTATCTGCACTGTGTATCAATATACGAGAGACATCATCCCCTTTTTTCAATTATTTATTTATTTTTACGCTATTATGATGGCAGGTTACTTGGCACACATGTATGCATTCCTTGACCAGCCGGTCGAGGGTGCATACTGCTGTGTGAGATGTGAGTACGTTGTGCATTTGGAAGCCCAGATACTGGATCTAAATGAACAACTGACAACGCTGAGATCCATAGACAATATGGAAAGGAGTCTGCTGCTCACTGAACAGCTGCTCAATGGGATGATGTGGGGGAGGATGGTAGTATGGAGCTGCAGGACCGTGAGGTAGCTAGCTGGGTGACAGTTAGAAGGAGGGGTAGAGGGAAGGGTGCCAGGGAGGCTAGCCCTGATCTGGCACACCCCAATAAATTTGCTATGTTGGCAGATGAGGGGGGTGTGAGTTCAGGTACAGCACTGCTGCAGCAGGGCATGACCTCTGAAAGCCAGAGGAGTGTCTGCTCCAGTAAGGGGGAAAACAGGAGAGTAGAGCAGGACAGACAGGTGCTGGTAGTGGGGGACTCAATTATTAGGGGAATAGATAGGGCAATCTATCACAAAGACAGGGATCGTCGAACAGTGTGCTGCCTACCTGGCGCTCGAGTCAGGCACATCGCTGACCGGGTTGACAGATTACTGGGAGGGGCTGGTGAGGACCCAGCGGTCATGGTGCACATTGGCACAAATGACAAAGTTAGAGGTAAGTGGAAGGTCCTTAAAGATGATTTCAGGGTATTAGGCTGCAAGCTTAAGGCAAGGACCTCCAAGGTAGTATTCTCTGAAATACTGTCTGTACCACGTGCCACACTAGAGAGGCAAAGGGAGATTAGGGAGATAAATAAGTGGCTCAGGAATTGGTGTAGGAAGGAGGGGTTTGGGTTCCTGGAGAACTGGGCCGACTTCTCTGTTGGCTACAGGTTCTATGCTAGGGACGGGCTGCACCTCAATGGGGAGGGTGCAGCTGTGCTGGGGGAGAAAATGGCTAGAAGGTTGGAGGAGTGTTTAAACTAGGGATTGGGGGGAGGGTATTCATTGTATAGGAGGGGAAGATAGTGTAAATAGTAACCTGGGCACAAGTAATAAAATTGGGGGTGGCATGGGGGGGGGGGGGTTAGAACAGTCAATCTAGTAGGAAGGAATAGAGGTAAAGAGAGATGCATAAAGTGCATGTTCACTAATGCCAGAAGCCTCACCAACAAAATGGAGGAATTAGAATTGATTTTGTTGGAAAATAATAATGACATGGTGGGGATTTCGGAGACTTGGCTGGACGAGAGCCATGACTGGGCTGTTAATTTACAGGGCTATTGTCTGTTCAGAAATGACCGTACAAATAGGCGAGGAGGAGGTGTATGTTTATACGTAAAATCATCCTTAAAACCCATCTTGCGTGATAATATAGGTGAATCTAATGGAAATGTAGAGTCCCTGTGGGTGGAGATAAGGGGAGGGGGAAAAAATAATAAATTACTGATAGGGGTTTGTTATAAGTCCCCAACAATGATGGAAGTGGAGGAGAATATCCTCATAAAGCAAATAGATGAAGCAGCGACTCAGGGAGAAGTCATTATTATGGGGGACTTCAACTACCCTGAAATACATTGGGGATCAGAAACCTGCAGTTCCAGCAAAGGTAATAGGTTTTTGAAAACTATGAGAGACAATTACCTTTCACAACTGGTTCAGGACCCAACAAGAAGGGGGGCACTGCTGGACCTAATATTAACCAACAGGCCGGACCGCATATCAAATATACGGGTGGGAGGTCACTTGGGTAATAGTGATCATAACTTAATAAGCTTTCAAGTATCCTTTACTAAGACGTGTAGTAGAGGGGCTACAAGGACACTAAACTTCAGGAAGGCATATTTCCAACGGTTGAGAGATGATCTTAGTGCAATAAACTAGGACGATGTCCTGAGACATAAAAGTACACAACACAAATGGGAGATGTTTATTAGCATCCTGAATAGGACCTGTGCACAATATATACCCTATGGGAATAAGCATGCTAGAAATAGGAGGAAACCACTATGGCTAAATAAAGCGGTAAGAAGTGCAATATGTGACAAAAAGAAAGCATTTAGGGAATTAAAGCAAGTAGGTAGTGATGAAGCATTAAATAAATACAGAAAATTAAATAACATTTGTAAAAAGCAAATCAAGGCAGCAAAGATTGAGACAGAGAGACTCATTGCCAGAGAAAGTAAAAAGAATCCCAAAATATTTTTTAACTACATAAATAGTAAGAAACTAAAAAATGATGGTGTTGGCCCCTTTAAAAATAGTCTGGGTGAAATGGTGGATGAGGATGAGGAAAAAGCCAATATGCTAAATGACTTTTTTTCAACAGTATTTACACAAGAAAATCCCATGACAGACAATATGATCAGTGATAACAAAAAGTCTCAATTAAATGTCACCTGCTTAACCCAAGAGGAAGTACGGCATCGTCTAAAAATCACTAAAATTGACAAATCCCTGGGCCCGGATGGGATACACCCCAGAGTGCTGCAGGAATTAAGTACTGTCATAGATAGACCATTATTTTTAATATTTAAAGATTCCATACTAACAGGGTCTGTACCACAGGACTGGCGTATAGCAAATGTGGTGCCAATATTCAAAAAGGGGACAAAAACTGAACTTGGAAATTATAGGCCAGTAAGCTTAACCTCTACTGTGGGTAAATCCTCGAGGGTTTTCTAAGAGATGCTATACTGGAGTATCTGAAGAAAAATAACCTCATGACCCATTATCAACATGGTTTTACGAGGGACCGTTCCTGTCAAACTAATCTGATAAGCTTCTATGAAGAAGTAAGTTCTGGACTGGACCAAGGAAATGCAGTGGATGTGGTGTATATGGACTTTTCAAAAGCTTTTGATACGGTGCCACACAAAAGGTTGATACATAAAATGAGGGCAATGGGGATAGGGGAAAATATGTGTAAGTGGGTTAAGAACTGGCTTAGTGATAGGAAACAAAGGGTGGTTATTAATGGAACACACTCAGAATGGGTCACAGTTAACAGTGGGGTACCACGGGGGTCAGTGTTGGGCCCGCTTCTATTTAATATATTTATTAATGACCTTGTAGGGGGCATACAGAGTAGAATCTCAATATTTGCAGATGACACTAAACTCTGCAGGGTAATCAATACAGAGGAGGACAATTTTATATTACAGGAGGATTTATGTAAACTAGGATCTTGGGCTGCTAAATGGCAAATGCGCTTTAATGGGGATAAATGTAAATTATGCACTTGGGCAGAGGAAACAAAAGGTATAATTATGTGCTTAATTGTAAAACACTGGCAAAACTGTCACTGAAAAAGACCTGGGTGTATGGGTAGATGACAAACTCACATTTAGTGGCCAGTGTCAGGCAGCTGCTGCAAAGGCAAATAAAATAATGGGATGCATTAAAAGAGGCATAGATGCTCATGAGGAGAACATAATTTTACCTCTATACAAGTCACTAGTGCGACCACACTTAGAATACTGTGTACAATTCTGGTCTCCGGTGTATAAGAAAGACATAGCTGAACTAGAGCGGGTCCAGAGAAGAGCGACAAAAGTCATTAGAGGACTAAGGGGTCTGCAATACACAAGACAGGTTATTAAACTTGGGGTTATTCAGCTTGGAAAAACGAAGGCTTAGGGGTGATCTTATAATAATGTATAAATATATGAGGGGACAGTACAGAGACCTTTCTAATGATCTCTTTACTCTTAGGCCTGAGACTGGGACAAGGGGGCATCCTCTACGTCTGGAGGAAAGAAGGTTTTTAATCATAATCACAGACGCGGATTCTTTACTGTAAGAGCAGTGAGACTATGGAACTCTCTGCCACATGATGTTGTAAATGAGTGAGTCACTACTAACATTTAAGAAGGGCCTGGATGCCTTTCTTGAAAACTTATAATATTACCAGTTATACATACTAGATTCTTTGATAGGGCGTTGATCCAGGGAACTAGTCTGATTGCCGTATCTGGAGTCAGGAAGGAATTTTTTCCCCCAATGTGGAGCTTAGTGTTGCCACATGGGTTTTTTTTTGCCTTCCTCTGGATCAACATGTTAGGCTATGGGGTTGAACTAGATGGACTTAAAGTCTTCCTTCAACCTTAAAAACTATGTTACTATGTCTGGCAACCAATCACAGACACCGCCAAAGAAGTTGAGGACACAGAATGACTGCAACAACCAATCATAGATGCTGTCACAGAGATTGGGCGGGGGGGATGCAATGAATATTCATAAGGCTTAATGTGCAGACCCCAAAGTAGTGTGAGAGACTGGTAGGTATGATTCTCTTGCTTTTGACCCGCCCAAGAGCCAGGGGTACTTGGATCCCGGGCGTTGTAGTTCTGGGTGATGTCAATGGTAGCCATGCCTGCGGCCGTGGGGCCCTTGTGGTCGCTTAAAAGGGGGTTTATACAGAAAAATAAAATATAGTTCATGACGCCATCTTACGGTGTCCGGTGATGGCACCAGCGTTGCTGCAGAGCTCGGGGCTGATGGATGGGCAGCCAGGTAAGTAACGCTCCCATAGGTGGAGAGCGGGATCCCCGGGGCAGGGTAGTAGGGATCTGTATTTACAAAGAGAGATAATGGGATAGTCTCTGCACGATGCAGGCTCAGGGTCAGTAATGATTGACACACACACGCTGGGAGTAGTTCTCATACCTTTTACTGATGACAACAGGCACTGTCCAGGGTACACGTCCAGGTGGTCCGAAGCACTTCAGGATCTCTATATCAAGTGAGTTATAAGGCCTCCTTGTGAGTCGGATCGACAGGGTATATGGGTACTCGGATACCGTGACAAGGGGTTACTTTGATGGGGAATACGAACTGGTCGATTCCGGTTCCGTTGCCCTGGAACCTCATTTGGTGGGGTGGGGGTGATGATGGGGGAATTGGTAACGTGACGCCACCTGTGGTACTGGTAATAGGGTTTCACGTGCTGCGGCCAGCCGCTGAGTAAATGCAGCCTTTGGTTAGGTACAGTCTCACCACAGGTGGAAGCTTACCTGAGGGCAGCGGGGTGGATGAGGTGGATTAGTAGTCCTCACCTCGTTGATGGTTGTAGAAGCACTCAGGACGGCGGATAGAAGGAGACCAAACACAAGTTCAGTCAGTTTTTTACTTGCATCAGGTAGAAATGGGTAAAACGGTCCAGTACTGGTTGATGGGGTTGGTAGCCTCAGAATCTAGGAGGACTTTCCAGTAAAAGTACACAACACAAATGGGAGATGTTTATTAGCATCCTGAATAGGACCTGTGCACAATATATACCCTATGGGAATAAGCATGCTAGAAATAGGAGGAAACCACTATGGCTAAATAAAGCGGTAAGAAGTGCAATATGTGACAAAAAGAAAGCATTTAGGGAATTAAAGCAAGTAGGTAGTGATGAAGCATTAAATAAATACAGAAAATTAAATAACATTTGTAAAAAGCAAATCAAGGCAGCAAAGATTGAGACAGAGAGACTCATTGCCAGAGAAAGTAAAAAGAATCCCAAAATATTTTTTAACTACATAAATAGTAAGAAACTAAAAAATGATGGTGTTGGCCCCTTTAAAAATAGTCTGGGTGAAATGGTGGATGAGGATGAGGAAAAAGCCAATATGCTAAATGACTTTTTTTCAACAGTATTTACACAAGAAAATCCCATGACAGACAATATGATCAGTGATAACAAAAAGTCTCAATTAAATGTCACCTGCTTAACCCAAGAGGAAGTACGGCATCGTCTAAAAATCACTAAAATTGACAAATCCCTGGGCCCGGATGGGATACACCCCAGAGTGCTGCAGGAATTAAGTACTGTCATAGATAGACCATTATTTTTAATATTTAAAGATTCCATACTAACAGGGTCTGTACCACAGGACTGGCGTATAGCAAATGTGGTGCCAATATTCAAAAAGGGGACAAAAACTGAACTTGGAAATTATAGGCCAGTAAGCTTAACCTCTACTGTGGGTAAAATCCTCGAGGGTTTTCTAAGAGATGCTATACTGGAGTATCTGAAGAAAAATAACCTCATGACCCATTATCAACATGGTTTTACGAGGGACCGTTCCTGTCAAACTAATCTGATAAGCTTCTATGAAGAAGTAAGTTCTGGACTGGACCAAGGAAATGCAGTGGATGTGGTGTATATGGACTTTTCAAAAGCTTTTGATACGGTGCCACACAAAAGGTTGATACATAAAATGAGGGCAATGGGGATAGGGAAAATATGTGTAAGTGGGTTAAGAACTGGCTTAGTGATAGGAAACAAAGGGTGGTTATTAATGGAACACACTCAGAATGGGTCACAGTTAACAGTGGGGTACCACAGGGGTCAGTGTTGGGCCCGCTTCTATTTAATATATTTATTAATGACCTTGTAGGGGGCATACAGAGTAGAATCTCAATATTTGCAGATGACACTAAACTCTGCAGGGTAATCAATACAGAGGAGGACAATTTTATATTACAGGAGGATTTATGTAAACTAGGATCTTGGGCTGCTAAATGGCAAATGCGCTTTAATGGGGATAAATGTAAAGTTATGCACTTGGGCAGAGGAAACAAAAGGTATAATTATGTGCTTAATTGTAAAACACTGGGCAAAACTGTCACTGAAAAAGACCTGGGTGTATGGGTAGATGACAAACTCACATTTAGTGGCCAGTGTCAGGCAGCTGCTGCAAAGGCAAATAAAATAATGGGATGCATTAAAAGAGGCATAGATGCTCATGAGGAGAACATAATTTTACCTCTATACAAGTCACTAGTGCGACCACACTTAGAATACTGTGTACAATTCTGGTCTCCGGTGTATAAGAAAGACATAGCTGAACTAGAGCGGGTCCAGAGAAGAGCGACAAAAGTCATTAGAGGACTAAGGGGTCTGCAATACCAAGACAGGTTATTAAACTTGGGGTTATTCAGCTTGGAAAAACGAAGGCTTAGGGGTGATCTTATAATAATGTATAAATATATGAGGGGACAGTACAGAGACCTTTCTAATGATCTCTTTACTCTTAGGCCTGAGACTGGGACAAGGGGGCATCCTCTACGTCTGGAGGAAAGAAGGTTTAATCATAATCACAGACGCGGATTCTTTACTGTAAGAGCAGTGAGACTATGGAACTCTCTGCCACATGATGTTGTAATGAGTGAGTCACTACTAACATTTAAGAAGGGCCTGGATGCCTTTCTTGAAAACTATAATATTACCAGTTATACATACTAGATTCTTTGATAGGGCGTTGATCCAGGGAACTAGTCTGATTGCCGTATCTGGAGTCAGGAAGGAATTTTTTCCCCCAATGTGGAGCTTAGTGTTGCCACATGGGTTTTTTTTTGCCTTCCTCTGGATCAACATGTTAGGCTATGGGTTGAACTAGATGGACTTAAAGTCTTCCTTCAACCTTAAAAACTATTTACTATGTCTGGCAACCAATCACAGACACCGCCAAAGAAGTTGAGGACACAGAATGACTGCAACAACCAATCATAGATGCTGTCACAGAGATTGGGCGGGGGGATGCAATGAATATTCATAAGGCTTAATGTGCAGACCCCAAAGTAGTGTGAGAGACTGGTAGGTATGATTCTCTTGCTTTTGACCCGCCCAAGAGCCAGGGGTACTTGGATCCCGGGCGTTGTAGTTCTGGGTGATGTCAATGGTAGCCTATGCCTGCGGCCGTGGCCCTTGTGGTCGCTTAAAAGGGGGTTTATACAGAAAAATAAAATATAGTTCATGACGCCATCTACGGTGTCCGGTGATGGCACCAGCGTTGCTGCAGAGCTCCGGGGCTGATGGATGGGCAGCCAGGTAGTAACGCTCCCCATAGGTGGAGCGGGATCCCCGGGGCAGGGTAGTAGGGATCTGTATTTACAAAGAGAGATAATGGGATAGTCTCTGCACGATGCAGGCTCAGGGCAGTAATGATTGACACACACACGCTGGGAGTAGTTCTCATACCTTTTACTGATGACAACCAGGCACTGTCCAGGGTACACGTCCAGGTGGTCCGAAAGCACTTCAGGATCTCTATATCAAGTGAGTTATAAGGCCTCCTTGTGAGTCGGTCGACAGGGTATGGGTACTCGGATACCGTGACAAGGGGTTACTTTGATGGGGAATCACGACTGGTCGATTCCCGGTTCCGTGCCCTGGAACCTCATTGGTGGGGTGGGGGTGATGATGGGGGAATGGTAACGTGACACCACCTGTGGTACCTGGTAACAGGGTTACCAGCACTGCAGCCAGCCACTGAGGTGATTTAAATGCAGCTTTGGTAGTACAGCTCCCCACAGGTGGAGCTTTACCTGAGGGCAGCGGGGTGGATGAGGGGAGTAGTAGTCCTCACCTGGTTGATGTTGTAGAAGCCCTCCAGGCGGATAGAAGGAGACCAAACACAAGATCAGCTCAAACAGTTTTTTACTTGCACCAGGTAGAAATGGGTACATGGTACAGTGTGGTTGAATGGGGTTGGTAGCCACAGATCTTGGAGGACTTTCCAGAGTCTGGCAGTGGTGCCTTCAATATGGCGTTCCTGGTCCTGTCCCTCTGTCTCTGTCTGTATTTACCCCTCTTGAACCAAGTCGTTAGTCCTCAGGGTCTGTTACCTAAAGTCTCTTACTTGTCAGTGTCGTGGACCTAGCTGCGGGACTGATGTTGGGCTTCCTCAAGGGTGCTGTGGCTCCCTTGTGTCGGGCCCTCGGCTTGCCGGTCTGCATTTGGGGTTGGACCTTTCACTAGCTGCCTCAGCTCCGGTGTGCTGGTGGTGACCTGGGCCTCCAGCTGGCTCCAACCAGTCCTGGAGTAACCCCCTTCAGAAACTGGGTCACCCCTCTTCTAAGAGGTGCCCTCCAGTTACAGCCTCAGGGTCTCCTGTGTCTGCCTTCCTCACTCGCCTCACACTGTCTGCCTGACACTATTGTCACTCCCGGTCTCCCACTCTCTAGGCTCCACCCCCTGGGACCTACTGAATACCAGTCCCCTGTATTAAAGTGGACTACTGTTTGGATGCAGGGTGCAGACTCTGTAGAGTGCTCCATATCCACAGCTACGGAGGCACAACACTTTCTGTTTGGGGTGCATTACCTCCCTGTGGCACCTTGCCATGGGGGCGCCACCCCCCCAGTTAAATACACTTATCCGCGAGTGTTACAACCAAACCGGGTTTGAATAAACAAAAAAGGGATCAGTTTTGATCTGTTGTAAAAGTACCGACACAAACGCATTTTAAACCAGAGACCAATATGTCTTTACTGTACATAGAATAACACAATGCTGCTTATGCATTACAAAAGTTTTATTTGTCAATAACAAGTGAATATCAAAAATTGTAAGCACAACTGCATCAGTGACAGGAAGGGGTTAAGGGATAAAGTGTCTGGTGCAGAGAGAGGTCAAACACAGGGCCCTGTATCTTACAAATCAGACATCTCAAGGGCAATATAGTTAAAAGACAAAAAGTAAAAGCACTCCAGCAAGGATAACAATTGCAGATTATAGATTATACAGTCAGATGTAGTTTATAAATATAATACTGCCCCCCCCCCCAGGAAGACATACGAAACATGTGTTGGGGCTCCTCCCTGACACAGTCACCAGGCAGCAGACATCCTTGGGTATGATAATTAACTCTTAAACCTCTTGTTCTCCCAGAATTAGGACTCAGCTGCAGTGTTAATAATGTGAATAATGTTGTGATTTAAACTACGGTATATTTAGAAGCTACAACTGACTGTATAATCTATAATCTGCAATTGTTATCCTTGCTGAAGTACTTTTACTTTTTGTATTTTAACTATATTACCCTTAAGTTGAGATGTCTGATTTGTAAGATACAGGGCCCTGTGTTTGACCTCTCTCTGCACCAGGCACTTTATCCCTTAACCCCTTCCTGTCACTGATGCAGTTGTGCTTACAATTTTTGATATTCACTTGTTATTGACAAAACTTTTGTAATGCATAAGCAGCCATGTGTTATTCTATGTACCGTAAAGACATATTGGTCTCTGGTTTAACAAACTGGGTTTGAGCTAACTTTTTATATGCAAATCAAACAATAAACACTTTTAATAACAACATGCGTTATTCTGGACCTTCCCGTCCAGGAGGCGCATTTCTTGTAACGTTGCAAACAGTCCTCATTAAAGTCTATTAGTCTTATGTGATTGCAGCTACACCAGCTTGTCTAGCCTGGCCGTGCGACTGGAGCTCCTTCTGCACCGTGCGGGGCCCGGATGCTCCGACTTCCTCAATGTTGCCTTTCTGATCATCCTGTAACTGTGGCCTCCCGATGGGTTGCCAGAAGTGTGGGATCGGGGTTGGATGCTAGCATTCAAACCGCCTCATCTCCATACCGACCCTTTCTTGTTGTTGTTCCAGGCGATCGGCCCACCATAGATTGCGGGGCCCGGACGCCTCTGCGCCGCCGGCTGCTCCTTCCTCTCGGTCCTCCTCCCCGGAACTCACTTGGTGGTTGGATCTATCTTCCTCGAATTCCCCCACAATCAGGTCGGGCTCCTCGGTGAACCGGATCAGGTTTTTCGGTTTGGCGGCCTCCTCTTCCCCAGGCTCTATGCTCGCTGGATCCTCTGGTTCGGTTCTCCACCAGCCCCCTTGGTTGTTTGATAGCAAGGGGGCGGGGGAGACAATTTGGCGCCTCTTGCATGTCCCTACTTCATTAAGGGGCCGAGGCACGCCCCTGGGCCAGCACATAGTCTTTTACATAGGCAGACCCGCATATTGGAATAGTTCAGTTAATCAGCCTCTGGTCTTCTCGGGGCCAGTCACTGCACTTCGTTGAACTTCGGCAGAGCGGGGAGGCAGGACTTATCTTCGTGCCTTTTAGCTGTGCAGCCACGATGCTATTCCCGTGCTGTGGTGCAGTAATGGCGGCCCGATTTTACAGTTCACAAAACAGTCAATAAAATCCAAATTGAGGCACACAGTACCCGGTTTTACCAGGCACGGGATCCTGTTTGTGACGCCAGAAATGAGTCGGTCGACAGGGTATGGGGTACTCGGACACCGGGACAGGGGGTTACTTCGGTGGGGAATCACGGCTGGTCGATTCCCGGTTCTGTGCGCTGGACCCTCAATGGCGGGGTGGGGGTGATGATGATGGGGGAATGGTAATGTGACACCACTTGTAGTACCTGGTAATAGGGTCACCAGCGCTGCGGCCGGCCGCTGAGGTGATGTAAATTTGGCAGTACAGCTCCCCACAGGTGGAGCTTTACCTCAGGGCAGCGAGGTGGATGAGGGGAGTAGTAGTCCTCACCTCGTTGATGTTGTAGAAACCCTCCGGGCGGCGGAAAGAAAGAGACCAAACACCAGATCAGCTCAAACAGTTCTTTACTTGCACCAGGTAGAAATGGGTACACAGTCTGGTTGAACAAGGTTGGTAGCTGTAGATCTTGGAGGACTTTCCAGAGTCTGGCAGTGGTGCCTTCAATATGGCATTCCTAGTCCTGTCCCTCTGTCTGCATTTACCTCTCTTGAGCCAAGTCTCTAGTCCTCGGGGTCTGTTAACTAAAGTCTCTTACTTGTCGGTGTCGTGGACCCAGCTGCGGGACTGATGTTGGCTTCCTCAGGGGTGCTGTGGCTCCTTTGTGTCGGGCCCTCATCTTGCCGGTCTGCAGTTAGGGTTGGACCTTTTACTAGCTGCCTCGGCTCCGGTATGCCGGTGGTGACCTGGGCCTCCAGCCGGCTCCAACTAGTCCTGGAGTAATCCCCTTCAGAGTCTGGGTCACCCCTCTTCTAAGAGGTGCCCTCCAGTTACAGCCGCAGGGTCCCCTGTGTCCGCCTTCCTCACTCTCCTCACACCGTCTGCCTGACACTATTGTCACTCCCTGTCTCCCACTCTCTAGGCTCCACCCCCTAGACCTACTGAATACCAGTCCCCTGTATTAAAGTGAAAATATACATATTCCATATGGTTTTACTTTACTATACAGCTATCAGGTGATTGCCTGATTAACTGAGCAACTCAACACTTGATTAATTATATCAAAAGGAGAAAAACATGTGGAGTCAAACAATTGCTTTAAACAATCATATAAATCATTTTATTAGAGACACATATAAACATAAATATGCAGGAAACAGGGTGCATCATATAA
Organism: Allobates femoralis; assembly: GCA_033576535.1. NCBI lineage: Eukaryota > Metazoa > Chordata > Amphibia > Anura > Aromobatidae > Allobates > Allobates femoralis. The sequence continues at coordinate 76,400,930 of JARQOC010000006.1, read as the reverse complement.
AGACACATAGTACATAGTCCATAAACAAAAGATGAGGGCGCACAGTAATATACAACAATTGCACATTCATAGGACAAACAGCATTGGTTCACTAGTAGTTACCGTATATACTCGTGTATAAGCCGACCCGTGTATAAGCCGACCCCCCTACTTTTGCCCCCAAAACCTGGGAAAACCTATTGACTCGTGTATAAGCCGAGGGTGGACCCCAGCACAGGTGTACAGCCCCCAGCAGTGTGGTATACAGGCCCCCCAATGGTAGTATACAGCAGCCTCCCCAGTGGCATATACAGGCTCCAGTAGTATATACAGCAACCCCAGTGGTATACAGCAGCCTCCCCAGTGGTATATACTGACCCCACCAGTATATACAGCAGCCCAAGTGGTATATACAGCAGCCCCAGTGGTATATACAGCAGCCCCAGTGGTATACAGGCCTCAGCAGTATATACAGCAGCCCCCAGGGGTTATACAGCACCCCCCAGGGGTTATACAGCAGCCCCCAGGGGTTATACAGCACCCCCCAGGGGTTATACAGCGGCCCCCAGGGGTTATACAGTGGCCCCCAGGGGGTACCCAGCGGCCCCCTGGGGGTACCAACAGCCCCCTGGGGGTACCCAGCAGCCCCCAGGGGGTACCAACAGCCCCCTGGGGGTACCAACAGCCCCTTGGGGGTACCCAGCAGCCCCCAGGGGGTACTAACAGCCCCCAGGGGGTACCCAGCAGCCCCCTGGGGGTACCCAACAGCCCCCTGGGGGTACCCAACAGCCCCCAGGGGGTACCCAGCAGCCCCCAGGGGGTACCCAGCAGCCCCCTGGGGGTACCAACAGCCCCCTGGGGGTACCCAGCAGCCCCCTGGGGGTACCAACAGCCCCCTGGGGGTACCCAGCAGCCCCAAAATGCTGGCACTCGCCCCCCTTGTAAGGCCCCCCCCCCCCGGGTTCTCCGGCCGTCGCGCGATGACGTCATATCGCTGCGACGGCCGGAGATCCCGGATGCAGCGAGGACGGGAGGATGAAGAAGCAGCACCGAGGAGCGGCGCCGATCAGAACACCGGGATGGTAATATATAAGCAGCGGGGGGGGGGCCCTTACAAGGGGGAACAGTGCCAGCTTTTGGGGGGCATATATGAACTGCTTCCCCCTGCCGCTGATTGACAGGGGGAAGCAGTGCATATATAATGAGCGGCCCCACGTGACGGGGCCGCTCATACAGCAGCCTCCCCCCGGCTCCTCCAGCCTCCACAGCCCCCACCATTGCATTTACCGTATTGACCCGTGTATAAGCCGAGGGGGAGACTTTTCAGCTCAAATTTTGGGCTGAAAAACTCGGCTTATACACGAGTATATACAGTAATTCATTTGATTTCTAGTGAGGCAGCCATAGTAATCAAAGTATAGACTGTCAGCTCACAAGGCCTATTGCAGCGTCCCATAAAGTGCATATGCTAAGGTAACTTCATACAAAAGTGCACAACAGATCAATTGAATAAGGTGCTAGTGCAGGATAAAAGATAGAAACCTCCATATCAGACTCCTTATGTACGTTTCGCTTTGCTTTAAACACGCATATGCTTCATCATCAGGAGTAACGTTACTCCTCATGATGAAGCATATGCGTGTTTAAAGCAAAGCGAAAGGTACGTAAGGAGTCTGATATGGAGGTTTCTATCTTTTATGGTACCTTTACACGCCGCTACAGGATGGTGGAAACAACCGGGTGCTTCACGTGCACGAGCACGCACAAACGGTTACAAACGGTACCTGCACCACGTTTACACGCCGCAAGAAGGTGCGCTACAGTAGGTTACATCTATCTCTGGATACACCGCTGGGTGCCACAAGTTACCTTCTGTAGCTCACCTTACCTCATTTACACGCCATAACAGAAGGTAATATGGGCGGTCCTGGTGCAGCAGGGACAACACAATTGTGGATTACGAGACGATCGTATGCTGATAGGACAAAGCAATAGCATCATGATTGGCCAGCCAGTGCAGGAGGCAGACTAATACATGACGCTCGAGCAATTGTGTAGTGTGACTGGTCAGCTCCTTAAATATGCCGCCCTATGCAGCGACTACCAATCGTAACGCAGGAGCTACCTCCAATGATCACTGAAGGGGGGTGGTTTCCCGGAGGCTGTGTCACGCCCTGGGAAGTTATCTAGGTGACGAATAAACCTTACCCTACCTTATTTACACGTTGATACAGGCCGTAACCATCGCCTTGAAATCAACCTGTTTTTGAGCACTGCTCTGAAACAGGTGCCTCAAGTGACGGGTGGAAACAACCGTGTTCACACGCCGCAACAGCGGGTTGATTTGGCGGTGCAAGATACATTTCTCTCATCTACCCGGTTGTTTCCACCATTCTGTAGCGGCGTGTAAAGGTACCATTATCCTGCACTAGCACCTTATTCAATTAATCTGTTGTGCACTTTTGTATGAAGTTACCTTAGCATATGCACTTTATGGGACGCTGCAATATGCCTTGTGAGCTGCCAGTCTATACTTTGATTACTATGGCTGCCTCACTAGAAATCAAATGAATTAACTATTAGTGAACCAATGCTGTTTGTCCTATGAATGTGCAATTGTTGTATATTACTGTGCGCCCTCATTTTTTGTTTATGGACTATGTACTATGTGTCTTTATATGATGCACCCTGTTTCCTGCATATTTATGTTTATATGTGTCTCTAATAAAATGATTTATATGATTGTTTAAAGCAATTGTTTGACTCCACATGTTTTTCTCCTTTTGATATACCATGTATTAAAGTGGCCTACTGTTTGGATGCAGGGTGCAGACTCTGTAGGGTCCTTCATATCCGCGGCTACGGAGGCACTACACCTTCTGTTTGGGGTGCAGTACCTCCCTGTGGCGCCTTGCCATAGGGGCGCCATACTTGTCTCTCTTCTTCTTTGCTGAGGCCCTGACCTGTTTGGAACCTGGCCTGGCCTCCTCTGTGACTCTCACCCGTGTTAATGAAGCGGTCAACGGGGTAAGGGGAACTCGGATACTGGTTGCTTTTATGGGGGAATCATGGCTGGTCGGTTCCCGGTTCCGTGCCCTGGACCCTCAGTGGTAGGGGATGGGAATGATGATGATGGGGGAGAGAATGGTATCATGATGCCACCTGAGGTACCTGGTAATGTGGATACCAGCGCTGCGGCCGGTCGCTGAGGTGATGGTGGTGCAGCTCAGAGTAGTACAGCTCCCCACAGGGGGAGCTTTACCTCAGGGCAGCAGGGCTGGATGAGGGGAGACATAGTTCTTACCCCTCTGATGATGCTGAGGCCCTCTGGGCGCCGGAGGAAAGGAGCACAGACACCGATTCAACTCAAACATCACTTTATTGGTACCGGGTAGATGATACAGTACACAGTCACAGTCTGATTGAACGGGGACGTATCCACAGATTGTAGGGTGATCCTGTAGAGTCTGTTGGTGGTCCCTTTTAATGGCTTTCAGGGTCTGTGTCCCTCCTTACTCTCTTTAACCACTCTGCAGAGCTCCTACGCCAGTCCACTGGTCTGTTACAATTAAGTACGTTCAGTTCCTTACCGGTACAGACAGGAGCGACAACAAGCCAATCCTCCTGCCACCGGAATGCGGTCCTTTTCTTTAACGTGTCCTGGACCCTCAGTTGTAGGACTGAGGTAAAGGTATAGTCTGTGGTGCTATGGCTCCCTTCTGTTGGTCCCACAGCTTGTCGGTTCGCTATCCAGGGATAGACCACTGGCTGCCTCATCTCCGGTTATGGCGGTGTCGACCCTGGACTTCCCCAGCTGGCTCCAACCAGATCTGGTTCGTTCCCTCCGGTTCCCGGGTCACCTCTCTCTAAGAGGCACCCTCCTGTCAGGAACGCTGTCAGGCACGTCCTCTCTGGCTGCCTTCCCAGCACTGTCTGACTAAAATTAGCTCAACTGTCACTCAAGTCTCCCGTTCTACTCTAAGTTCCACCCCCTGGACCTACTGAATATATGGTCCCTAGACTAAGGGGGGGCTAGTGTATGGGTGCTTAGGACAGACTCTATAAGGAAACCCCAAATCCATGACTACGGAGGCACTACTACACCTTCTGTTTGGGGTGCAGTACCTCCCTATGGCGCATAGCCATAGGGGCGCCACATTAACTGCACTAAGAACCTTCTGTTGGTTGCAGCTAGTGTCCTGCTGTTCCTGGCTCTCATGTTGAAGGTGCTGTGGGTGCCCGGGAGACTGGAGTCTCCTCGGTATACCAGTGTTTTCTGTTGGGCTAAACTCTCCCTGGCAGACTCAGACTCCAGTGTCCGGGTTGCTCCTTTTTGCGGTGCGCCGGTATGGCCCCTCTGCCGACGTTTCTCGCCTTGCTTTCATCACTCAATCACACTTGAACTGTTCCACACGGTCCCTGAAAGGAGCTTAGCACTGCTCTCTATCTCTCAGGACCTCTTCACAGTCCTCCCAGGAACTGCACACTGCCTAACTCCGCCCTCAGCACCTGTATTTATAGGGTATCTTGCCTAAGGGCAGCAAGTGGAGCTCCCCCTACAGGCCTGCGGTGGAAGGTGTTGTATGTGTGAGGTGTACCAGATGTAGAAATCCCTCCATGCTCTAGGTGTTCCTGTGGCTACCTGTAGTGCAGGGTGCCACACGTTTATCGCTATTTTTCATCCTTTTACAGCCCCTCTAGTCGAACCTGAACAGTAACATGGACTTCTCTGTGAAGTTCGTGTTCGGGGTCTGTGCACGAACACATAAAATTAAAGACGTTTTTGTGTAATTTCTTATTTAATATTCAAAGTGCTGTGGCTGAGGGGACAATGCACCTTACTAAGGGTCAGAGAAGAGAGAAGTCTCATTAATAGAAATGAAAGACAGCAATCAAAAAAATTAATTTATGGCAGCTTAGGAAAAGAAATGTGCAGAGGACTACCTTCACATTTATCTGCTGCAACTGAGACAAGAGATAGTCAATATAGTCGATAACATCCTTCACTTCCTTCCCACTAATATGCTTACTGAAGGCAAAGGATGCCGATAGTGACCTGATTTTGGTAATACTACTACCGGGATGACAGCTGGTGTCCCCACATTCTTATTGCCCGATATCCTGGTATGGGGTCCTTCTTCTTTAACATTATTCGACCAATTGCCATTTTCACTTTTTATTTTACCATTTTCTTTTACTACACTACATTTTTATTTCATTTTTTGACCACAATTCCCTAATTTCCAATAAAGGAGCATCTAAGAAATTATAGGTAAATGCAATATCTAAAATGACACCGGCTATTTGAGACGATTCATATGAAGCAAATCGCAAACTGTTTGACCTCAGCGACTTCAGCAAAATTCTAAACAAATTTGATTGTTTCTCTAGCGAATGATAAAAAATAACTAAAAAATCCCTATGGTCAAGTATTTTACACTAGATTTCTTATTTTTCTTTATCCTCTATCATCATTATATTTTTCCTGTCCTTTCTCTCTTTCTTTTTGCCTAATTTGTATGAATGTATTCCAAATAATTTGGTTTATATTCCAATTATTTACTCACTGGGATTTTCTTCCCATATTTTACATTGATTTTATTGTATTTATGTCCTTAATGTTGTCCATTTTTGTTGAAAAATAAATAAAACTTTAAATAAAAAAATAAAGAAATACATCAGTGTCTTACATTTTAGTTCTTGTGACTGTCTCAGTTAAACCATGAATCAGAGGAGACCTAATCCAGACAATTACTATTCAGAGTTCATATACACAGCTGACATTTAAGTCCTTTCAGACATAACAATCATGACTTACAATTGATGTCACCATTGAGTAAGCGTATTGCTGCTAAGGGCAAGGCCACTGTCGTAACATAGGCGGCATTATGCTGTCATTAATCTCTGGTATAATAATGTATATGTCCATAAATAAAGCACATCTGTGATCAGCACTGCCTAGTATTTTCACGAGCAATTACTTCCATATACCACTTTGGAGTACAAACAAGAACTCTTCTTTGTCGGTGCTCAGAAAAATAGTAAATTGTTGCAGGATACAGTGTTCTGCAAAGGTGACTACTGTTTTGTGCAGTCATGTGTGTCTATGGGCAACACTTCTGTGGTGTCCCACTGGTAGGGACGCCACGTAGGGGTACTGCACCCATAAAAGGGAGTGTGGTACTCCTGTGACTAGGGGATTGGGATGTCACATAAGGGACCCTCATTACACCTATCCACACACCTTAGAGCAGGGGACTTGGGTGGAACCGTTGCCAAGGAGACCCAGTCCTGTTGGGAGGAGCTAGGTGGGTTAGTGGAAGAGTAGGAAGACAGTTAGTGAGAAAAAGCTGTGTGGAGCACAGTGGAGGACGTCTCAGGAGAGATCCTCCTGACAGAAAGGAACCCTAGAGGCACCAGGTGTTGTGGTGTGCCAGAATCCAGGCCCGATACAACCACCGGCTGGAGGGGTTCAGTCCCAGTACGGAGGACCGGCTCTGAGAGTGGTGCGAGTATTCATCCCCAAGCTGCCAAACCGGAGGCACGAGCTTCTGTAGGAAGTTGTGGCCAACACCGGGCGTAATCCCCAAAAGGCCCCGTATAGGTTCCGGAGGACCGGGACAGGAACCCTTCAGAGAGGATCCATGGGAGCTGGCTGAGGACTCTGCGCGCGGGAGCCCTACTAGGAAGCAGGAGAGAGAGCGCGGTGAGGGACAAGAGAAAGGAAAGGCAGGCACACCACTGAGGGTCCCAAGTAAGATGTTCCGGTCCCCTGGTGACTACTCAGGCCAGCATAACCCGTTAAGACTGTAATACCTGTATGCTGCCTGAAGTCTGCCAGTAAAACCCATACAGAGCTAAAGACTGTGTGACATATTTTCATTTGCCTATGTCTGAGGAGCCGCACACTTGTTCTTTGATTAAGACTGTAACAGAGCCGCTGAATGAACTGCTTCCCAGTGTAAATCCCTATCCTCCACCGCTGCCCCAGGAACCCCGCTCCACCTACTGGGAGCGTTACCGACTAGCTCCATCTTCATCACCCCGGAGGTCTGCAAGCAGCGCCAGTATTATTCCCGGGAACCGTAGGTGGCGTCATGAGACATTATCCCTTGTAAATAACCCCCTTTTTAAAAGCGGCCCCAGGGCACGGAACCGGGCATCGGCCGCCTGTGACACAACAGACACCCCAATCCGTGAACTGATGGCCCGGGACCAGGTACCCCAGGCCCTAGAGTAAGACACTTCCAACACAAAGCAAAAAGCCTTAATCGGTGTGAATTCATGGGCTGTAAATGAAGCAAGACTAGTGAGAGAGGGGAGAAAATTTACATTTTCATCTCAGTATAATTAGTTGGTGTAATAAGAGCTAGCATTAAAGGGGAACTCCAGTGAGAGAAAACTTTTTAGTATTATCCCTGCCCTCTGACATGATGAATCAGCCGTACACTGCAGTTCCAGGATCTACAGATCTCTTATAAATCAATAAAATCATACCTGCTCCTCAGCTCTTACCCTTCCTCAGGGTACAATAGGTCACAGAGCAGATTCAGCCTTATGCTAATACAGAGAACAGGCGGTGTCGTGGGAGCGTGGCCACCTGGGGCTCCATGATCATCCTACATTCCAGCCCCCTCATACTTCTGTTTCAGATCAGCTGACAGTTGTGATGGATGATGTGAGCTCATCAAAGAGAGGGAGGCAACCTATGACGATCCTATACGCTATAGTCCGTGACGGGGTTAAGTGTTCCCTTTACTTTTTTGAGCAGTCTATATGTGTGTACATACAGTATTTGTGCCACATACTGTCTGTTTGTAGTACCCACAAAGATAAATTCCAGATGCACAAATAAGATCCTATAGGTATAAACGTGCATCAATCACCCATTGAATGAGCAAAATGCTGCTTATTCATTGGGTGATTGGATTGTTTATGGCAGAAAAAAGTTATTCTTTTCAGCAGAACATGGGTGCACACTGCAGAAGTGCTGATAACATGATACTGTATGGGAGAGTAGGAGTGATCGTTCTGTGCCCATCACTCTTCCTAATCCAGTGTAAAGAGGCGGGAAAAGAGCACCGAATGATTTGAATATTGTCGATCACGGTTGGTCTCAGCGCATGTAAAGGTACCTTAATGGTTGAGTGCGATGCTGCAATATGTGACCATATAGGGTCCCACTTTAAACTTTGCCCAAGGTCCCACTTGTCCTAAAAGGGGCTCTACATCAACTGTGGCATGAAATGAGCAGTCAGTTGGCATCCTGCACACATGCTCTTCTCACATGTTGACAAAAGAAATCCTGACAGCTGCCGATACACAGATGAACAGCGTAAAGTACTTGATTTTTTTGTCACCAGGCTTTTGTCACATAATCTGAGAGTAGCATATTATAGAGACAGACCCTAATTCTGGCCATGTGTCACCTAATCGGCTGCTTACTGTAGTTTCAATAAAATCACTATTTTTTCAGTAGGATTGTCACTACATGACTAGTAAACTTGCTGCCATGTAGTCATGCATATTCATGATCTCTTTATGACTCCACCTCCACCACTGTGTTGCCGCTTTCTGCCTATGCACAGTGTACACAGAAATCTGCCAATCAGTGGTGTGGATGGGGTTATCAATCTCAGCATTCAGACAACTGGTAGATCTGCATCAGATAAACAGGCTGCTGGTTAAACAACTGCTAAAGTTATGATTGACTGGTTAATAATCATTACCAATGCAGTCACGCACATTTTAGTTCACACTTACAATGATAGTCATTCAGGTTGCCATCAGGGGTGTAACTACAATGGGGTAAAGGTTACAATTGGACATATGCTCTGGTGGCCCAAAGGAACCATTTGCCCGTTTGAGAAGACCAATATTAAGAATCCGTCATAGTTGGGTGCCCTGTTGGAGAATTTGCATAAGTCCAATGAGCTTCAAGTTACATCACTGCTGTCCGTCCATGTTCAATGACACTAGGTGAAGTGACAGCAAATCTAAAACATTCAGATTTGGGTTATTCATATTGAATACCATGAGCTATTCCAGTATTCATCACGAATAATGAACCTAATGCAAGTCAAAGGGAACTCAAGCATTATTCCGAGAAATCCTCCAAAAAAATGCCAAGTTCCCCATTGACTTGCACCAGGTTCGTTATTCATGACAAAGACTGGAATATTTCATGGTATTCAGCACGAATAACCCGAACCCAAATATTTTATATTCGCTCATCACTAGTAAAAATCCTTACAATATTGTCTGGGCGCATTCTTTCACAGGAAGATTCTTTGTAGACTAGGGAATACTGAACAAACATTTTTAAACAAGTACAACCACTGTCCAGACAGTGATGGTCTGTGTTCATTGTACTAAAAATTTAGTCTGCAGGGTGCGGTTGGTATGTTTTTTCTGATGCTGCCTTTTATGAGTAGTTTTGTATAAATTTTGTTAGGACTCATGAGCGTCGGGATCCGTGACGTGGATCATGAGCTTAAGTGTCTTGGCCAATACATGAACCAATACCCTATATAAAAGGTTTTTTTATTCATCATAAGAAACATTTTGCACTTTTTTATCATCTGCGGGGTGCAGTTGAACCCTTAAGGGCGCTGTATATCCAGTGGTGTGGATGCATCGTGCTGGGCGACCCGTTTGGTCACGTGGCAGGACCAATGGGTAGCTATCAGACACTCCGCATAATGTGTATCAGTGGGAAGACCGTCCTATGCAAGCCCAATGGCAAGTCACCTTCCACGTGTATTGTAGGTAGAGGTGATTTTATCTGCCTGCACTTGGGCTTGCTCTACATAATGGGGTCTGACTGTATCCTGCTAAGTGCATTGTTGGTTTTGTATCTGGCTATTGATGGTAAACAACCTTGAACACTCAAAGCCCCCCTTTCACCCTGAGATGTGCACACACGCCCGAGTATGGATGCAGTAGGTAGCCTATACTTTTTATTGTATCCGTACTCCGCTCTCTACACATGCCCGAGTATGGATGCATTAAGAAGTCTATACTTTCTATTGTATCCATACTCCACTCTCTAAATTTTCAGCCAACGAATTATCATTTTGTTTTAAAGCTAAAGTTTTGCTCTAGACTAATGTGTATGGGCACCTTTATTCTAAGCTATGTCACTCCCCTAACTGCACACAACTCCATCCACTCGCATAGGAAAATACATTTTCATTTAAAAAATTATCTTTTTAATGCACTGTTCATAGTAGATAATGTAAATCTAACATTTGCAACATTTTTATTGAAATATTGAAAATAAAGAAACAGTCAATAGTAATTAAAGATATATAAGCAAGACTTTATTTGTGACCTATTATTCTCCATTTCTCTCGATATTAAAATTCCAATAAAGAAATTCTTGACTTATTCCATTAAACTAAAACAGGATGGGATCACAGGAGATGGGTCAAGCTTACAGCGAGCCTATCAGCTCTGCAGTCTGATTTAGCTAGAATCTGGTTTATGCCATTCTTCTTTTATTCCACCCCGAAAATCTAGAACTACGGTATATTAACAATCGGGTATTATTATTTTTCTTTATAAAAGGGTGCTGTCCAATCTGAAGGGACACAACCTATTGACAAGGGAAGTGGTAACTGGTAACACATAGATGAACCCTCCTTCTCTTTCCTGTAATTATCGGCTCCAGACCCAGTAGGCGAGGTGAATGGACCAGCGGACAGCGGAGCTCCTGAGACATGCCACCTGACTCCTCCATGGCCACATCCACTCTTTTATTATTTCTTCCTAGCAACATCCTTGTGGTCCGCAGCAGCTGTTGTAACTAGAGGGTAACGGCTGTTTGTTTTGATGTTCTGCCAGTTGAAATGGATCCTTGATGATTTCCTAAAATGTAAATTAATTTGACAGAAATTAAAAAAGAAAGATTTTTTTTTCCATAAAGGTACCTTTACACACCGCTACAGAAGGTTAGAAACAACCGGGTGTCTCACGTGCACGAGCACGTAGCAACGGTTGCAAACGGTACCCGATACCGCCTTTACACGCCGCTACAAGGTGCTCTACAGAAGGTTTAATCTATCCCTGCAGGCACCACCGGGTGCTCAAGTTACCTTCTGTAGAGCACCTTACCTCATTTACACGCAGCTACAGAGGGTAATATGGGAGGACCTGGAGCAGCAGGGACAACACATAGGCGTGCCAGAGTTGTGGATTACGAGACACTCGTACGATGATTGGACAATGCAATAGTATCATGATTGGCCAGCCAGCGCAGGAAGGATGGCTAATACATGATGCTATTCCAATTGTGTGGTGTGACTGGTCAGCTCCTTAAATATGCTGCCCTATGCAGCGACACCCATTCGTAACGCAGGAGCTTCCACCAATGATCGCTGAAGGGGGCGTTTTCCCGGAGGCTGTGTCACGCCCCAGGGAGTTAACTAGGTGGCGAAAAAACCTTTACCTTACCTTATTTAGACGCCGCTACCATCGGGTTGAAATCAACCTGTTTTAGAGCACTGCTCTGAAACAGGTGCCGAAAGTGACGGGTGGCAACAAGCTAGTTTACACGCCGCTACCTCGGGTTGATTTGACGGTGCAAGATACATTTGTCTCCGAAACCCGGTTGTTTTCTACCTGCTGTAGCGGTGTGTAAAGGTACCTATACTGTTCGTGACCCTGAATTTGACCCGAACCTCAATGGAAGTCACTGATGGGCAGTTCAGCTCTCTGCCCACATACAGTTAGGGCCAGAAATATTTGGACAGTGACACAATTTTCGCGAGTTGGGCTCTGCATGCCACCACATTGGATTTGAAATGAAACCTCTACAACAGAATTCAAGTGCAGATTGTAACGTTTAATTTGAAGGGTTGAACAAAAATATCTCATAGAAAATGTAGGAATTGTACACATTTCTTTACAAACACTCCACATTTTAGGAGGTCAAAAGTAATTGGACAAATAAACATAACCCAAACAAAATATTTTTATTTTCAATATTTTGTTGCGAATCCTTTGGAGGCAATCACTGCCTTAAGTCTGGAACCCATGGACATCACCAAACGCTGGGTTTCCTCCTTCTTAATGCTTTGCCAGGCCTTTACAGCCGCAGCCTTCAGGTCTTGCTTGTTTGTGGGTCTTTCCGTCTTAAGTCTGGATTTGAGCAAGTGAAATGCATGCTCAATTGGGTTAAGATCTGGTGATTAACTTGGCCATTGCAGAATGTTCCACTTTTTTGCACTCATGAACTCCTGGGTAGCTTTGGCTGTATGCTTGGGGTCATTGTCCATCTGTACTATGAAGCGCCGTCCAATCAACTTTGCAGCATTTGGCTGAATCTGGGCTGAAAGTATATCCTGGTACACTTCAGAATTCATCCGGCTACTCTTGTCTGCTGTTATGTCATCAATAAACACAAGTGACCCAGTGCCATTGAAAGCCATGCATGCCCATGCCATCACGTTGCCTCCACCATGTTTTACAGAGGATGTGGTGTGCCTTGGATCATGTGCCGTTCCCTTTCTTCTCCAAACTTCTTTCTTCCCATCATTCTGGTACATGTTGATCTTTGTCTCATCTGTCCATAGAATACTTTTCCAGAACTGAGCTGGCTTCTTGAGGTGTTTTTCAGCAAATTTAACTCGGGCCTGTCTATTTTTGGAATTGATGAATGGTTTGCATCTAGATGTGAACCCTTTGTATTTACTGTCATGGAGTCTTCTCTTTACTGTTGACTTAGAGAAAGATACACCTACTTCACTGAGAGTGTTCTGGACTTCAGTTGATGTTGTGAACGGGTTCTTCTTCACCAAATAAAGTATGCGGCGATCATCCACCACTGTTGTCATCCGTGGACGCCCAAGCCTTTTAGAGTTCCCAAGCTCACCAGTCAATTCCTTTTTTTCTCAGAATGTACCCAACTGTTGATTTTGCTACTCCAAGCATGTCTGCTATCTCTCTGATGGATTTTTTCTTTTTTTTCAGCCTCAAGATGTTCTGCTTCACCTCAATTGAGAGTTCCTTTGACCGCATGTTGTCTGGTCACAGCAACAGCTTCCAAATGCAAAACCACACACCTGGAATCCACCCCTGACCTTTTAACTACTTAATTGATTACAGGTTAACGAGGGAGACGCCTTCAGAGTTAATTGCAGCCCTTAGAGTCCATTGTCCAATTACTTTTGGTCCCTTGAAAAAGAGGAGGCTATGCATTACAGAGCTATGATTCCTAAACCCTTTCTCCGATTTGGATGTGGAAACTCTCATATTGCAGCTGGGAGTGTGCACTTTCAGCCCATATTATATATATAATTGTATTTCTGAACATGTTTTTGTAAACAGCTAAAATAACAAAACTTGTGTCACTATCCAAATATTTCTGGCCCTAACTGTACAGTCAGCAGTAAAACATTTCCGGGGGTGAGAGGGTGAGGATTGTTTTTTATTAATTTTGGACACACATTCCACTCAAAAACTGAGCATTTATGCCCAGTACAAGCTGATCAAACACTGCCTGCAGCTCGCACTGGGCCGTGCACCAAATGTACCCGACCACAGCGACGCTCGCTCCAGTGCTTTGCAAACATAAAGCACCCGAACTCCAAACCCGAACAGGTTTGCTCAATACCGGGAAATTCAGCGACCTGAACCGAACCTTGAAAGGTTCCCTCATCTCGAGTTACCAGCTCATTCAAATAAACAAAAACAGGCAACACTTCAAAATATAAGGTGAAAAAAAAGTGGATTTAATGATCCATCAGGCAACGTGTCGGCGGATCTGACTTCTTCAAACCAGTTGAGATTTAGGGCCGCTTTACACGTCGCGATATCACAACGCTACATCGATAAAAAGTCACGTGGTGTGGCCGTTGCAGTTGGTATCGTTCGTGCGTTGTGTCGTGTAAATGGGCAATGCGACGCGAAAACAACCTAACTACGATATTGCAAGAAGATTGTGCAAGCCCTTCAACCGTACGATATTGCATATGTGATGTGGCATGATCGTGCTGTGTGACAGTGCAACTACGATTTGGAGCGCAACTTCTCCTATTCACTCCAATGTTAAATGGTTGTTCCCTGAGTTGCTCATACATAGCGTGGAAAAGGGGGGTACTACATCATAGTTGCGTTGCCTGCCGATATCTCCGTGTCACATCTACTATGCGATCTTGGACAAGTGCCAATGAAAAGCAGCCCTTAGTTACCAGCTTAGCTAAAGTGAATACAGGGAATGTGTGATCATTTCATCTTTCTCTACATCAATACTGAGGTTGCTGCTCTGTCTATCCTTTCTGATAGTGCTGGATTTAGAAGCACCAACCAGCCAATCAGAGGTGATTTATTGGCTTGTTTCACATGCCATCCACAACCAACCAATATAATTTTACTGGCAGCGCGTCACCTGCTTCCAAAGAACAATGTGCTGCCGAGAACAATGATTTTTAAATTTGTTTTGCTCGTTCATCAGATGTTTGCCGGCCTGTTTAAACGAACTGATAGTTTATCATTATTGATGAGCAAATTTTGATCGACCATGTTCGCCAATTTTAAATTGGGCAAGAACCCGAACAATTTGATTTGTCACCTCAAATTCAAACGTTTTGCTTAAAAGTTAGGAAATTTGACAAATGTTCAGTAATGTTTGGAAGTGTGTGTGGCTTAATGTAGTACAGAAGTATTTGTGCAAATGCACTAATGCAGGGGTGGAGAAACTCAGGCCCCAGGGCCGCATGCAGCCCTGAATGACCTTCTCTGCAGCACTCGGGCAGATTCCTAGGGATCGCAGTGCTCAGGCTGGCAGACACGTTTTGCTGACTGCCTGCCCTTTAAATCCAGTTCTCCAGTTATCTCTATGCCCCAGTCTCAGCCACCCTAGTGATGTTCATATGCTCCCAGCCTACCCTGTGATCTCTAGGGCTCTAGCAAACCTGGAAAAACAGTTGTAAAGAAACAAGATTAATATCACCTAACATCAGTTAAGGCAAAGAGAAGCAGCCCCAGCCACCACACTAGGGAGAATTGATTATTTAACCAAATGTAGCTGGTTAATTATCAAGTTGATAGTTTTTTGCGGCCCCCAAAGGATGGTAGAAACTTCCAAATGGCCCTCGACAGAAAAAGGTTCCCCACCTATGCACTAATGCTTCTGTTGTACGTTATTCTACATACACAGACACGTATAGATCATCTTACCATGTTTCCACTGCTTACTTGCTCCAGTCCATCTTCCTGCGACTCTCCCACTTCCGCATCTGCACTGTCAATGAGTGACATACGCAGTTAGCTGATCCTATCACCATAGAAATTGCGTCACGTGACCAGGTAGTGTCAGCTGACTTGATTACTATTGTGACCAGATCAGCTACCACCCACATCAGTCACCACCAGCTCTGCTCCAGCTGGGCGGTGACTCCCTGAGATCACCTGAGGAACTGTTCAGGTAACCATGGTGGCCGCTAATTATAGCAGATACCATGGTTACCTGAATGGTAACCTCAGGAAGTCACCGATTACAGATGGAGCTCGTAGCTTATTCATTCATTGACTGGAGGCTGTGGTGGCAGAATGCTGCATTCTTCACCATAGCCTCCAATAAAGAAGACGTTGCAAAGGATTATGTAGGAGTACGAGGGTGGGGAGAGGATAATAAAGATGGAGTCAATAAGTGTCTCTGTGTTTTTATTTTGAATAAAATTGTTTTTATCTGTGTTGTCTTTTTTTAACCATTTATTTGAGATTCTAAATGGTCGGGTCTAACTTGGCCTGACATTAAGAATCAAAGGGCCTTATACCAGCTGGTAATACAAAGCTGGTTACTACTTATTACCCAGTGTGCCACTGCCACCGGGGCCGCTTTGAAGAGCCTGGAAAAATGCCTGGAAATGGTGCTTCTTATAAATGCACCATTTTCAGGGGTGGCTGCAGGCTGCTATTCTATAACGTGGACGGGGCCCAATAATGAAGGCCCCTGTCACTCTGAGAATACCAGCCCTTGGCTGCCTAGTTTTACCTTGGCTGGCAATTAAAAATAGAGCAAAGCCCACGCATTTCTTTTTTGCCAGCCAAGGTAAAATTAGGCAGCTGAGGGTGGCAGCTCGCAGCTGTCTGCTTTCACTGGGCTGGACTGAAAAATACTGCGAATCCCCACACATTTTTTTTTATTATTTAACACACTATGATGGCAGGTTGGTTGCTATACACTACATGAGCATCTGTGATTGGCTGTTGCAATCAGACTGCATTACTTCAATATGGACGATGATTATGTTTGGTTGCCATACACATTAGTGTATACATAGTGTATACACAGTGTGTTAAATAAATAAATCATTTAAAAAATGAATGTGGCTTCACGATATCTTTTAGTCCAGCCCAGTGAAAACGGACAGCTGCAAGCTGCCACCTCAGTTACATTGTTTTAGGGCCCCACCACGCTAAAGAATAGCAGCCCACAGCCGCCCCTGACAATGGTGCATTCATAAGAAACACCATTTACAGGTGCTTTACCAGGCTCTTCCAGCGGCTCTGGTGGCGGTGGCATGCTGGGTAATAAGGGGTTAAATCCAGCTTTGTATTACCAGCTGGTATTAAGTCCTTAGTTTCTTAATGTCAGGCCAAATTAGACCCAGCCATTAAGAATCTTAAATAAATGGTTAACAGGTTTTTCAGTTTGATCTCAAGGCTGTGGGGTCTAGAGATAGGTGGAGAACAGGAAAGAGAGGGTGAAAATCTAAGTGTAGGGTTTAATAGGCGTAGGTAATGAATAGATCTAATCGACCCATTCCAAGAGTAGCAGGCTCCAAGGTTCTGGTCTGCTGCTTCGCTCCAGAGGGATTGGATCTCTCAGCCAGGAGTCCGTCAACAATAGTATTAGAATAGGATATTTGGTGGTGAATGAGCGCTCCCAGATACAATAAGCCAAAATCTTCTGTTTGTCAATTTATTTCACAATAAGAGTACAATGTGTTCTTTATTGTGAAATACATTGACAAAAGGAAGATTTTGGCTCATTGTATCTGGGAACGCTCATTCACCACCAGATATCCTATTCAAATAAATGGTTAAAAAAGACACAACACAGAGAAAAATCTTTTTTTTTTTTAATAAAAACACAGAGACACTTAGTGACTCCATTTTTTTACCTCCTCCCCACCCTCATACCCCTCCATGATCCTGTGCGATGTCTTCTTCATTGGAGGCTATGGTGAAGAATACAATATTCTATCACCACAGCCTCAAGTCAATGAATGAATGACCTATGAGCTCCGTCCATAGACGGTGACCCACTGAGGTCACCGTTTAAGGTAACCATGGTACCCGCTATGATTAGCGGCCACCATGGTTACCTGAACAGTGTTCTCAGGTGATCTCGGCAAGTCATCGTGTGGCACCCCTGAGTCACAGATGCTATGTCATTGCGTCCCTTGGGGGGTAGTGTCATACCTGGGAGCAACGGAGAGTATTCACACCAGGTGAGCCTAGGCACACAACACCTTTCCTGCCTCCAGGCCTGAAGGAGGAGCTCTAAACCCGGGTTCAGGCAGATCCCCTATAAATTTTGGTCTGGGGTGCAGTTAGTTCAGTACGGAAGACATCCTGTGGACTTGAGCAGTGCTAACCTCGTCCTAGGGTAGCCGAAACCTAGCTTGAGGGACTCGTAAGCAAGGGTCTGAGGAAGTCGAGGAGAGCCTTGTGAAGTGAGTGAAGCGGTGTTGTGCTCACCCTAGCGCACAGCGCCAGAACCGGACACCGGAGTCCTAGGCTATGCAGGGCCTAACGTTCCGGTAGCCAATACCGGAGGATGGGAGATTCCAAGTCTCCCAGCCACAACATAGTGTCTTCAGGTAGAAGAGCATAAAGAGTCCAGGAGCAACCACCAGGAAAGTGGGGCTGGAGAAGGGTTTGAGCTGCCTGCCATACCGGCACAAAGCAGGGAGAAACAGAGCCACAGCTCAGCTTTAGGCAGCAGCATGGACCCGCTGAAGGAGCAGAGCAGGGAGGCCTCAGAACTTGCAGGGTGAGGAGAACCCCGAGTTGCTTCCAGGTTGCACGGACTTCAATACCATCAACTAACAGTGTCCCGGCTTGAACCTGCACTACCAGTAAAGGAGACAACAACTGTAAGTCTGTCTGTTACTACGTGCCCTTCGTCTTTCATCCCAACAGCCTTCCAAAGCCTTAGACTTTCCCGGTTGGCCTGGTGATACGCTGCACCTGTGAGGAGTGATACCACCAAAGCTCCTCATCCATCATCCCCAGTGGTCCCATCTGGCATCGTCGGCCCAAATAGCCGAATACCGTGGGGGGTATCACAATCCTTTATCTCCAAATCATTTCCCCTGCATTTTTAGCGACTCTGCAGCGTCACGGAGCCGGGTCTCATCCCCGTGCCTCCCCCGTGAGACCGAACCACCCCAGTTCTGAGTACCCCATGGCCCTGGGGGCGAGTCAATCGCACACCTGGAGCTGAGTCGGTGGTGACTTGACGTGCGCGGCAGCTGATCTGGTCACCAAAGTAATCAAATCAGGTGACCAGAACTACTGACACTATCTACTCATGTGACACCAGATCACCTGATTGTGCACGTCACTCACCGACAGTGCAGATGTGGAAGTGAGAGGGACATGGGAAGATGGACAGGAGCAAGCACACAGCAGAGACACAGTAAGATGATCTGTGTTTGGCAGCTTTTGGACACTTTTGAAGGTGTTTTCTATGCCTTGAAAGTTGCCTGCCATTGATTTCAAACTTATTCTGCGAACGTTCACCAAGTCGGCGAACAACGAACATTCGTCGAACAAATCCGAATGCAAACACTGTGGTGTTCACTCATCTCTATTTATCATAGATTACCAGCCTGTGTAAATGGCCCCCCTGCATCTATTCTAAGCCACATTGGCCTCTGAGTATGAGTAAAAGCCCCCTACAGGCTACAGCTACAGGCACAATATTGTTGTATTCTTTTCGTATTATCGTCCGCTGTGTTCAGGTTGAAGCCGCTTTCACTATTCGCATTACTATTATATTGTTATTCTTTAATTTCATTTGACAGCCTCTAATAAAAGTGTTAAACACATCCTTTCCTTAGTTTTTCTTAAAACTGAAATGCAATTTTGCCAGTAATGTTTGTCATTTGTTACCAAATAAAATCTAGCAGACATTTCAATACAGCAGTTCCTGAAAAAATATGATGACAAAATGTCCTAGGAATCAAAAAGATCAAACAAGTAACCACATATACCGATAAGTGATAATTAGTTATTATAAAACTAAGGCTTGCATAAATATGTAGAGAGTAGGGGCCACCTATAGACCCCCTTGATAAAGCATCTGCGAAACGTGTGTCGGGGTAGTGTGGTGAACATCGCCATGGCTAAGTTGCACACTTCACATACATTGAAGCCTTGTCTTATATTTGTAATTGGCTTTCAGGTATATCTTGCTCTTACATTTAAGCTGTGCAGTTTATCATTGTATGTATGGGCATTTTCTCCTCCTCATTCTCTGACCTTGATTGTAATGTGATTTATAGCAACTTGGCTTTGTTGATTTGATGTTAATAAAGGCTTTCTGATTTTATGATACATTATTTTCTGGTGTTTTTTCTAGTACTCCTTTTTCCCCCTGTATTTCTCAGTTTTCTCCTAAGTACTCCACCGTGATATAGAACTTACAAATGTTTGGGGAGAACCTCCCTCATTGGGCGTTTGTTTCCTGTCCACATTACGGCCCCTTTCACATCTCTGCGTTTGCAGCGTTTTGCGTCATTTGCGTTTTTTTCCGCGTTTTTACCGCAAAAAACGCATGAAAACGCATGCGTTTTTGTCCCCATTGATTTTAATGGGAACGCATGCAAAAACGCATGTCAAAACGCATGTGCGTTTGGGAAAACGCAAAACGCATGCGTTTTTGCAAACGCAGCGCAAAACGTGGCAAACAACGTTTTGGGCTGCGTTTGCAAAAACGCATGCGTTTTGCGTTTTTGCAAACGCACATGCGTTTTGACATGCGTTTTTGCATGCGTTTTTCATACGTTCCCATTAAAATCAATGGGGACAAAAACGCATGCGTTTTCATGCGTTTTTTGCGGTAAAAACGCGGAAAAACGCAAATGACGCAAAACGCAGCAAAACGCAGCAAACGCAGAGATGTGAAAGGGGCCTACATATTGTGCTCCATGTATCTTCTGTTTTTTTACGACCCCCCTAAAGCAGAATGAATAAAGGCAATTTATTGCAGTGCCCAACACAGTACCAATCCCTGGTGCCCCAGCAGAGCATCGTGCAGATAACTGCAGTACCATATATAGCCCCGCAGACGAAAGTGGTCCTGTGTTGGGTACTGCAATGAACACCAGACCTCCACCAGTGCTCCAGCCATTCATGTTTACACCTATCAATACCCTATAATTGAGTATTGCAATCATAAAACATGTTTTGTCCTTTAAAAGTTCATTTTTCATCGAGCAGTCCAGCACAAAGCAAGGTCAGAGTACGATACTGCATATTTACAAGGAACATTCCTTTCTCGTGTGTTAGTACGCACAGTTCTTCTTTTCTATAGACCTCGATATTTCAAGAGTATGAAAAAAGCAATCACACAGCTGCTGAATTTTTACTGTTATCATTCATTGCAAAACTCAAGAAGTAACAATTGCGAGTTGTGTTTTTGCAGAGCCCAATCTGGACAATACACAATGGGGCAGATTTATTTATCTAGTCCAATATGTAGACAATGCAGCCTTAGACTAGAACATGTCACAATGTTTCAAACGTATCATGGTAGCTCAGTCTAGATTATAATTTTGGTGCTCCTATAGTCACCTTTGTTTAAAGGGAACCTGTCCTGTTCTCAAACACTATTCACCTGCAGATATAGGTTAATCTGCACTTTAATGAAGTTGTAAAGATGTGCATCCGCTGCAATGAAAGCCTGGCTACTGGGAGGAAATTTATTTTATTCCTCCCAGCAGCCACTGGCTTTCAGCTATAGAGGCATGACGGCATGGCTTCTTTCACTGCTCATTACATAGTGAGTGGCAGCTGTAAGCTTGCTTCGGCATATTGACTGAAAACTCGCTTAGCACTGATGAACTGCTAATGTAGCTGTAAGTCAGTGTTGGGACTGGGTAATAAACGTATATCACTATGTACAGTGCAGTGAAAGAAGCCATGGGTGACAACACAGCCTTTCTCAATGCTTGTCATGGGTTAATGTTCTTAATTTGGCCAGACGTATTGGTCTTTTATTTGTTATCTAATGTTTGCAAAGACATTGTTTCTTTCCAGACTATGCAGAGCCTTCATTGTTCTGAGTTTGTGTATTGCTAATTTAATGTAAACCACCTCATGCCCTTTGTCTAAATCACCAAGAAAATAATTATGCAGATATAGGCTTGAAATACTAGCCAATAAGAGCACAGCTTTATTCCCCCAATCCTGGAAGAACACAATGTTGAAAGGAAACTTCAAATCTCAGAGAGACTGGGAATACATATGTATGATGACCTTTGACACATTCAGAGCAGGTATAAATGTGTCACATGGATTTATGTCCTTTTACATCAATTAAGGAATATACTCTGATCATTTGGGGGCATCAAATCCTGGAAAGTTCTCAAGCAGTGGATAATAACCATCTCGCTCCAAAATTTACTGCAACAATTTTTTCCCTTCCAACACTGATCATTCTGTGTTCTTCATGTCATGACTTGTGTTGTTTACTGCACTATTCTATGTCCTATGGTGTATAAATATGTGACTCTTCAGATTTTGTATTAGACTAGCCATATCACAGGCGTACCCAGCGAGGGGCGGGGAGGGGCAGCTGCCCTCCCATAGAGGCAAAAGGGCACATCTGCAAAAGGGTACATAGTGGTGGCAGGGAGAGTTGGGCGCTGCCATGCTCTTTGTGGCCGGCTGCATTCGCTAACATTTGGCCTCGGCCATTTTGTAGAAGTCTCAACCTCTACCGAGTTAGTGAATACAGCCGGCCACAAAGAATATGGAGGTGCCCACCGCTTACTGCCGCTGCTACTCCCCCATAGCTCCGTTCATGCAAATGTGCCCTCCCACTCCGATACCTGCCTTCAGCACCCCCGCTCCACGGCCTCGGCCCTCCCCCCTCGGTAAAACATAGGGGGTCCGGGCCATGAACAAAAGGTTAGTGGACCATATATACAGGATGGGGGGCCATATATAAAGGATGAAGGCATATATACAGGATGGAAACATATATACAGGATAGGGGACATACATACCAGGATGGGGGCATATATACAGGATGGAGGGCCATATATACAGGATGGAGGGCCATATATACAGGATGACAACATGTATACCAGGATGAGGGACATATATGCCATGATGAGGGATATATATACCAGGATGGGGCATATATACAGGATGGGGACATGTATACCAGCATGAGGGACATATATACTAGGATGGGGGGGATATATACCAGGATGGAGGACATATACAGTATAGCATGATGGGGGGATGTATGGATTGAAATGGATGACTGGATTGAAATGTAAGTTTTGAACAAGTTTTCTTCAAACCCAAGAAAAATGATATTAGTATAAGACATGTAATAAAAATAAATAATAAATAGAATAAAAATCTAAAATGTTTTGCAAGCAAACAATTGTAATAACTAATAAAGAACTACTATAATTCCATATAATTTTCTTAACATTTTCGTTTCATTCACCTTTTCCATACTAAAATTTTACAACCTGAATGACCATGGCTTGCCCCCCCCCCCCCTAGTTTTGATCCTGGATACGCCCCTGAGCCTTAAGAAGAGACCCAAGTAGTCTGGAAAGCTTGCTATTATTCACCATCTTTTCAGTTAGCCAATAAAAGGTATCAACCACTGAGGACTCTCAGATTTAAGGGAACCTGTCATGTGGTTTATGTCCCCCCAGCTATCACTGTCTGTAGCTGCAGCTTTATAATACTAATCTAATCATCCCTGTCTGAGCTCAAAGTGTAATGTTAACAGTGGAAAAAAAGCATTTATACACTTACATTTCAGTCCCCACCTTGGAGGAGGGGGACTGTCTAGCAGGATAATAGTTAACTCACTTTTAACTTGGATGGCTAAAGGACCTGTGTGATGTAACGATCATGTGACCATAGTGGGCGGAGCTAAACCTGCAAACGTATTATGTTCTATGAGAACTTAGCTCCGCCTATTGTAGT
This sequence comes from Allobates femoralis, assembly GCA_033576535.1. Taxonomy (NCBI): domain Eukaryota; kingdom Metazoa; phylum Chordata; class Amphibia; order Anura; family Aromobatidae; genus Allobates; species Allobates femoralis. The sequence goes on along the minus strand of JARQOC010000006.1, from coordinate 76,377,755 downwards.
CACATGGTTGTGACATCACATCATGTCTCCCAACATGTTCTAGGACAAGGCTGAAATGTTAACTATTAACTTGCCAAACAGTCCTCGTCCTCCAAGCTGGGGACTGACTGCCTCATTACATAAGGCAGTGATGGCGAACTCCAGGCCTCGAGTGCCAGACACAGTCCAGGTTTTCAGGATTTCCATTGCATTTGACAGTTGGCAATCAAATTACCAACTGTCAAACTCTAAGGAAATCCTGAAAACCTGCACTGTGTGCGGCACTCGAGGCCTGGAGTTCGCCATCACTGACATAAGGAAATGTAAGTGTATAAATGCTTTTTTTTCACCTTTCACATTACACTATGAGCTCAGACAGGGATGATTAGAATAGTATTATAAAGCTACATGTATAGACAACAAGAAAATTGGTAGTAGCTGTGTGCTGCAAAAAATTTTTCAAATTACATGTACAGACAGTGATAACTGGAGGGGCATAAACCAGCTGACAGGTTCCCTTTAAATATTTTTCTGTGAGCTACAGTAATCAGAAACCACAATGCTACATTGTAACAAACCACCAGAGATTTGGGCAGCGGCTGGTGTATTCATGATTCATAGCTTCTTAGGGTATGTGCCCACAGGACTTTTTTTGTGCAGTCATGAACGCAGGAAAACCTGAGGATCCTAGAGTCCTTGACAGGTGAAATGCTAGAATCTTGTCTGCATTTTTAGCGCGTTTTTGCGCGTTTTTACTGCGTTTTTTGTGCGTTTTTCCTGCGTTTTTGTGCTGCGTTTTTCCAACGTTTTTCCCATTGACTGCACCAAAAACGCAGAAAGAATGAACATGTCAATTCTTTGATATCCGCACCAAAAACGCAGGTATTTGACAGTTCTTGACACTTGCAAAACCAATGTGTGTGCACAGCGTTTCTGTAAACACATTGGTTTTGCTGGGAAGCCCAACCGCAGGAACAGATTAGCATACATTACCATAAAACCAATGGTTTTCTGCATGCGGAAACCGCAGGAAAACCGCGGCAAAAACGCCCTGTGGGCACATACCCTTAGGCCCCCTTCATATCACAATTTTTGGGGATCCGTGGCTATCCATTGTAAAACAGAAAGCCACTGATCCGATTTGGCCCTCATGTATTCCTATGGGCATGGATGGGCATGGATTGGTGCTTAATAGCCTTCCATGTCTGCAGGAATCCGATTGTGTCCGCTGTTTTCACGTTCCCAAAATCGGAGTCTGCTCCGCGGACACAATCGGACAGGATCGGATCCGACGCTGTCTGATTCAAATAACATGGAGGTCTATGGAGTTCAGATCTGGAAAAAAACAGGATAATTTCCAGGATCTGATTTTAGTGTACTAAGCATGCCCAGTACATTAAAACTGCTCTGCTCAGTGTATTTGAGTTTAGCAGTGTATCTACATACACAATCTACATACACTGCTAAAGTGAAATTAAATAAAGCAATGTGTTAAAAATTAAAAAAAAATCCTCACCTCTCTGCCAGCTGTCCAGGACCCGAGGAGAAGACGTCCAAATGCTGCCAGAACCTTAAAATGTGATTGGCCGGTAGCGATCAGGTGGTATGTCATGTCACATATCACATGATCGCTACCGGCCAATCACAGTTCTTTAAGGTCCTGCAACCATCAGACGTCTTCCCCTCGGGTCCCGGACAGCTGGCTGAGAGGTGAGCAATTTTTTTTTTTATTTTTAATACATTTTTTCTCTTTTATTTTGCTTTCACAGTGTACAGTTAGGGCCAGAAATATTTGGACAGTGACACAATTTTCGCGAGTTGGGCTCTACATGCCACCACATTGGATTTGAAATGAAACCTCTACAACAGAATTCAAGTGCAGATTGTAACGTTTAATTTGAAGGGTTGAACAAAAATATCTGCTAGAAAATGTAGGAATTGTACACATTTCTTTACAAACACTCCACATTTTAGGAGGTCAAAAGTAATTGGACAAATAAACATAACCCAAACAAAATATTTTTATTTTCAATATTTTGTTGCGAATCCTTTGGAGGCAATCACTGCCTTAAGTCTGGAACCCATGGACATCACCAAACGCTGGGTTTCCTCCTTCTTAATGCTTTGCCAGGCCTTTACAGCCGCAGCCTTCAGGTCTTGCTTGTTTGTGGGTCTTTCCGTCTTAAGTCTGGATTTCAGCAAGTGAAATGCATGCTCAATTGGGTTAAGATCTGGTGATTGACTTGGCCATTGCAGAATGTTCCACTTTTTTGCACTCATGAACTCCTGGGTAGCTTTGGCTGTATGCTTGGGGTCATTGTCCATCTGTACTATGAAGCGCCGTCCAATCAACTTTGCAGCATTTGGCTGAATCTGGGCTGAAAGTATATCCCGGTACACTTCAGAATTCATCCGGCTACTCTTGTCTGCTTTTATGTCATCAATAAACACAAGTGACCCAGTGCCATTGAAAGCCATGCATGCCCATGCCATCACGTTGCCTCCACCATGTTTTACAGAGGATGTGGTGTGCCTTGGATCATGTGCCGTTTCCTTTCTTCTCCAAACTTTTTTCTTCCCATCATTCTGGTACAGGTTGATCTTTGTCTCATCTGTCCATAGAATACTTTTCCAGAACTGAGCTGGCTTCTTGAGGTGTTTTTCAGCAAATTTAACTCTGGCCTGTCTATTTTTGGAATTGATGAATGGTTTGCATCTAGATGTGAACCCTTTGTATTTACTGTCATGGAGTCTTCTCTTTACTGTTGACTTAGAGACAGATACACCTACTTCACTGAGAGTGTTCTGGACTTCAGTTGATGTTGTGAACGGGTTCTTCTTCACCAAATAAAGTATGCGGCGATCATCCACCACTGTTGTCATCCGTGGATGCCCAGGCCTTTTAGAGTTCCCAAGCTCACCAGTCAATTCCTTTTTTCTCAGAATGTACCCAACTGTTGATTTTGCTACTCCAAGCATGTCTGCTATCTCTCTGATGGATTTTTTCTTTTTTTTCAGCCTCAGGATGTTCTGCTTCACCTCAATTGAAAGTTCCTTTGACCGCATGTTGTCTGGTCACAGCAACAGCTTCCAAATGCAAAACCACACACCTGGAATCCACCCCTGACCTTTTAACTACTTCATTGATTACAGGTTAACTAGGGAGACGCCTTCAGAGTTAATTGCAACCCTTAGAGTCCATTGTCCAATTACTTTTGGTCCCTTGAAAAAGAGGAGGCTATGCATTACAGAGCTATGATTCCTAAACCCTTTCTCCGATTTGGATGTGGAAACTCTCATATTGCAGCTGGGAGTGTGCACTTTCAGCCCATATTATATATATAATTGTATTTCTGAACATGTTTTGGTAAACAGCTAAAATAACAAAACTTGTGTCATTGTCCAAATATTTCTGGCCCTAACTGTATGTAGATAGTGTGTGTAGATACACTGGGAAGCAAAACTTCAGCCCCGACATGTCACACGGGGGAGGACCACAGGATTCTTCCTTCCCCTGTGTGACATCACAACGCCGACACCACTTGCCTGCGCTTTGCAGGCTCGGGCTCCTCCGGGCTCTTTCTGGGTTCGGATCCCTCAAAATCACAGAACCCGACACAGAAATGGCATCCGGAGTTCACATCTGGGCCTGTCCGTTCCTATCCGTGGGGTCCTGCAAAATACAGGATCCCAATGGACAGAAATAATTGTGATGTGAAGGAGGCCTTACTTTGATCAAAATACAAATAGGCAATAGGAACAGTACAAGCAGACAGTTACGGTATATACTGTAAATGGTAAAACTTATAGAACATTACACAGTTGTAAAACTAATTTCAATTCTAGTTATGAAATTTTAAATAAAAACGGAATACATAGAAGAAAGTTCTACACTAAGTAATAAAGAAATGTTATTAAAGCTTTATCTCGCCTTTTGTGAGCAGCATTGTGCTGGAGAGCTTCCTTTTCCCAAAGGTTGAAATAAAAATTCATCTGAAAATCTGGAAGTTTTCAGGATGCTCCACAAGTCTTCATCCACCGCTGTAGCTTCTCCCTCCTATAAAGATATATAATAAATGCCAAAAATTCCACATTATCAAAAAAACAGCTAACAAATTATTTTTTTTTCAAAATAGCATTCAGTATAATTGACATGCCATTCTCTTCAGCAGGTTATTCCAATAATGACAATGCCAAAATGGACTTTTTTCAAAAGTGGCGATTCTGGCATAGTTTTTTTTGGGGGGGGCATTCACCACATACCTTTATTGCACTGGTCGTTTTGGATGCAATGATTCCACATATGTATTTATTTAGGTTTGTCACAATCAAAACAAGTGGAATAGCAAGCCAAACCTTTATATGTCATCACCCAACGATTTAATAGAAACTCTGATTTGGGCTGCAACAGTAACCTTTTCCAGAGTAAGGGAACCGTTACACGTCACGATATCGCAATGCAACATCGATAAAAAGTCACGTGGTGTGGTCGTTGCAGTTGATATCGTTGGTGCGATGTATCGTGTAACAAGGCAATGCGACGGGAAAAAAATCGCAGCTACGATATTGCAAGAAGATTGTGCAAGCCCTTCAACCGTACAATATTGCATATGCGATGTGGCATGATCGTGCTGTGTGATAGCGCAACTACGATCTTGTTTGCAACTTCCCCTATTCAATACAATGTTAATGCTCGGTCCCTAGGTTGCTCATACACAGCGCACAAAAGTTGAGGACAACAGCCTAGTTGCGTTGCCTGCAGATATCTCCCTGTGTGACATCTCCTATGTGATCTTGGACAAGTGCCAAAAACGTGCGCGCTCCCGTGAAATTGTATGCGATATCGGAACGATATTGCAACATGTAATGGTACCCTAAGTGTGGTTTCACACTAGCATTTTTCTATCTTGGGCCTGTATTCGTCGAAATCCTGATGCATCCTGATCAGGCCTGTGTCTGTATACTTAACATGGGGCCGCAGGGACATCAAGTATTTTGAGAAAAGAATGTGGTCAGTAATGGAGCGCTCAGACACAAGAGACCATGAGGGCTTGTGTCTGAGTGCTCCATTACTGACCACATTCTTTTCTTAAAATATCGCTAATCCCTTTCAGGGATGTGTGGCTGGAGCTGCTGGATACCTGAGATGCTGTAATTTCATGGTGAAGGACCTGTTGTGACTTCACCCGTGACGAGGCTGTCACATGAGCGGAGAATCCGCCACGTGATCTGGATCAGAATGTAGGCCGAGGAACGGACCCAGAGAGGCGTCTTCGCAGCAGTGTGAGTTACTGAAGTTGTGCAGGGGTGCACAACTGCGGAAGGTGAGCAGCTAATCCCCCACCGTTCTATATATTGTCCCCTCCTAGACCACTAGGTATTATTCAATAATTATTTTGTCTTCTCACAGGGACATCAGGTGGCATCAGGTTTTTGATGGATGCAGACAAGTACGGCATTGAACTTATTAAGGCTGCATCTGGCCGATGATGCCTCTCTCTGCAGTGGCATGCATTTTTACAAGCGCCAGTGTATGCAGATGCTTGCCTTTTCATCCTGATCAGGACGCAACACAAGTATGAAACCAGCCTTAGTGCTACGGGCCAGTCACTCCTCATAGGGTCAGGTTACTTGCTGTACTAAAAGTATTCTCTTAACCATTCAGCTTGAGCAATTTAAAATGTACGAGCTGAAGTTGAATAACTTAGTATAGTTAGTTCATATGGACCAATATTTTTGAATCAGTAATTGTCATTTAATCTCTAAATCCCATATGTCAAACGATTCTGCTCGTCCTATGTTTTTGCGCTGTACACTTATCTGATAGAGTTATAGGTGTTATGAACATATAACACTCACAGAAATGGGAAACAGAAAAGTGGAATGTGCAGCCGCACCCAACCGTTCCCTGTACCAACTAAAGAACCTAGCCCCACAACTAACAGCACCGCTTCTTACCAGGCTCCCTAAATGTCCATCCGGGTTTTTTCTTGCTTGCAGAGGGACTAGAGGGGAGGCCACCACACTCTGCTTACAAGGGGAGATGAAGGAGTGCAGGAACAAACTGAGCTAAACTTATATAGGTACAAATACAGTGAAAGGATAAAGAGGCTTGAAAGAAAACACACAGACAACAATAGACACTCAACTGGTGTTTTCTTCCAAGGAAAATCCCAAATATAAAGAGTAGAAGATCCCAGGAACAGGTCCACATAGAAATGTAGCCAGCAAAGTAATGCAGTGAAGGGAGCCAGCAAAGTAATGCAGTGAAGGGAGAACGTGTATATCCCCCCACCCCGGGCTGTGATAGGAAAAACCAAACCAGGAAAATGAAAAACACCTGAGTAAGGCTGGTTTCAGACTGGCGTTGAATCGCCATGTGTGCGCAGCCTCCGCAAGCCCCTATGTTTAGAATGGGGACGCACGGTGCTGCGCTTGACTACGCATGACCGTGCGCACCCATTCACTGCCATATGTGATTTGTACGCAGGCGGATGCCTGCGTACAAGTCACACACTCTCGTCCACACCATGAATGCAACATGTTGCGTCCCTGGTGCGGACGAGAGTGTGTGATCTGCCTCCGCATGCGCACAGATCACTCATGGCGGGCAATGGGAGCGCGCGGCGGTCTGCAAGCATCTGCAGACACCGTGCGGCCCATTATAAAGGATAGGGCTGCAGAACGCTGCGGAGGCATCTGCAAGTGTGAACCCAGCCTAAGATAAAGACCAGACCGGACAAACAAAGGTAATAGTAACCATCGGCATTAGGACCAAAAGGAAAAGCCAAGCAGACAGGAGAACCAAACACAGAGCAATATGTCACCAGATCGAATTCCGAAACCGAGATATGACAATAGGTAAATGATGAGTGTGAGAAATGTCTTTTGGCAACCATTTAAATACATAAATATTGTTTTTTGTCACGTATGCACAAATAATCTTTTATACTTTAAAACATCAAATACACAAATACGGTAAATTAAAATTAATAATGTGTTCTGTTTCTGTAGCATTTGTGAATAGAAGTGCCAAGAATGGTTTAATTAAAGAAGGACTCCCATGAATACTTTTTTTCATTAAATGTGTATCAATGTGTATAGTAGGAGTGCAGTTTCTTTGGGATCCAGTACCGTTATACTCTTCAGAGTGATATAACATGAATTCAGCCTATCTGACTCCCTCTCTCTATGCATGACCCAAAAGTATCTTTTACAGTGTTAGTCTATGGAGTCTTATTCTCACGGTCCATAGACTTACATTGTGAAAGACAATTTTGGGTCACAAAGAGCATAGGGTGAACTGGAGAATCTCCAGAGGGGTGAAGTCACTGGGAAGCAGAACAGAACAGTGCTGGATCCCAGAAAGAGCAGTGGTATGTGGGTACAGTTGGGCTCAAAAGTTTACATACTCCAGGAGATTTTTTGCTTTCTTTTGCTCTCTTTTTTCAGAGAATATGAATAACACAGAAACTTTGTTTCCGCTCATGGTTAGTGGTTGGGTGAAGCCATTTATTGTCAAACTACTGTGTTTTCCATTTTAAATCATAATGACAACCAAAAACATCCAAATGACCTGATCAAAAGTTCACATACCCCAGATCTTAATACCGTGTATTGCCCCCACTAACATCAATGACAGCTTGAAGTCTTTTGTGGTAGTTGTGGATGAGGCTCTTTATTCTCTCAGATGGTAAAGCTGCCCATTCTTCTTGGCAAAAAGCATCCAGTTCTTGTAAATTCCTGACCTTTCTTGCATGAACTTGCGCGCTTGAGTTCTCCCCAGACTGGCTCAATGATATTGAGGTCAGGAGACTGAGATGGCCACTCCAGAACCTTCACTTTGTTCTGCTGTAGCCAATGACAGGTCAACTTGGCCTTGTGTTTTGGATCGTTGTCATGTTGGAACGTCCAAGTACGTCCCATGCGCAGCTTCTGGGCAGAAGAGTGCAAATTTGCCTCCAGTATTTGCTGATAACGGGCTGCATTCACCTTTCCTTCAACTTTGACAAAGTTTCCTGTGCTTTTGTATTTCACTCATCCCCACATCCTCAGCGATCCACCTCCATGCTTTACAGTGGGAATGATGTTCCTTTCATCATAGGCCTTGTTGACGCCTCTTCAAATGTAACGTTTATGGTCGTGGCCAAAAAGTTTGATTTTGGTCTCCTCACTTCAAATTACCTTGTTACAGATGTTTGGAGGCTTGTGTCTGTGTTGTTTGGCGTATTATAGGTGAGATACTTTGTGGTATTTTCAGAGTAATGGCTTTCTTCTGGCGACTCGATCATGCAGCCCATTTTTCTTCAAGTGCCTCCTTATTGTGCATCTTGAAACAGCTACACCGCTAGTTTTCAGTGAGTCCTGTATTTAAGCTGATGTTATTTGTGGGTTTTTCTTTGCATACCGAACAATTTTCCTGGCAGTTGTTGGCAAAATTTTTGTTGGTCTACCTGATTGTGGTTTGGTTTTCACAGAGCTCCTGATTTTCCGTTTGTTAATCACAGTTTGAACACTGCTGACTGGCATTATTGATTCCTTGGATATCTTTTTGTATCCCTTTCCTGATTTATACAATTCAGCTATCTTTTCCTGTAGATACATTGACAATTCTTTTGCTTCTACATGACTCACAATCCAGAAACATCAGTGGCTGGATGAAAGATGCAAGAGTCTGTCTGGATCCCAGAACTCACTCAGCTTTTATGCACATACTGATTACAAGCAAACAGGTCACAGGTGAAGATCTTACCTATATTAGACATTCAATCCCATTTGTGTCAACTTCTGTGCATGTTATCAAGCCAAAATCATCAGAGTATGTGAATTTTGATCAGGGTCATTTGGATGTTTTTGGTTGTCACGCGGCGATCTGGCCTGCGATGTCGGAAGCGATGCGCGGGTGCCCGCTCGCTTCCGACATCGCAGGCCAGCTGTCACACGGCACGACGTTGCCGGTGACGCGGCTGCGATGTGGGCGGAGCCGTCGCTCGCTGGGCAGGGCTCAGCCCAGCGAGCGATGGCTCAGTAACGCTGCGATATAGGCTGGATCGCACCGCCAACAGTGTCAGACGGCGCGATCCAGCCTAATCTCTGGTCACAGGTTGACAGGTTTATGAACATGTTCATAAACCTGTCAACCTGCGACCAGCGATAATTTGCAGTTGCGTCGCGCTGTCACACAGTGCGACGCACTTGCAATATCGCCCGCGACATCGCTGTGACGTCACTTTGCGGCGATGTCGCGAGCGAGATCGCCGCGTGTGACCCCACCTTAAGATTTAAAAAGAGAAAACACAGTAGTCTGATAATAAATGGGTTCACCCAACCACTAACCATGAGTGGGAATAAACATTTTGTGTTATCATTCATATTCTCCAAACCAAAAACTCTGCTGGGGTATGTAGTCTTTGGAGTACAAATGTATATCAATATACTCACAGCACACACCATATACATTTATGCACATTTATGAAAAAAAATATTCTTGGGAGTATTTCTTTAAAATTAGATGAATCATTTTGATAGCAATGATAGGCCTTAATCTCCAAGTATAAAGTATAACTTTTTTGTAGAGATGCAATGTGCCAGATCGTCAGATCTTCTACAAAAAAAAGGTATCATTTTTATTGGGGAAAAACATCTACACAGCCATTCCAATTCCTCCAACTACTATATAATCGTCTAGTTCTGTCTGTCTGTAATGGAAATCCCGCGTCGCTGATTGGTTGCGCCAGCCGATTTCAGAATTAGACGATTATATAGTAGATGGCGGCTGTTAGCGGTGCAGCTGCACACGCACCCCTCTCTGCCCAGTCTCCAACCCCCAGCAGTTTGGCCCACTCCGCTCGGTCTCCCACCCCCAACAGTCCGGCCCACCTCCGCCCTGTTTCCCACCACCAGCAATTTGGCCCCCTCTCCGCTCGGTCTCCCGCACCCAGCAGTCTGGCTCCCCCCGCCCAGTCGCACGCCACCAACAGTCCAGCCCCCTCCACCCGCTCTCCCGCCCCCGCTGTCCGGAGACCCTCTGCCCGTTCTTCTGCCCCCAGCAGTCTGCCCCCTCCTCTTGCTTTCCTCTCTGCCAGGGTCTTACCGCGGTCCATGGAGCAAGAATCTGTGTGACGTGGCGTCAAATGACCCCCGCCGCGTCACATGACCCTTGCCATGTCACAGTAACTTATTTCTCTGCTGCCAGCGGTAAAACCCTGGTGAAGGGGAGACTGTGTGTCTGTGTGTGTCTGTGTTTGAGTCTGAGTGTGTGGGGAGTCTGTGTATGTGTGTGTGTGTGAGTCTGTCTGTCTGTGTGAGTGTGTGTGAGTCTTTGTGTGTGTGAGTCTGAGTGTGTGTGTGTGTGTGTGTGTGTGTGAGTCTGTGTGTCTGTCTGTGAATCTGTGTGTGTGTGTGAGTGTGTGTGAGTGTATGTGTTTGAGTCTGTGTGTCTGTGTGAGTATGTGTGTGAGACTGTGCCCTCCCGATGCAATAGCATCGGGCACCCATCTAGTATGTAATAATGTGTTGAATGGTTTCCTTATATAAATCATTTAATTGTAGAAAACTGGATGACATTTTTTGTAATATGTACTTGGATGCTCATGTATTGAACATGATTATATTACTGCACAATCTCCAAGTTGTACTGTGCTGTAATACAGCCTTACAGCAGCTGCACATCTCTGTACTAATGTATATTTATGGCACAAAAATATATGAAGATTATGTGTTACCTTAAATGTGAAGTTTGTGTCAAACTGAAAATCATTCTCACAGCCGGTGATTCCTCCATTGTAGATAACCATACCCTTCTGCTTTACATAGTTCTGTGGAAGCTTAAACAGGCGAAATGTGGCTGAAACAAACTTGAGGTCACCTAAAATTAAAAACAAACAAGCAAAAAAAATCACCATGTTCCTATAGATGATACTCACAGAATAGATAACAAACTCCGCTCTCCTGGGGGAAGCTGAATGTTTGTACCGCTCCTAACCAGACCTGCACTGTGGACTGGGGTTGTGCAACCACAATTCGCCCATCTCTAATAACAGTGTCACATAACCAGCGGGAAACACAACAAGGCGATCGCTGGAATGGCGCAGAGAATGTGTTTTCTTATTTTTCTTGGAGCTGCTATAGCATTTAAAAGGACAGAATGACTGTTCAAAGCTAGTACAGGTGCTCAGTGCATCATGGCGGGCCAAACATTTAAGTGCACCTGCTTGTTTTTCATCTATCTCTGACTTTCTCTGACTTTATGAATCTAGAGCTGCCAATCTGCCAATCAAAGAACACCGTGGGTGTGTGGTGAAAATGAATGCGCAGGAACGTCCACTTAAATATTTGGCCATGCCATGATGCACTAAGCGCCTGTACTTGGTTTGCAAACAGGACAAAGTGCTGGTGATCCGCGCTGCTGAATGGAAAACCAGGACCCAAGAAGTCTGGTGCAATGGTGTAAATTTATTCCAACGAGTTTTGGAGCAGCCTCTGCTCCTTCCTCAGGGATTATGCAGCAGGTGGAGGAAATTCTAGTTGGGGGGAAAATTTAGTAGGAACCTGGTCAACAATGTTCTCTGGGACCCATAATATAGTTACTCCAATGCTCAGAATACTATGTTATGAAGCCTTGGTCTGACACAGCCAACAAAAAGGCATCACACATCTTGTAATGTCAAAATAAATTCTTGCCAGAAACCTTAGGGACCTGTCTGTCATTTCCAGAATAACAAAATGAAAAAAATTCAACCCATTTTCTAATTATTTGCCAAATATATTGAAGAAAAAAAATCTATTCCATTATGTAGCAAAGAATAGTGTCTCAAGGTTACAGATGGCTTTCTGCACTGAAAACTCAATTTTTCTTTGCTCCTTACGTAAATCATTCAGATAACACATCAAGGTCTCTGGCTAGAGTGTGGGCTGCTGAAAGATACCAGATGGGAGTGAATTAAACAGTATCGCCTAATGCAAAAAAAAAATCCCATCGTTTGAAGTCACAATTATTTCCACAAGATCATGCAAAAAGCAGCAAAATCTCAAGAAACCCATAAAGTGTGCACTGATTAGAATAAATGAAAGGTAGTCTAAAGACATTAAGGGGGAGTCACACACGTCAATATCGCCTGCACGATCTCGGCTGCACGTGACGTTGCAGCGATATTGACGCATGTGACATACTGAATCAACCAGCGATAAATCGCTGGTTGATGATCGCCAGGTTTTAGAATCTGTCCTAAAACCTGGCGATTGTCGCCCGGTGGACACGCAGCATCGCTGCGTGTGACACCGTGAGTAGCGATATTCCAGCTCCCAGCGCCTCTCACAAGCGCTGGGAGCTGGTATCCAAGGTAAACTGCGGGTATCTAGGCAGCGCGCGCTGCCTAGATACCCGACGTGTACCTTAGTTACCAGCCTCCTCCGCTCACCGGCTGGTATCTAAGGTACACAGCGGGTAACTAGGGTCCCTAGTTACCCGCTGTGTACCTTAGATACCAGCCGGTGAGCGGAGGAGGCTGGTAACTAAGGTACACGTCGGGTATCTAGGCAGCGCGCGCTGCCTAGATACCCGCAGTTTACCTTGGAGACCAGCCTGCTCCCGCTTCCAGCAGGCTGGCAGCGGGAGCAAGACATCGTGGAAACGATATTTAAATCGTTTCCACGATGTTTCTGGTCAATTGATTGCTGGTGAGTCTGTCTGTGTGACAGCTCACCAGCGATCAGCCGTTAATGTCGTCAGCAATCATCTCGCTGACGACATTGACGCGTGTGACTCCCCCTTTAGAGTCATCCGAACCCACCAATATTGCTGGGATCAGACAACCATTGTGGCGGTTTATACAGATGGAGTTCCACATTTTAAAAAAGACATCAACAAACTGGAGCAAGATCAGAGAAGAGCGACTAGAATGGTGACCGGTCTGCAAACCATGTCCTATTAGGAATGGTTGCAGAATTTGGGAATGTTTAACTTGCAAAAAAGAAGACTGAGAGGAGATTTAATAGCGGTCTACTAATATCTCAAGGGCTGTCACCCTGCAGAGGGATCAGCTTTGTTCTCATTTGTAGAAGGAGAGATCAGAAAAATGGGATGGAACTCAATGGAAGGAGAAAGGTTAGATATTAGAAAAAACTTTTTGAAAATGAGGATGATAAACGAGTGGAACGGGCGGCCACAAGAGGTGGTGAGTTCTCCTTCAATGGAGGTCTTCAAAGAGGCTGGACAGACATCTGTCTGGGATGATTTAGTGAATCCTGCTTTGAGCAGGGGGTTGAACCAGATGACCCAGGAGGTCCCTTCCAACTCCAACATTCTATGATTCTATTACTCTATAATAAACATTGGAACAGGTTATGCAGACAATTAATAACACTTAAAAGTACCAAAAAATGCACATTTCCTATTTGGCCTGGTAGGATACTTTCGTGTGCTGCTCATCAGACATGTTAAATCTAAAAACATATATTTATTCATAGATTGTAATTATGCAGTTCTCTACATTGTGATGGAAGGAACATAATGTCCACATATTACCAGCCCCTGAAGATGCCACAATTCTAAGCGGTGATACATGTGGGATATTCTCCTGTTTTATACTCACTTTCCGGCAGCTTCATCTTTTTCCATCTATGCTCCCGTCAGTCTCCAGCGATTTGTGACCTGCCAGCAGCTCCAATGCTTTATGGAACGCCTTGAGGTCACAACTCAGTACATTTCTATGGAAGCCTTGTTCTGGCTCTCATAGAGAAGTATTTAAAGCTTGTGATGTAGCTTCTGACTTCCGGACAGTTAGAAGTTACAGTCACAGGATGGCACCATGAGACTGGAGCAGTGTGGCTAAAAAGTGAAGTCGCTGGAAAGTGAGTATATGACAGGGGGCTTAGGAGTATATTACAGGGGGCTTAGATTTAAAGCACCCCTCTAACGCTGAAAAAAACACACACTGGAGTTGTGCTTTAAAGGCTTGTATTAGTCAGTGTGCAGTCCATATACAAACAGTTGTGAACATAGAAACACACACGTGTTTAATACATTCGTCTGACAAAGCCCAAAAGCTAAATTCACTCAAGAATATAAAAAATTGTCCGATTTTAATCGTAAAAAAAATTAAATGTTTTCCATCTGTAATATCATCCATGTGGCATCCATTTTTATACACCAGCAGATATTAAAATTTAAAAGACCAATTACAGATTCCTATGGGAAATGTACTGCAATGTATCATAAAAATCAGATACTTTATGGTTGATTCCATTTTTTTGCACACTAATAGACTTAAATAGGTGGGTGTCATCCGAAATACAGGGAAGACTAGACTTTTTTAAAATGCAAATTCAGCCCTTAGAAAAACCCATAGTCAACTGAACAGCCCTATTAAATAATAGTCTGAGTGCGTTCATTTTAGGACTGAAAATACGGCCGTATGAATGTAGTCTCATTGATATCTGCTTTGCTCTGTTCATTGTGCCCCTATTAGTTCATGCTGTATTGGTTTTTATACACTATATGCATGTTTTACTATCACTATCTAATTCACTATCTAACTTGAAATCAGAATAAACTTTACCTGTTTTATGTCAATTAGGATTACCATAATTATTAATATTTCCCAAATGCCAGAATTAGAGAGAGATAAAATGTTTTAAGTCATTTCTATTACTTTCTGCAAAGTCACAAGTTTACATACAATAAGATTACTGTGCCTTTTACAATTTGGGACAGCCTATATGATGATGTCTTGTATTTGGAAGCTTTATTGGCAACATCTGAGTTACCGTAATTAGAGAAACACCTGTGGATGTATTTTAATGCACACCTGAAACACACTACTTCTTTCTATAGCATCATGGGAAAGTCTAAAGAAATCAGCCAAGATATCAGGAAAATACTTGTGGACTTGTACAAGTCTTGTTCATCCTTGGGCGCAATTTCCACATACCTGAAGGTGCCTTGTTCATCTGTACAAACAATTTTACGCACGTACAAACAAGGTGGAAATGTTCAGCCATCATACCACTCAGGAAGGAGATGGGTTCTGTGTCCCAGAGATGAATGTGCTTAGGTCCGACATGTGCATTCAACCCAAGAACAAGAGCAAAAGACCTTGTGAAGATGGTGGCGGAAGGTGGTTACATTCTGTCATTATACCCAGTGAAACAAGTACTGTTCAACATGAGCTGAAAGGCCACTCTGTCAGGAAGAAGCCATTACTCCAAAAGAAACATAAAAAAGCCAGATCAATTTCTGAAAATGCGCACAGGAACAATGACCTACATTTTTGGAGACATGTCCTATGGCTCAAACATTGGGGTGGAAGCATCATATTGTGGGATTTTTTTGCAGCAGAAGGGACTGGTGAACTTCACAAAATACATGGCATTATGAGGGAAGAAGATTATTTGGCAATACTGAAGCAGCATCACAAGACGTCAGCCAGTAAGTTAAAACGTGGGCGGAAATGGGTCTTAAAAGATGGACAATGACTCAAAGCATACCGCCAAACTGGTTACAAAGTGGCTTAACGATAACAAAGTCAATGTTTTGGAGTGGCCATCACAAAGCTCTGATTTCAATCCTATTGAAAACGTATGGGCAAAGCTGAAAAGGCAGGTGAGAGCAAAGCGACCTACAAACATGGCTCACTTACACAAGTTCTGTCAGGAGGAATGGGGCCATATTTCAACCAACTATTGTGAAAAGCTTCCAAAATATTTGACCCCAAGTCTTACAGTTTAAGGGCAATGGTACCAAATACTAATGAAATGTATGAAAACTTTTGATTTTGCAGAAAGCAATAAAAAGGCTGTAAAAACATTTTCATTATTCTGGCATTTGGCAAATAATAATAATAATTATTCAAGTAGTAGAAAAAATACTGGGCACTGCAGCTCTCACCCTATATGCCTGTGTGTGACCTCAAACATATACTGGTGCTAGTGTTGAAGGTCCGGAATAGTGGTGCACGCTTAATAAAGTGAGAACAAATTCTATAAGAAAAAATGAGCGGCACTCACCATGTTGAAATCTTGTGTCTTTTATTTGCCAAAGTGTAGGCACGACATGGCTGCTGTAGGGGAGGGAGTGTGGAGATCTGACCGGAAGAAGCGGTACAGCACGCGAAACGGCCCGTCGTCACTCCTCCACACTCCCTCCCCTACAGCAGCCATGTCGTGCCTACACTTTGGCAAATAAAAGACACAAGATTTCAACATGGTGAGTGCCGCTCATTTTTTCTTATAGAAATAATAATAATTATGGTAATCCTAATTGACCTAAACAGGAAAGAGTTATTCTAATTTCATGCAGATGTATCTTTTTATATACTGTATGTAAACTTCTGGTTTCCACTGGATATATTTATATATTCTCCCTTAGGCTTCTTCTTCAGTATTGTAAATTTTACAAATAGAATGCACTAAAGTTTGGTTATCGACATGAATGTAATTAAACTGCACTACTACAACTATGAGGGAAAATGGGGCACTGTTTTTGTAAAAAGAAGTTTGCTTTTGTATGTAAAATAAGCTGATAACCCACCAATAATGTCCTCAAATTCTTTATTATTCACAGTGATAGACTTGAGGTGATGAGACGTGGTGGGCTAAATCCAATCTCCTCAGCAATCAGATAAAGGTCCTTCCAGGAAAGGGCTCCGCTAATACATTCTCCTGAATAGACAAATAGAAGATTATATGGCTGGAGCCAGTTTATCTTTTATCACACCTGCTAGAAAAAACAATACTCTGTAGAATAGAAGGTAAATTAAGCCCCCCCCCCCCCCCCACGTCACACATGGCGAAATGCTGTTGCATCACAGATTTAGTGACGTAACAGCGACCTCGCCATCGATCTCTCTATGTTTGACATGTAGCAGCGACCGTGCCCCCTCTTTGAGATCGCCAATCGTGTTGAAATGGCCTGGACCATTTATTGATAGTCGGGTTCCCGCTGGCCAGCATGCATCGGTGTGTTTGAACCTTAACAACGACCTCATTGGCGACTCAGAACTCAGCCACGTAGGTGTGAGTTGTCAGACTAGCTGCTGTGTGACAGGGTCCCAACGATCGCCGAGGTCGTTATACGGGTCGCCATATCGTTGCTGCGTCGTTGAATAGATCTGACTGTTTGACATCTCACCAATGACCACGTAGCGACGTTCCAGCGATCCTTACCAGGTCGTATCGTTGCTGGGATCGCTGGAACGTCGCCAAGTGTTACGGGACCCTTAGTCTATCAGAGCAAAAGCCACTGCTCCATTGCATGCATGTGCTCAGTGTTCTGACTCATTCAAACCAGGAGACATTTGAATTAGGGACCTAAATTGGACACATTGGAGAACATGTGACAAGAAACCAGGCTTCCCATTTTTAAAGGTATTAGCAGAGTAACAATTAATTAACTTAAAGGAGTTGTCCAGTCACACCATATTAAAGACCTATCCACAGATTAGGTTATTAATATGAAATCGGTGGGAATCCAACACCCAGTACCACCACTGACTCCAGCGGCCAAAGGCTGTAAACACTTTAAAAGCAGCTGTTCTTCTGAATAAGATCTGCTCTGCACTGAGGGAGTGTGACTACAGACTGAATTGAGCTGTACTTTACAGCTTTGGTCAGTGTTTACCACTGGCGCAGGTGTCGGACCTTGATGTCATCAATAAGTTTTACCAGATAAGGGTGGAGGCACACTATCAGTATTTGGTCAGTATTTGACATCAGTATTTGTAAGCCAAAACCAGGAGTGGTTGAAAAATGCAGAAGTGGAGCACATGTTTCTATTATACTTTTCCTCTGAGAGTTCCACTCCTGATTTTGGCTTACAAATACTGATGTGAAATACTGACCAAATACGGATCGTGTGCCTCCACCCTTACTCTAAAAATAAGCTGTATACAATCAATAATGAAATGAGTTTGGCCTAAGGCCCTTTTCACATCAGCGTTTTGCTGATTTTTGCAGCCAATCCTGCAGGTGGAGCTGCATCTGCCGCCTAAAGGCAGACTTGTGGCCCGAGTCCGGCAAGTCCCATCCATTGTCTATGGGGCTTGAAGTTGGGTTCGGCAAGTGCAGTTCTGCCAGATGTGGCAGATCCAGCACTTGCGGCGGCGAAAAAAAAAATCGCCAGCCGATCTGGCCTAACCGCACTTGCCGCACCCGACCGCAAATCCCATAAGGAATGCACGGGGCTTGCCGGATTGATGCCGCAAGTGCCGCCGTCAGGCGGCAGATCCAGCAGATGCCACACATCAGCAAAAAAGTAGAGCCGCGGTTGGTCTGGATGTCACTATTCGTACTCGGACCATATTAGATTTGTGAAACCTGTCTAGTGGCTACAGCCTTATATATTTTATAGCCAGACAATGAGTGTCGTAGCCAAGATGAAGATCACTGAGGTCTTCAGCTCAAAGCAGAAAAAAGGGGCAAGAAAGATTAACTGAATCAAATTCACCTTCTTTTTATTTACTATTTTTTATGTTATCTGGAATTTCTGCTAAGAGTCCTTTTTGTGTATTTAGCTAGGGTGCATGGTGACCAGTGCTACATTCAATGGCTTTAGCATCAGTGATCGCACATGTGCACAACTGCTACATTCAGATAGGAATTTAATTCTCAGCATCAACTGAGTATAGTTGATGTGACCTGAACATCAACCTCCTTCAGCCTCCTCCAAAAGAAAAATATTGCACATGGGAAAACTGTGTTTCAATTGGAGGAGGCTGATGGCCAGGTCTGGTCACATGACTTTCCATTTGTGGCCATATTGTGCAGTCTGTGAAGAAAGTTGTACTAACAAATGCAGGAGGAGAACCGTTAATTCTGAAAGCACCACTCCAGCATTTTTTTTTTAGTTGCACTGCTGTAGTGGTTCTTTACATGTAAGCTCCCTGCCCCTGGCTTATACTTACATTTTGCCACCTTAATTCTTTTCTAGCGGCACTCCAGACCGTCTACGGTGAAAAGTAACCTGCCGTCAGCTCTAGTGTTTCATGGAGTGTGGCGGAGGTTTCTTTTCAATACATATGAGAGCTTCATTCTGGTCTCATTCTGGCTCTCATAGATATTCATGGAGAGCTTGTCATGTAACTTCTGACTTCCAGACAGTCAGAAGGTATGGGCACAAGATGCCGCCATGGGACCATAGCAGCATTAGTGAGGGGTGAAGACGCTTGAAGATTTATTATGTGACTGGAGACAGGGGGCTTACATTTAAAGCACCATTTCAGTGCTGAAGAAAAAAGCTGTAGTTGTGCTTGGAGTGCCACAAAATTTTGTCCACCACACATGCTAAAATAATGATAATTGAAAGTAGACAAAGCTTTTAATCTTTCACTGCTTAAAATTGAAAAATATGAGTATATAACAGCCATTTTCATTCAGTAGTGATTTAGATGATATTTGCTTCTTACAAGTGTGGTTCTCAGACCATTGAACATCACCGTTAGGATCTTCTGATATGTCTCTAGAGCAGGGGTGGGAAACTCCAAGCCTCGAGGGCCACCAACAGTGCATGTTTTCTGGATTTCTTTAGCATTGCACAGAGGTGGGAATCATCACCTGTGCAGGTGATTCAATTATAACCTGTGCAATACTAAGGAAATCCTGAAAACCTACATTGTTGGTAGCCCTCGAGACCTGGAGTTTCCCGCCCCTGCTCTAGAGTAAGTCAAAACAGAAATCGCTGCATATGCAGAATCAGAGGTAGAGGTTAGTGTAGCTGCTTGTCTGTAGGGCTAACATCTTGTCTGCGGGAAGGGAATCTTCATTTGGGCTGTGTTGAACAGAATTTCCAGGAAGATAATACCCTGAGAAGGGATCAAAGGTCACTTTGATTGATGCAGATTATAGATTCTCAAAGTAGGGAGGGGTAGGTTCACCGGAATGTTGTTTAGGTATGGGAATCACTATCCCTTGGACCTGTAGAAAAACCATGACTGCAGTCATGATCTTTGTGAAAACACTGGAAGCCATGGCCAATCCAAAGAGGAGGGCCCCAGATTGAAATTGGGACTGACCGACAGCAAAGTGGAGAGACTTCTGGTGAGCAAGACAAATGGAAATGTGGAAGTAGGCATCCTGAATGTACACTAACGAAAGAAATTCTCCAGGTTTCATGCAGCCAAAGACTGAGTGAAGACACTGCATTCTGAATTGGTGTAGGTGGACACACTTCTTCAGCAATTTAAAAACCAGAACTGGAAAGACTGAACCAACTTTTTTGGGAACTACAAAGGTTTAAATAAAAACCCTGTGAGGGACCGAAACAATGATGCCTGACTGGCGAAGAGGAGAAATGGCCTGGGAAAAAAACAGCTACCAAAGAGGGTTTCCTTGGGGATGAGATATAAAATAACAGTCTTGAGAAGAAAATTCTATCTTGTAACCAGAGATGGTGATAACTCTGAGCTAGGCATTATTGACCACAGAGGACCATACGTCTTGGAAGAGAAGAAGGCGGCCATCTACTCGAAGAGGGATCCCATTTGGGGGTGGTGCGTCATGCGGAAATGACCCTGTAGCTTCTGGTGCACAATGACTTAGAGGACTGAGTGCGTGATTGCCAGGAAGGAGTTGGCTTGAAAGATGGTCTTCTCTTTTCTTGAGGGACACTTGGCCTTTCTTGGTGAGTAGGCTGAAACTGCCGAAAAACTAAACTTATGAGGCTTTCGATTGGATAAAGCATGAGGGGTTCTTGTTTGTGGAAGCAGGGTTCAATGCCCACCTGTGTCATATGAAATAATCCTGTGCTTGAAATGGTAAAATTAGGAAGGACCGCTTGGATGCATGGTCTGCAATCCACACATTCAACTAATGGGTACAGCGGATAGCCGCTATATTGCTTGAAGCATGTGCTGAGCAGCTTCAAGAGAAGCAGAACAGAGGTACTTACCTGCCTGGGCAATCTGATCTGTGAGGTTTGCCACTTCCAATAAAGGGAATGAAGGGAAACTGGAAATAATGGCTTGGCATAGTTGCTTTGTCCAGGCTGTGACTGCCTTGGCAACCTAGATCACAGAAAAGGATGGACACTGAGATGAAAATGTAGTTTCAAAGGCGATTTGGCTTAGGACTCCACGTGCCGATTTGTTGGGTTCTTTAGAGATGATCTCAGGATGCTAATGGGGTTTAAGAGGAGCCCCCACAGTCTGCTAACAATCTAGATGCCGTAGTCACTATTGAGAGCAGCATCTATGAGGTTAAGCAGCAATGGTTGGTGTCAATACTGTTCGTGAATGATACAGAACGGTGTCGGCTATAGTGTACAGCTGACAGCTGCTGCATTTTCATCTGTTGGAAGATGCTATTCAATTATATCTCAGGTCAGTTTTAAGTCGTATTAGTGGTCACTAAGAGGTTAAGGGCAGTGATCACTTCATGAGACTGGTTCTCCTGTAATGTGATTGTGGATTTCTGATGGGTTGCCATAGAAATCAGGGTTTCTTACTTAAGGCACCCATTACCACCATCTCTGTACTTCCATGAAGCTGGGCTTAATAGGGATTCATTATTTCATAAATTAATAATAATAATAATAATAATATCCTGCAATATTCAGATATTTGTCAGAAAATCTGCAAGGAGATTGTATGTTCTCCCTGTGTTTCCATTGGTTTCCTCTGGGTTCTCTGGTTTCTTGCCACACTCCAAAAACTGATAGGGAATGTAGATTGTGAGCCCGATGGGGACAGAATTGCTGATGTATGTAAAGCGCCTAGGAATTAATAGTGCTATATAAGTGAATAAAATAAATAAATAGATATTGCAGTATAATGTAAAAAAAAATTGCTCTTATGGCATTGTGGATGGAAAAATAAAGTTATGGTTGTTGGCAGAAAAAAAAATAGATTGTGCTGAAATAAAAAGATCCTTATGTGTAATCTCATCACCCCCCAGGAAAACTGATCACTGAGCATTCTTCACCTTAACTTACCCCAAAGCATTTTATTCTCCTTTAATTCATCAGGAACTGGCTTATTGGAATAAACATCACTAAAGTAAATCTCCCGCCGTCCTATGAAACACAATGTTCTCTATGAGTTGTGACATTGAGGATTCCAGATAGCAGACACACACAGAGATATCTTGCATGGATTATATGTGGCTGTCTTAAAGTAAACCTGTCACCCCTCCAGGGCATTTTAAACTATGCCCACCAGCATTTACATGATGTAAATGGGGTTCTAGTAACCCCTGTGTGGGCCCAGACTGGCCATTCCTACCTGAAATATGAACTTTATTCTTTCCAGAGCTGGTCTCCTACTGAGACTGGTAGGATACTGTTTAGACTGGGTGGATGGTGCTCTCACCACCCCTCAAGGCTGCTAAACCCACCCACCTCTGGCTGGCATGGTGAATGACAGCCCCACTCGCGCCGGCGCAGTGGAGCAGGTGCCCATGGTGCATTGAACAGTGCCTATGTCTCGCGAGACGTTGGCAATATACACAGCCTTTGCAGGCGCAGGTGCGACTGTCTGTGCGATGTCTCGTGGATTTGTGAAGTCTCGCGAGACATAGGCACTGTTCAATGCACCGTGGCACCCGCTCCACTGCACCCGGCGAGTGCGGCTGTCACTCACTGCGCTGGCCAGAGGAGGGGCAGGGAAATTTTAAAACTAAAGGGTGGGTTTAGCAGCTGTGAGGGGTGGCGAGAGCACCATCCACCCGGTCTAAACAACATCCTACCGGTCTCATAGGAGAAGAAAAATAAAAGTTCATATTTCAGGTAGGAATGGCCAGTCTGGGCACGTACAGGGGTTACTAGAACCCCAGTTACATCATGTAAATGGTAAATGCTGGTGGGCATAGTTTAAAATGCCCAGGGGGGGTGACAGGTTCCATTTAAGTTGGAAATTTCCTATTGTGAATTATAGGAATGAATATGCCAATTAGCTTTACAGTCATAACTTTATTTTACATTTCTGCTGACCTGGCCATATGAGGACTTTTTTATAGCAGGAAGCAGGGGCGTAACTGCAACAGGTGCAGGGGTTGCAATCGCATCCGGGCCCTGTAGCCTAGGGGCCCCCAAAAGTCCCTTTTGGCCTATATAAAAAACTAACGCTAATAAACATTTGCAATAATTGGGGTTGGACTTTTGCATCGGGGCCCATGAGCATCACGTTACGCCACTGGCAGGACAAGTTCTACTTTTGATAGACAGCATTCATTTTACTTCATGTTGTATTGAAAAACTAGAAAAATTTTAAAACTTTGATAGAGATTTTTGAGAGCTTGATTTTTTGTGTTGCGAGCTATAATTTTTTATTGGGCCCTTTTTTGATACATACATTCTTTTGATAGCTTTGTATTGCATTTTTGGTGGTAGCAATAAAAAATACAGTTTTGATATTTCTATTTCTTCTAAGAAGCCTTTACCCAATGTTTATTTATTTATTTGTAACTAGAGAAAAATTTAAATGATTACATTTTTTTATATTTTTTTTAAATATTTTTTAACTTTTTACTTTTTTTTTTGCTTTACACTTTGTTTTTGTCTGCAGTAAAAGCAACCAACCAGCAGGATTTACGGCAATAAAGTAAAGGCAGTGCCTTGCAGGCAGTGGGATGCTGAATGCAATCATACCTTTACTTGAATGTTTCCATGTTTGATTACAGAGAAAAGAGTCATAAAACTCCTAGAAAACAGGGCAGCCGATGATTATCGGGTGCAGCACTGTGAGACTATTTGGGGCTGTTTTTTTTTTCCTCCTCCATGGTCATGCCTTTCAGTTGTAAGCCAAGCCCTCCACCCCCCCTCTCATCTGTACCTTCAGTTTTGTCAGGCACCCTGTGTCTGGAGTATAGTGACACATACAATCATTCAAGTATAGGTATAATTGCATTCAGTATCCCAGTGCCTGTAAGGCACTGGTTTTCACTTTATAGTGACTCACCGTGGCCGGGACTCCGGTTTAGACAGGCGATGCTTCCTTCCTCCTTGTCACGGGTGGACCGCGCCTGCCGGTAGTGGGGCCCGGTGTAGTACAGATCAAAAGTGAAGACGTCTTGGTGGAACAGATTAAAGGGGTTTTTAAGTTGTTCGTGACGCCACCTATGAGTAGATTCGGTAAGGACTACCGACGCTGCGGAGCCCCCGGGGGATGGATAGCAGCAAGATGTTACGCTCCCCACAGGCTGAGCGGTGATCCCCGGAGGCTGGAGCTGCTCAAGATGTTGTGCGGCCGCTGCGGTTTCCATTTAGTGCGGACGGACAGTTCATAAGGAAGCACGGACACAGAAAGTCTCTGCAACGGGTCTTTACTGTAACCAGCAGGCAGTACATGGCATACAGCGGTTGAGTAGTAGACCAGGTGGACTCAGCAGTGATGGTTCCCTTAGAGATCCGCAGTGTTCCTCCTTTCTACCTATTTGGTTGCCAGTGTCGCCCAGGAATACCAGGTCGGGTACGGGGAGGCTGCTTCAATGCCCTATCCATGATGTACGTTCTGGATGTTTTGGGGAGCCTTGGGTCCCTCAGTGGGTACACCGCTGGTTAGACGACTGGAAGTTGGCTGGTGGTGGGGTGCTCCTGTGAAGCTGCTCCTCCACTCTTCTGGTTCGCGTGGCAGAGGTGAACTGCTGCCAGCTTCGGTACCAGTGAACCGGCTGTGAGTTGTGGGCACGGGAGTCTTTTGGGAACCCGTGTAGATAATGCCCAGTCCCGGTAGTTAAGGCCTCGGGTGGTGACACCCGACCGGTGACGGCCCAGGGGCCCGCACGGGGTGCTGAGCCCCCGCTCCTCTCCAAGTCCTAGTCCTAGACCCTTCTTCTCCGAGTTCTAGACTATTCTCTCTTCGTCTAGATTATTGTGTGCTACTACACTACCATAACACTCCACCCCCCAGGACCTATGATTGGTCCTCTGTTCTAGGTGTTGCATGTTGGGTTGGATCTCTATGTTAACCGGATCATTGCTGAGTCAGAGAATATTGCGGCTGCATTTATGGCTGCAATACCCTCTTGTGACGCACTCGTTGCGGGGCGCCACACTCCCCCTTGGTTGAATACGCTTGTCCCCAAGCGTCACACTACTCACATTACAGAGGTTTTTATATTTTATAACAGGTAATACACTTTTATTAATGACAAGTCATTGTATGCATAAAAGTGAAGTAAATAAACAGGTTAACACATTGCGCGGACCCGGCGGGGCGGTCGGCTGTCCTTAGAATAAAAGTTCAGGCTGTAGCCGCCAAGTCGCGGTGTTATTGTGCAAACAAGAAGAAGTCTCTTTTAGTAGCAAAGTTCAAACAACACAAGTCACTTATGGAGGGCAGTGTTCCGGACTCGTATAGCGAACCACCCGTCACAGCATACATGTCGCTCATAGGTTACTATGTCCCCTCTATACAAGTCTCGGTTTGGATGACCTCGCGGTAGGTGCGATTCCACATCACGACGCCCCACAAACACTTCAGTACTCACACCCTCCTCCCTTACGAATCCCCACCCGGTGGACAAGTTAAAGGTGCTTACCCGCCCGGTTTTACGGAATTGTTCAGGTAATGGAGATTGGCGGCGGGCCTCGGCGCGAGCCTGCATGTTGGCTTGCAGTCGAGTGTGCCACTCGTCTCTCCGGATACGACGTACCTCTTCGTCGGAGTGGTGCGGCGTGTGGATAAAGTCACTACGGCGTGCTGGTTGTTGAACCGCTCGAGCTTGGTGGGCAGTCTGGAGTGGAGCCCGGTGCAACGGAACCGGAGAAGATGCTGTTGCGGCGGCACCCGACCAGTGCACCCGAACTGATCGCCCGGCAGAAGGGTTCCTTGTGTCTCCCCAGGCGAACCCGGTGTAGAGATCCTCAGCTAGACTGTAGGTCTCATCGTCATCCTCCTCGACCTCTCCTTCGATGACTACGTCGGGCTGCTCGGCTGACGAAGACGATGGAATAGAATCCTCTGGGTCGGTGGGTGGCTGTGCTGCAAAGTTCTCCTCGGGGTCGTTGTGCAGGACTTCCAGGCTGCCTGCCTCTTCTTCTGTAGCAGCGGGAAGTGGTGTTTCAATCCCGGTCACCAGGTAGGCCTCGGTAATAGCAGAGGAGGCCTCCGGTTCAGGGGAGAAACAGGCGACATCTCGGTAGTGTAGAAACTAGTCGCGGGTTCCGCAGGTGGAACCAGGTAGGTGTCAGCTTCTTCGTGGGAGCGTATTGGAAGCTCCGGCTCTGGAACGGGGTCGGCTGCGGTTTCATCCGCTGGAACGGGTCGAGGGGTAACTCTCACTGGAATGACACAGTCTATGGGCTCCGGTGATGAAGCAGGACAGGTTGGTGGGGCGACGGTGAGGTGGTGGAAAAACTGGCGACGTCGTCTGGGCTTGGAGAAGCTGTAACCCGGTCGGCTCTGCTGCATCGCATGATGGAGTCTTCTGCCTAGGGTCGCGCTCCACTGCGAATCGTCCATTCCACAGTCTCAAGTAGTCGCACCCGGAGGTCTTGTAGAGCCTCTAGCCAGAAGTCGGGGCTGCCGTCTATGGTAAGGGCAGGATCCGGACCCCGTTGGCCTATGGCTGCTCTGGCCTCCGCCTCGACCTCCCGCATCAGGTCTTGGAGTCTCGTGCTGGCCATTCTTTTCATGGAGGGAAACCAACACCCGTTCAACCGGTTTAGCGTTTCTGGTAGAGCTGGTGAAGAAGTCTTCTGACACTCCCATTTCCTCTGGGCTTTTTGTAGTCCAATGGTGAGAAAAGTCTTTGGGGTCCGCCCCCATGGTTGATTCGAGCAATCAGGGCGGACAAAGAGTTTGGCGCCTTTTGTCTTTAGCCCTCCCACGATGAGGGGGGGGTTGACTCACTCCTGGGCTTGCACGTGGCGGCTTCTTGTGGCGGGAACGCCATCTTGGGCGCCATCTTGGCCTAATGGTGAAAAGGCGGGAAAGTTCTTTTAGGGACGAACAAAATCCAAATTGTAGACAATAAAGTCCAGTTTAAGCACATTATACCCGTTGGGTAACGGGCCTGCTCGTATCCTGTTCGTGACGCCATTTTCTGACTCACCGTGGCCGGGACTCCGGTTTAGACAGGCGATGCTTCCTTCCTCCTTGTCACGGGTGGACCGCGCCTGCCGGTAGTGGGGCCCGGTGTAGTACAGATCAAAAGTGAAGACGTCTTGGTGGAACAGATTAAAGGGGTTTTTAAGTTGTTCGTGACGCCACCTATGAGTAGATTCGGTAAGGACTACCGACGCTGCGGAGCCCCCGGGGGATGGATAGCAGCAAGATGTTACGCTCCCCACAGGCTGAGCGGTGATCCCCGGAGGCTGGAGCTGCTCAAGATGTTGTGCGGCAGCTGCGGTTTCCATTTAGTGCGGACGGACAGTTCATAAGGAAGCACGGACACAGAAAGTCTCTGCAACGGGTCTTTACTGTAACCAGCAGGCAGTACATGGCATACTGCGGTTGAGTAGTAGACCAGGTGGACTCAGCAGTGATGGTGTCCCTTAGAGATCCGCAGTGTTCCTCCTTTCTACCTATTTGGTTGCCAGTGTCGCCCAGGAATACCAGGTCGGGTACGGGGAGGCTGCTTCAATGCCCTATCCATGATGTACGTTCTGGATGTTTTGGGGAGCCTTGGGTCCCTCAGTGGGTACACCGCTGGTTAGACGACTGGAAGTTGGCTGGTGGTGGGGTGCTCCTGTGAAGCTGCTCCTCCACTCTTCTGGTTCGCGTGGCAGAGGTGAACTGCTGCCAGCTTCGGTACCAGTGAACCGGCTGTGAGTTGTGGGCACGGGAGTCTTTTGGGAACCCGTGTAGATAATGCCCAGTCCCGGTAGTTAAGGCCTCGGGTGGTGACACCCGACCGGTGACGGCCCAGGGGCCCGCACGGGGTGCGGAGCCCCCGCTCCTCTCCAAGTCCTAGTCCTAGACCCTTCTTTTCCGAGTTCTAGACTATTCTCTCTTCGTCTAGATTATTGTGTGCTACTACACTACCCTAACACTCCACCCCCCAGGACCTATGATTGGTCCTCTGTTCTAGGTGTTGCATGTTGGGTTGGATCTCTATGTTAACCGGATCATTGCTGAGTCAGAGAATATTGTGGCTGCATTTATGGCTGCAATACCCTCTTGTGACGCACTCGTTGCGGGGCGCCACAATAGCCCTACCTCCTGTGGTTGGTTCCCTTTAAAGGGCTGCAATTATGTGTGAGCTGTCCTGATAAAACAAATAAAGACATACTTACCCCGAAATCTGCCCTCCCATCTCTGCTACAGTGCTGCTGCATGGACAATCTCCATTTTCTGACCACAATCACCTGATGCTGCAGACAATCAGTGGCCTTAGCAAACAAGATGTCACCGTACGGCCAGTGGGACCCATTCTCAGGGTGCAGGGGATAATTTTCCATCTCCTGTGTCCCGCAGGCATATATACCCGGCCCACGCTCCCATGCTGCCCTATCCATAGCGCAGCAGCTCCCCCAGTGTCTCTCTCTCCTGCCTCCTCACTTCCTGGTTGCCGGGGAATGCACATAAGGTGCGCACGGCCGCCTCTCAGCAAATTTAAAGGGCCAGTAACCCTTTTTCTGGCACCACCTCTCATCCAATCGCTGAGAGGCGTGTGGGTACTTATGGCCCTCACTTCCTACGGGAGGTTCCTGGGCTACTTATTATATTATTATTTTTTATTTATATAGCGCCATTAGGTTCCATGGCACTTTACATGAGGATGAGGGAGACAAGAACAAGTACACTAAATCTAGGCGATCAGGATGTACAGGTACAGGAGGGGCAGGGACTCTGTCCACGAGGGCTCACAGTCTACTTCATTGTTTGTCTAGTTGCCAGCTCAGGTCCTAAGCGCGCATGTGGTTTCTTGTGTCCTCAGACATGCTAACGTGTGTTCTCTTGATTTCAGTGCCAGATCCTCCTGCCTAACTGACGAGCAGATCTGTACTACTCTCCTGGATCCCTTCTGCTACACTAAGTTCCGTCCCTGCCTTCTCCTCTGGTTCCCAGGTTTCCGTATCCTGTTCCGCCTTGGTCGGATCCAAAGGTTTGACTGGTTCATTGTATCCTCTCTGGCTGCGCTTGGAGGAATCCCTGTTTATGGGATAACCCTCCTTGTTGATCCATTAGGGGAACCCCGGTGCTCTGGCCCTGTGGACGTCCCTTGGGGATCTATCCCTAATTGTATTCAATAAACTCTGTTCCTTATCTGACGTCCTTGTCCGACTTGTTTCTGTATCAGCCTCCATGGTATCTCCGTGGTCTAGTGGTCTACTATTCAGCTCCACCAGTGGTGGCGTGAGACAAGTCACCGGTGATCGTAACATATATCTTCCATTCCAAAAGAGACCATCAGAGCGGCAGCAATGGATCGGGGGGCAGATTCTGGTGGTAAATATTGGCTTATTTTTATTTTATCATAATGGCTTTTCAGTACTTGTTTAAAAAAAACCTTCTTTAATGTAATGGTGGCATGGTGGCTCCGAGATTAGGACTAGGGCGTCCTGGGTTTGAATCCCACCTAGGATAACATCTACATGGATGTTCCCTCTAGTGTTTGCATTGGAATACTCTAGGTAATCCAGCTTTCTTACACCCATTTTATAAATACTAATATAATTGGTTTCCTGTGATGTACAGTGATCCTTACTTCTCAAAAGTGGATGAGCAACCAATCAAAGCTCAGCTTCGTATCCTTAAACTGATGCAGAAAAATTAAACTTGAGATCTGATTGGTTGCTACTTCAACAAAGTTATATTTTATGCTGGACTGTTTTAATTGAGGCCCCGTACAATGTAAAGAAAATATGGAATAATGTGAAAAGGTGGTGATCTCTACAGATTATGTTGGTGGCTATGTAAGCAGTAGGACATAAATAAAAATATTAAAGGTATCAAGACTACAAGTTATCTCCTATCAATGGGATGTGTGATTACTTGCTGATCATCAGGGTTCCAGCACTGGGATTTCCACTGATCACAATAATGTGATCCATTCTCAGAATTTGGAAGTACTGGAGATAGCAGAGTACAGCACCCGACTATCTCCACAAGGTCAATATACTTTGAATGGAACAGTGGAGCACATGGACCTCATTATCCCCATATAGCCCAGTGGATCCATTTTCAAATATTTCATTTTTGCTTTGATAATAAAGACTTGGTGCCTTATTGAGTTTTTTCTCTTTTTTTTACAGATGAGCAAAACGATTTGTGCTGCCCCGGTCTGGTGCCCAGTCTGGTCCTCCAGGGCAGCCGCGCCAGGGCTGTCTCCATCAGTGTGGCCAAGCATCCTGAGCGCTTTTAGCGTTTACGTTTTTATATCCTGTCCTTCATTTAATATAGGCTCATTAACGCAACTTTTTGAATCAATACTGGTAAGGGCCGCTTCACACTGCGGCGTGATCCGGTCCCATTCTGTCCGGGAGGACCCTGACAGCCCGCGGACCGGATCTGCACACAGGACTGGGGGGCTATCATGCCCTCCGGTCCAGTGTGCAGCGCACGCAGCCGTAGCCGCTGACAGGTCAGGACTGGGGCGCTCACGGTCCTGACTTATCAGCAGCGGGAACTGCGTTCGCTGCACACTGGACCGGAGGGCATAATAGCCCCCCAGTCCTGTGTGCAGATCCGGCTGTCAGGGTCCTCCCGGACAGAACGGGACCGAATCACGCCGCAGTGTGAAGCGGCCCTTACTCATGGCTGTCCAGTAGCTACAACTCCCAGTTCACCCTGACATTCCTGCAAAGTATTCAAGAGTATCTTTAGATTACCTTCAGCACTCGATAGCTTCTCTTAGTACAGCCTTCTTATCAGGAGAAAGATTGATCACAAAGTTAGATCTACAAAAAAGTAAAAATCTATTCTAATTCATAATACACTTTAGTTTAATAAAGGGGGTATCAATTACTCAGACAACCCTTCTCAATCATTGCTTTCCCCTTGTAAAATATAACACATACTCACTTCTGGTACCGGCACTGGGCCCTCCTGCGATACCTATGGCTAATTAGTGTCCACTTCACTGTCCCCTCCTTCGGGCACATTTGACATCCGGAGAAAGTGAGAAAGCAACCGCAGTTCTTGCTCCCTCCAAATTTCTATTATGACCAAAGAAGGAGACAGTGAAGTGGTCACTGATTAGCTGCAGGGATCACACATCACAGTTTGACAGCTTTCTGTGTACATAGTAAAGTGACAAAAAGCTGCTAATCAGTGGTAGGTGCAGGAGACACAAGACACCTAGTTCTGTAGTGATAACCTCGTGCTGATTAAACGCTGATTTTATTGAAGCGAGAAACACACAACCTAGTAACTGACACATCACTGGAATCAAGGTCTCAGTCCCTACAACATGCTACTCTCAGATTACATAGCAAAAACCTGCTGACAGATTCCCCCAGCTGTAATCTTCTTGTATACTTACACAATGATGTCAAAGCTTTGGTCACCTATGCCGCAGATTTAAGATCTTCAATATATCCGGTCACAAAATTAATATTCGGCTCCTGGTAGCCAAATTTTGGTCATGTGGTAGTCGATATACTTATTAGAGATTTCAATCTAAACACACAAGAAAAAAAGACGTCCAAGGTGTGAATGCTACAACACTGAAAAATGAAACATATTTAGCATACAGAGAACAAAAAAAATTGTATCTACCGGCATTAACCAATTCTTGCTTAGAGAATGTGGTGATACGAAGCAGCTCCACTTTGTGAACTATTAATATTTAATGCACAAGTATTTGTAGAGGAATGGGGGTCACGGTCAGACTTCATAATTTTTTTTCAGAAATACTCCTTTTATTGCATGGCAGCAAAGCTTACCTGCTCATCAGTCATGTCTACGCCAGTGATGTGTCCCTTAACGTCCAACCAGCTTGCTTAACATGTAACAGTCTCTGCCACTTCCACTGCCCAGGTCCAGGATATTGCAGTTCTCCAAACATTCTGGTACCACAAGTCCACAGCCATAGTAGCTGTATAGGGAGAACATGAATGTCAAGAAACCATACTAAAGAAAGTGTTCAATTCCAAGGACTGTCATAGCCGGACTGTCCAGAGATGCATCTCCACTGTGTTGAAACCTTCATTTGATGTTCAATTCTTCTAAAGCGCCGTCACACGCACAGATATCGCGCAAGATATCGCTTGAACGCGCAGATAACATCGCGTAAGCGATGTCTGTGTGTGACGGCAAGATACGACGAGCGAGATCTGATCAATCGCAAATCGAGATTGAGGTCGGACCTCAGATCTAGCGATTACGATTTAGCGATTGCTTCATCGTGGTGTATGACACCAGATGAACGATCTCCCAGCGCGAGCCTATGCTGGGATGTAACTAGGTACAATCGGGTAACTAAGCGACGCGCGGCGCTAGTTACCGATGTGTACATAGTTACCAGCGAGATCGCGGATCCACATCGCTGGTGATCTTCTGTGTGACATCTCACAGCGATGTGAGCTTATTGTAAGCGATCGCGAGTGCACTGATCGCTTACAATATCGTTCTAGATATCTAGCGTGTGACGGCCGCTAAAGAATATTGTTTGGCAACGATTGTAAGATATGACTTTTCTTCAACTAACGTCAAATCACAGTCAACTATGCTTCTTTAATATGGTAGTCATGGGTATGTTGGAACTATATCGCATCAGTTATACACATGTGGTCAAAATTGTTGGTACCCCTCGTTTAATGAAATAAAAACTTACAATGGTCACAGAAATAACTTGAATCTGACAAAAGTAATAATAAATTAAAAATCTATGAAAATGAACAAATGAAAGTCAGACATTGCTGTTCACCCCTGCTGCCACAGAATTGTTAAAAAATTAAACTCATGAAATCGGCCTGGACAGAAATGATGGTCCCCCTGAAAATAATGTGGGAAAAGGGACATGTTAAATCAAGGTGTGTCAACTAATTAGCATCACAGGTGTCTACAATCTTGTAATCAGTCAGTGAGCCTGTATATAGGGCTACAGATACTATGTGCTGTTTGGTGACATGGTGTTTACCACATTCAACATGGACCAGAGGAAGCAAAAGAAAGAGTTGTCTCAGAGGATTAGAAGGAAAATTATAGACAAACATGTTAAAGGTAAAGGTTATAATAACATCTCCAAGCAGCTTGATGCTCTTGCGACTACAGTTGCACATATTATTCAGAAATTTAAGATCCATGGGACTGTAGCCAACCTCCCTGGACGTGGCAGCAGGAGGAACATTGATGACAAATTAAAGAGATGGATAATACGAATGGTAACAAAAGAGCCAAGGAAAACATCTAAAGAGATTATAGGTGAACTTCAAACTCAAGGAACATCAGTGTCAGATCGCACCATCCGTCGTTGTTTGAGCAAAGTGGACTTTATGGGAGACGACCGAAGAGGACCACATAAAAATCATAAAAAAGCCAAAATGAAAATTGCCAAATTACATGTTGACAAGCCACAAAGCTTCTGGGAGAATGTCCTATGGACAGATGAGACAAAAGCGAAACTGTTTGGCAAGGCACATCAGCTCTATATTCACAGATGGAAAAATGAAGCATATAAAGAAAAGAACATTGTCCCTACTGTGAAACTTGGAGGAGGCTCTGTTATTTTTTTGGGCTGCTCTGCTGCATCTCGCACAAAGTGTCTTGAATCTATGCAGGGTACAATGAAATCTCAAGACTATCAAGGGATTCTAGACAGAAATGTGCTGCCCAGTGTCAGAAAGCTTGGTCTCAGTGGCAGGTCATGGGTCTTGAACAGTTTAATCACCCAAAACACACAGCTAAAAACACCCAAGAATGGCTAAGAGGAAAACATTGGACTATTCTGAAGTGGCCTCTATGAGCCCTGACCTTAAATCCTATTGAGCATCTTCGAAAGAGCTGAAACATGAAAGTCATCCTGCAAACACCAGACATCTGGAGCAGTTTGCACTTGAGCAGTCGCCAAAATCGCTGTGGAGAGGAGCAGAAGTCTCATTGACAGTTACAGGAATCGTTTGATTGCAGTGATTGCCTCAAAAGGTTGTGCAACAAACAAACAAAATATTAAGTTAATGGACCATCATTTATGTCCAGGCCGATTTCATGAGTTTAATTTTTTTTTAAATGATGTGGAAGCAGGGTGAAACGCAATGTCTGACTTTCATTTCTTCATTTTCATAGATTTTTTATTTATTATTACTTTTGTCAGATTCAAGTTATTTCTGTGACCATTGTGGGTTTTTCTTTCATTAAACAGGGCTACCAACAATTTTGACCACATGTGTATATGTCAGGGGTCTTCTCTCCTTGTTTAATCAAACAGAAAGGACGGCACTCACTGGATACTTTGCAGGTGTCGCTTTTATTCAAGCTTGCGGAGTTACATGGTGCAGGGAGGGGGTAGCTGAGTGGACAACGGCACCGTTTCGCGCGGTTTGCGCTTCTACGGGTCGAAGCACGGAGTTTCAATGTGCCCTGGCCATGGAGCTGATGCTGAATTCTTCAGCACCATGGAGAGTGGTGGATTCAGTACTCAATTAGCATAAGTACCTGGGACAGCTCTTATTCAGGATGCTGCCCAGCAATGTGCTTATGCTAATTGGCATAGCATACCGGCGTGCTCACTGACAGGAGCCGCCGGATTTTATGAATGAACTGGCAAAGCTGACAATTACCGGCTTGCAAGAAATATAGCGATTAACCCCTGAATCACCAATGAATTAAGGCACCATGTCTCTAGGGAGGGTGGTCACTCCCTGGAGACATGGTGCCAACATATTTTGCACACATTAACCCTTTATTATCAGGGTTATTAACGCATATGCAGCATCTGTGCTGATATGCCGCACATATGCTGCATATGCAGTTTAACCCGAAAAAGACAAATAAGTGCCCACAGCTGGGTGCTTATTAATCATCTTACACCGCTGACACAATGGTGCAAGATGATTCATTACTGTACCGGGAAACGGGCACATTCATACTCTGCAGTTTTGATAGCCGCGGAGTATGAATTTGCAGGTAAATGCTGTCCACGATCCTGAAGTCGACTTGCTTCAGGATGGTGGACAGGATCACACTCACATTCACTCACGCAGCCCACTCTCATCACACTCGCAGCACACTCACATACATACAGGCAGGCACACTCACACACTCGCACCACACTCACACCACACACACCCAAAACACCATTACACTCTCATCACTGTTGTGCATCAAACACGCTCCGTGTTTGATACACGACAGTGTGCCTTCAGCCTAAAGGTTTGTTCAGGTCCACAACGTGACCCGAGCCTCATTAGAAAACACTGATTGGACAGTTCAGCTCTCTGCCCACATACAGCCAGCCATAAGCATACCAATTTGGGGGGGCAGTAGGGTGGGGATTTGTCATTCTTTTTGTAAAACATTATGGCTGATAACTCTGCATTTGCCCCCATGTGAGCTGATCAAACACTCAATGCTGCTCGCACTGGACCAAGCACCAAGTGTATCGAGCATAGCGGTGCTTGCTGAAGTGCTTTGGAAATGTAAAGCACCTGAGTATCTACCCTGAACAGGTTGGCTCATCTCAACTGCCAATAATTTTGGCCATGACTGTACCTATTGTGTGACCACCAATGTGTTCGTCCATGTCTTCTTTAAATTCCTTACCGTGAAGAAACCTCTTCATGAACTTCATTTAGTGCTTCCAGTATTAATTTCGGCACTGGTTTGGATGGGGTTACACATGCATTGGTTTTCAGATCCTTTGCACTCTTTAAGTATTTCCCATAGTATTCCTAAGTAGTTGATAGAAAATGAAGTCTATAAATGTATATCAAAACCATAATCATACAACAGCAAATCATATCTTAGGGCCTGGGACGAAAGGGATTTATCCATAACGTTAAAGGGAGTTGATCAGATGTTTTATGGTTACTAAACTAATAATGTTTTATGGCTGCAAGATGCTGCACACGGCACTTAATATGTGAAGGCATTCATTTGTAGACGCAGCTTGGCATATTATTACAGAGAAAAAGAACTTTGATCGCTTTTGTAACTGTGCTTGCAAGGGCTGTCCAAAGCCTGTAAAGAGCTCCAGCGCCTCACAGTAAACTCTGCCGATGCCCCTTTATTGGACTCTTGACCACCAAATCATCCCGTGCTAAACAAAGTGACGTAGCAGAAAGGTGGAGTTTTCCATGAAAACCAAGTGGAAGGAGTTGGGCAGGGTTTGCCAAGTAGAAATTGAGCACTTTCCGGCTGCCCTCTGAACAGTGATAAGATTGAGTCAGCTGACCTGGGACCAGATATAACCTCTGCACCCTGCATACATATTCTACTGGATACAGTGAAAGATTGCATGCCATTACGGTCAATCAAAATTAAGAGGGGACAAACGGTTTCAGCCCAAGGTCAGTGATCTGCGAAGTGAACAAGGTAAGGCACAGGTAACATGCAGAGGAGACATTGGCACTATAGTTATAGCAGCTTCACAGTCAAGTGACGTGCCACCATTATTACCTAAATCTCTTATACTCTGCTATTGGCCACCAAGAAATGTGTTTAGAGCTACATTAGCCAACAGTGATCCTCGGGTCATGTCTTTAAATAATACACAAATGAGTATTTGTCTGGAAATAATAGCGAGAGGCAAACTTTTAGGTATATTCCAATAGTGCCAATTTTTTTGTCAGAAAACCAATATAGTACATTAGAACTTATCCAATGGACGAGTGCTAACTTGCATAGCTGGAATATCCCTTTACACCAAGAGGAGACATTTTTCCCAATTATTTTTGTAAGGGTGGAGTCCCATTGGCACATTGCATCAGATGCGATATACTAATGACTCTCGGCTCAGGCTCTGCTGCAAGTGTGAGAGTGTAATTCTCTATGATCAGATCCTGTGGGGAGAGGGAGAGATTGATCTTTCCATCTCCTCCACTGCCGGCCTCGGCATATATCACACTGTACTCGGATACGTGCTGAGCACAGTCTGATATTTCACTCGCACCCACAGACTTGTATGGGTGGGAGTAATCCAGGACTCAATGCCAAACGCAGCTTGCTGCGTCTTTTATATAGGACTCACATAGGAAAAATGTACAGGTCTCAGCTGCCTGATTGTTTAATAAGAGCTCGAGCGCAATGTGAGGTTTTCTGTGCAAGTCCTCTGTTAGTGTGATTCCGGCCAAATCCAGAGAGAGAATAAACAGCTGAGGACAGCACTCAGATATCTGCATCAGTCCCACAGACTTTAAAACTCACAATTTAAACAGGGAACACGGGACCCCCAATATTATTGTGGATGTAAAGTATTTGTATTTTTCTACTTTGTTGATCTTTTTTTTCCACTAACTGGACATCCATAGGATCTCCAGTTACTGGGAAAAACAAACCATTACAGTGACTGGCAGAACTAATCTGGATCTACCAAGTTCCCACAGCTCTGCTATTCTGGAAGGCACACAGAGATCATATGATTGTTAATTCCATCAGAAACATGCACTTATCTGAGCCCAGCCTACGACCTCCCTACAGGGAGAAAATGAAGCAATATTTTCCCTGTAGCCGCTTGCTTTCAGTCATCAAGTCATTGCAAGGAGCTGTAAGGGTGCGTGCACACGATCAGTATATGCAGCGTCTTGCCGCTGCGTCCAAAAAGCTGCGTAGTACAGTACAAGCATAGTGGATGGGATTTCAAGAAATCTCAACCTCACTATGCTTAACCCGCACGCAGCGTGTTTGGAGCTGCGGTGCGGGTTTGCCGGCAGTCGGAAGTGGCTGCCATTAGGTGACTGCAGGGAGAAGCCGCCCTGCACCCGCTGCACACAGTGAGTACAGGGTTGCAGCAGTCTCATTGCGGCCATCCGCGTCTTCATTCAGGTCTGGAGAAGCCGCATCCACCACACAGCTCCTCCGGACCGTGAGCACACAGCTTTAGGGTGTGTGCACACGGTCCGGAGGAGATGTGTGTTGGACGCAGCTCCTCCGGACCTGAGTGAAGCCGCAGGTGGCCGCAGGGAGACCGCAGCCGCCCTGTACTCACCATGTGCGGCAGGTGCAGGGCGGCTTCTCCCTGCAGTCACCCGATAGGAGCTGCTTACGACTCCGCAGCATGAAATGAACATGCTGCAGGAGGAGCGGACTGCCGGCAACCCGCACCACAACTCCAAACAAGCTGCGGGTATGTTACTCATAGTGAGGATGGGATTTCTTGAAATCCCATCCACTATGCTTGTACTGTACTACACA
The DNA here is from genome assembly GCA_033576535.1 of Allobates femoralis. NCBI lineage: Eukaryota > Metazoa > Chordata > Amphibia > Anura > Aromobatidae > Allobates > Allobates femoralis. Next base: position 76,339,611 of record JARQOC010000006.1, on the reverse strand, counting down.
GCGTTTTGGACGCAGCGGCAAGACGCTGTGTCCAAAACGCTGCGTACACTGATCGTGTGTACGCACCCTAATAGTCACTGCTCACTGAGTGCAGGATGAGTGTGAGATGAATGCAGGGTGAGTATGATCTGAGTGCAGGGTGAGTGTGACGTGAGTTCAGGGTGAGTGTGACGTGAGTGCAGGGTGAGTGTGACATGAGTGCAGGCTGAGCGTGATGTGAGTGCAGGCTGAGTGTGACGTGAGTGCAGGCTGAGTGTGAGGTGAGTGCAGACTGAGTGTGATGTGAGTGCAGGCTGAGTGTGACATGAGTGCACTGTGAGTGTGAGTGAGTGCAGGCTGAGTGTGAAGTGAGTGCAGGGTGAGTGTGAAGTGAGTGCAGGGTGAGTGTGACGTGAGTGCAGGGTGAGTGTGATGTAAGTGCATGTGTGTGGTGAAGTGAGTGCAGGCTGAGTGTGATGTGAGTGCAGGCTGAGTGTGACTGAGTGCACTGTGAGTGTGATCTGAGTGCAGGGTGAGTGTGACATGAAGTGCAGGGTGGGTGTGCAGTGAGTGCAGGGTGAGTGTGACATGAGTGCAGGTGAGTGTGAGGTAAGTGCAAGGTGGGTGTGAAGTAAATGCAGGGTGGGTGTGACGTGAGTGCAAAGTGAGTGTGACGTGAGTGAAGAGTGAGTGTGACATGAGTGCAAAGTGAGTGCGACGTGAATGCAGGGTGGGTGTGATGTGAATGCAGGGTGGGTGTGACGTCAGTGTGACGTGAGTGCAGGATCGGTGTGACGTGAGTGCAGGGCGAGTTTGACCTGAGTGGTGGGCAGATGGAGCATGGAGCGGGTGAGCAGCGGGCGGGAATCCAAGCAGAGGGGATCCGAGAGACTGGGCAGACCGTGCCTGTTTCACTGTAACAGAAATCCCGCGTCGCTGATTAGTCGCGCCGGCAGCCGCGACAATCAGCGACATGGATTTGTGTTAGAGACAGTGTGACATGAGTGCAAGGTGAGTGTAGGGCTGAGTGTGACGTGAGTGCAGGGCAGAGTGTGACTTGAGTGCAGGCAAGTGTGACCTGGTGCAGGGCAGAGTGTGACCCTGAGTGCAGGCAGAGTGTGACGTGAGTGCAGGGCAGATGTGACCTGAGTGCAGGGCAGAGTGTGACGTGAGTGCAGGGCAGATGTGACGTGAGTGCAGGCAGAGTGTGACGTGAGTGCAGGGCGAGTGGACTGAGTTCAGGGCGAGTGTGAGCTGAGTGCAGGGCGAGTGTGATCTGAGTACAGTCTATTCAGTAGGACTAACAGCTGTGTATCCACCAGACTTCTGCACAACACAACTGATGGTCCCAACCCCATTTATAAGGCAAGAAATCCCACTTGTTAAACCTTTGAAAAAGGATTTGAAGAAACCGGAATTGTTCCGCACTGACCACAGGAGACCGACTTTGAAGAATTCCTTTATTCACCACCACACACCGAGATTGCCAACGCGTTTCATAGCCAATTGGACACTTCATGCCCTGATGAAGAGGCCAGTTGGCTAAGAAACGCGTTGGAGATCTTGGTGTGTGGTGTGGTGGTGTATACAGGAATTCTTCAAAGTTTGGTCTCCTGTGGTCAGGCGGAACAATTTCCGGTTTCTTCAAATCCTTTTTCAATTGTTAACCCTACTGGATCTGCAGCAACCAGGCTCAAATAGTTGCTTGTGGCTACCCACAACCTCTAAAGGTGAGTGGACTCCTGTGGTTAAAATCTTGGTGTCCCTCGGTTATTGCTCTATGTGCGCTCCCCTTCTTGTATTTTTCACTTATTAAACCTGACAGGGCACACCTGTGAAGTGAAAACCATTTCCGGTGACTACCTCTTGAAGCTCATCAAGAGAATGCCAAGAGTGTGCAAAGCAGTAATCAAAGCAAACGGTGGCTACTTTGAAGAACCTAGAATATAAGACATATTTTCAGTTGTTTCACACTTTTTTGTTAAGTAAATAATTCCACATGTGTTAATTC